>JARHVA010000024.1:2420000-2772500 GCA_037957365.1 Torreya grandis
ACCCCCTAGCAAGATGATTTCAAATTACTACACATTGAGTAAAAGAACACTATTTATTCTAATTTCAAATATGTTAGTTTCTAATAGTCATAGTCCAAGTCTAAAAATTGTTTAATGTAAGTCATTGGCATCCAATGTCAAGCATTTCAATCAATCTTCTAAATATAGTCATATCATTGCAAATCATGAATCATATGATCACCTTAAGAGGGAGAACAACATTGGCCTAAGGTTAATTTGGATTTTTTAAGAATCACTCAAATTACATGGGTTTTATAAAGATATATTGATAATGCCATATATATATTTCCCCCCTTTTCATTTGATCTCTACCTTGTTTATTTTGCAAGAACAAGGGTTTATTTTTTACAAGTATTTCATGTGTCTTTTTAGATCACACATGGAATTAGGAAACCCTCATTTATATTTAAATAGATTTAGATCATTAATTCAGTCACACAATCAACTAGGATGTGGCCGTGGTCAATAGAAAATGCCACACTATATCATTGTCCTCCTTTTTTGGCCTTATTCTAGCATAGTTTATAATTCTATTTTCATAAGTGATATTGTTTGCATGCCTTTTTAAGTAGTTTCTAGTCACAATCAACTTACATAGTCAGCATAAAATTTATTTTAAAGAGTTTTATGTATTCTTAAGCTCATTTAATATTTTTAGAAAATTTTAGATTTTGTAAATTCTATATAATATTATATTTTAATATTACATTTATATATTCCAACATTTTCATTTCAATATTTTAAATTATATTAATTGGATTAGTTTCGACTCAAAATAGATTAAACATTTTGGTGAACCTATTATTCACAGAACATTGCTTGCTTTTTACTTGATTTTTGTCTTATAATTTTAGTAAAATTATGTAAATTCCCAACATTTAAATAAAATAGTCTTTGACCTTGGATAAAATCTGACACATAACGATTCAACTTATTTGACCTTATATTTAATCTAATAGTGAAAAAGTTTGTTTTATCACATTAGATAATATATGACACTGAACTTTTTTATTTTGACCTCAAGTTGATTTTTTTTATATCTATACACAAATCAAAAATGATTTTCTTTTTATTTTTCTTTTTATTAGTTTTTAATTTTTTTATAAAATGTGTTTTGGTAGTTTTAAAACTACTTAGTGACTATCATGAAGGGCATCATTGTGTTATGTTTACATACATTATGGCACAATGGGTTTACCCCAATACTTATAAAAATTTATAGCACTAAACATGAAGTTTAGTTTCAACATACATCACAATATATTATAAACACCTAGGATCTATTGTTTATACCATATAAAACCTATTTTAGCCATTTGATTTGTGGTGCACCTGAGAGGAGCATATCTCCTATGGAAGTTACATTCACTATACCTTAAAACTTGAGGTTAGTGGAATACATGCATGGTTCTAATTCTATAGTTAGTGATCTAAAACATTAGGTCAACATTCTTCAATAAACAAGCTAGTATATTTGAGATCGCACATGCAAACACTTACCTAGATCACCTTTATACCTTTATTGTTGATTTTATTATATTCAAAGTCATTATCATTGTTTGATTCATAATTTTTTTTTATGTCTCTAAGGCTTAGTGTTAGATTAAGTGGTATTTATATTTCACTATGGAACACCTTTGGTTTCATATATAATGAGAAGTCAATATGTTTTCTCTCAAACTAATAATGCTACTATTCAAATTCCTTGGTCTCCTACAAATTGTTAGAGCATATTTATCATGCTTGCTAGGTTATAGCTAGGATTTTCATCCTTTTATTAGTTTTATCTTATGTGAGGATTTATCCCACATTGGCTAGTTAGGATTGAGTTTTGGTTCTCCTTGCCTACTTAAGCAAGGGTTATCCATTGTATTATAAATATTTTTCATATATTTTTTTGAATAATAATTAGTTCTATTCATAATTAGTTTATTCTTTATGTGTATGCTGAAGCACTCATGGCTATGGTAGTGGTGTATTGGAGAGATCTTAGTTCAAGAGAAATGTGAACTCTTTAATGGTATCAGAGCCACCCTTCAATAGCCATTACTCAACAATTTTATGTAGCAACCTCTATTTGTATTTTTTGGACTTGGACGTATATCTCTTTTATGGACATGATCTAATTAACTGTACTACTATAATTTTATTTACTATGAGTTTGTAGTGTTTTGTTTATTTTTTAGATCTTATCATATGGCCTCTGCTATAATTTTTCTCAGATCTAAAACTTTTATGCATAGGTGGTACCTTTTTTTGAATATTTGTGCATTATTTTGATTTGGTTGCATCGGTCTATGTTTTGAGTTGATACTACTCCTAGATCGTGGATAGTTTGTACTTAATAACATTGGCCAAATTTAGTTTCCTGGTTGACTAGCATTTGATTTATGCATTGAGGTTTTGATTTTTTATTAGAATTGGATTTATATTCTCTTAGCCTCAACTCGCATATGCCTACTTGATGTAAATATTGATCTATCCTACCATTTATTATAAACCATTTCAAGGAGGATGAAATATTAAGGATTTTAAAGCTAAAATGTGATTTTTAGATGCTTTGACTCCCACTTTATTAAATTTTTTATTCAATACACGTAGTTTGAGCAAAGTTTGGCCAACATTTTTGAGGATTTTGAAGATGCATTAGATGGTCAGGAAGATTCATCTACAACTCGTAGCTTAATTTTGGATGGAACCATTAAATGCATCCTTCCTCCATCATCTCTGCTTGAGAAATTTTATCAATTAAAGCACCATTTGATTGTAAACATAGGGGTTTATTCCCTTGCCAATTTTTATGCCTAAAGCATTTAAAGAAGCTTATTCTGAGTGATAATCACATTTTAGGGGGGTTAGGGTTTTTATTTCTAGCATAAAGATGTGGGAAATTACCAATAGTAAGGTGGCATTGGTGGATCTAATATGAGGGTAAAATACATTTACATTACATAGGCATGTAGGTAGTGGGATATGATCTAAGTATTATAAAAATGAATTAAATGCGTGGTGGGGTTGGCACTATAGAGAAAGGATCTAGCAGTCACCAATAATAGAATTTTCCATTCTCTTGCTCATTGGTCTCAGTTAATTACTCCATCATCCAATGATCAAACTTACTTGATGTTTGTCTTTGTTACTTCTACTTCTACTTCTACTTCTACTTATCTTACTATTGCAACTACACTTGATTCTCTATAGTTGTTGTGCCTTCTACATGGATTTGCTTCCCACCATTGGCTACAATCTCAACACCTAATTTATGGCCTACTCCTTTGCCCTCACCGACCTCTTCCACCGCCTAAATAGGTTACTACTATTATTAGTTATTTTTGTGGATATGTGGATCTCCTTTTTTATTCATATTGCTACTATTAACTCCTATTGTGATAATTTCACCTTTGTTCTAGATTTACTAAACTTAGATCTGCACCTGACCATTAGAAAATCCCAGTTATGTCCTGCATACAAATAGATGAAAATAAATTCATTGTTGAGTAGATTTGTGACCTCCAAAAATGATGCCTCTTTGCTTCCATTATTTTCCTTTTCTAAAGTTTAAAACCTATTTCTTCCCTAAAATGATTAAATTAAAGCATGGTTTAATTTAATTTAAAAATAGCTTTTAAATTATTTAATTAAAACTCCTTGTATTTATGTCTTAAGTGACTTATTTGTCGATTTAGTGCTTACATGGGTATATAGGGCATGGTTTTTTACTTTTGTTGGCTTGAGGAGGTTTTTGGTTTCATTCCAATTCCAATGAGTGGTTGGAAGACTAGGTCCACCTCAACCACAATGATTTTTTTAAAATTTTAGTGTTAATTTTTATTAAATAGGCCTCATTTACGAGAAATTGATTATGTAATAACTTTTGATCAGTAGCTTGAAATTAAGCGTCATGTTTTTAAAATTTTTATATTTTTCAATTTCCCATGAATTAGTCCTATTTACATTATAAAATGTACTAAAATATAAAGTATCATATTTTGGGGGGTCTCTTCACATTAGTTATGTTGCCTTGTGCTTATGGTTTATTGTTATGTGGTGAAATTTTAGTGGTGATGTATTTGCTATGTTGTGAGCATTTTTTGAGATAATATTCCTTTTTTTTCATGTACCTTATCTCTTTTGTTTATCAAATATCAAAGGGTGAGGTTTGGTCTGGCAGGAGGTCAGACCCCATCATAGAAAACACAAACTTCCTTCTTGTTTCTTCTGGAATGCATTGTCATCATTTATTGCACTCATGGATGCATTTTTGGCTAAGTCTGATGTCTTATTATTGAGTGTGTATTATCACTACTTGGGGGTTACTTATGTTATGGGCCCTACTACTTTCTATATTATACTTCACACATACACTATCTCAGATGCATTTTTGATTGAGCTTAACATCCTTTTGCATGTGATTTACAGGTTGTTATTCTTGTTTATTGATCTTTTTTGGTGTGTTTTTGCATACATGATGTGTATTTTTCCAGTTTCCACACTCTTCCATCAACCCATGATGTGCATTGGTACTTTGACACACTGGTAGTTTATGTCATGTCTCCTCAAGGCCCATTTCTTAGCACCTTAACTTTGTCTATGGAGACACCTTTCCACTCCCTTTTTTTTGGAATACCTCTCATGATTTTTGATGGCTTATTCAACTATTAGATATTCTCCTTTTTTAGAGATATTTTGGTGAAGCACAATGTCTTTCTTATTTCCATTTGGTGTTTTGTATGTGTAGAGATATATTTTACTCATACTGATTTATAAAGTGCCATGGAGGTTTACTGATTCAACCTTATCTACCTTCATGCATTTGTGTGCTCTATTCTAGACATCTTTTCACTTCTTTACTTACTTCTCTTCCATCACCACCATGGACCATCATCTTTTAGAGTCCTTTTCTATATTTTTGACACCACTTTTTTGATAGTTGACTGTCTCTTATAGTTTGAAGTGTAGATTTTTAGTGAATCCCAATGTCATCTTATCTTTTTCAATAGTTTGATAGTCTCTTTCAATGTGACATGGAGCTATTCTAGTCTATATAATTTTAGCTTGTTTGGTGTTCAAGTAGTGGATTGAGATCACTCGTGCAAACCTTTTTCCTCCACTCCACCTAGTTATCAATCTAGGGGGTGTGGTGTACATTCTGCTTCTTATGTGTTGAGTGTTATTTGTACATGCAATACTCTTTTATACTTTCATCACCACTGACAATTTTCTTTATTGAAGATATTCTGGTGAAACCCAATGTCATTTTCTTTTGTGATCAAGTAGTGGATTTGAACCACTCATGTAGATTGAGTTCCTTTGTGACTTGTGAGTATTAGGAGTATAGACTACTTTAGCATCATCTTTAGGGGGAATTCTAGCTCTCCTTCTTTTCTCTCTCTTAAAGGGGTGTTTCCTATAGGTTTTCTCTTTTTCTCCACTTTATGAGAGTTATATATATATATATATATATATATATATATATATTCCCCTTTTTAGTGTTTTTTGGATTCCTCCTTTGTACATGGGTATCTTATTCAAGTACTTTATTTACTAGAATCCATATGAGGATATTTTAATTAACTCCATGACCTTCTTGGTGATTATTATAGTGATATTAGTGTGGCTGCCTCATCATTCTTTGTGCTTACTTCTCACCATCTTATTGGAAGGTGTTCAAGTAATGCTTCCTTAGGTTTATCATTCTACCTAGTATTTTAGAGTGCAGTGTTTATGTTATGTGATCCTTGTATTCAACATGATTCCTAATTTCACTTGGTAGTTACAATGACTTGACATCTATGTACTCTAAAAAGATGTATTGGCATCCATATGGACATGTGGATTCACACTACATCCTTTATTTTTATCCCCTAGCTTCACTTGAGGGGGGGGGCATGTTAGAGTATATTTCTCATTCTTACTAAGTTCTAGCTAGGATTTATGTCCTTTTACTAGTTTTGCCCAATGTGAATATTTATCTCACATTGGTTAGTTGGGCTTGAGTCTTGGTTATCCTTACCTACTTAATCAAGAGTTTTACATTATATTACACATGATTTTCATGTGTTTTTTTGAATATTTTTTTTTCTTTTTCACAATTGGTTTATTCCTTATGTGTATGCTGAAGCACTCATGACTATGGCAACGGTGTGTTGGAAAGATCTTGATTGAATAGTGTAGTGAAATCTTTCAAAAATGAGGTTCACATTGAAACTAATAATAAAACTAATGAATGTGAAACTCATATTGATCCACATGAGATTAATTAGTACATTAAAATCAAGTGTAAGAATTATCTAAATTACATCAAGGTATTCAAGATAACCCCCATCATGTCAATAATATAATTAGTCTACTTTTAGTATAAAATGCTAAGCATCAAGATAAGTTAGCCATATTTATAAGAAAACAATTTCCTTTCAAGTTTTCAAATCTCCTACTCCTAATGTTTCTACTTCTACCATTGCATCTATTCCTATTTCTACATCCATACAATCATCCCTTTTTTTGGAAACATCACTTGGTTTTACAAAGAAATATATATATTTTTATGCCTAATGATGCTACTTATACTTCATTAATTCCACACATATTTCTTTTGAGCATGCACTTCTTTCCTTACAAGCTAATATGGCTAATAATGAATAAACTATTTTTCATATTAGCCCCTCTATAGACTCATATTCCTTGTTGTATAACCCTTTAGCACCCAAAATTACATCTTATCCATTACCAATTGTATTTTTGGCTCCTAAGCTTCCTTGATATGAAGGCAAAGGTGATCTTGAATAACAATTGTGTGTATTCCATGTAGTTTGTCTAGACTATGTAGATAAAGACAAAATGTTAACAAAGCTCTTTCTGAGAAGCCTCAAATAATATGATCTTATATGGTTCTATGATATTCCTTTTCAATCATTAAAGTATTTAAATCCTTTGGAAATAAGTTCTTAACACAATTTTATATTAACATTGGTGAAAAAATATCATTTGATCATATTACAAAGCTCAAACAAGGGTCTCATGAAACAATTAATGAATATGTACTAAGATACAAGATTATGCTAGCAAATATTAAAAATCAAATGACTGATAATGAGCTCCAAGATATCTTTATTCCATTTTTTCTATCTCCACTTCATTAATCAATTATGTTTGATAAGTTTAAACCTTTCAATGAATTATGCCATATAGTCAAAGAGCATGAGGTCAAGTTGCTTACATGGAACAGGCTTAAGTATACTTCAAATTCTCCTTACACTTCAAATGTCAAATTTTAAAGCAAGAAAAATTATAAGATCAAACCAAATGAAAACAAAAATTAATCTAATATTATAGTAAATTTTATTTCACAACCAACATAAAAGCTTCAACAAGGAGGTGATTCTCAAGGTTACCTTCACCTCTTCATATATTGTTGTAAAATATACTTGAATGTAATCTAATAACTCTTCCTCAACCAATGGAGGTAGAGATGTAGAGACCAAAATCTAATGTTTTTGATTGTAATGTATATTGTGACTACCATATTTGTATTGGTTACTCTACAAACATATGTTTCAAGCTTAAGCATAGGATTCAAGATCTCATTGATGATAAAATTAATGACATTGGCACACCTAACAAAGAGTTTAGACTATAAAAAAATGACAATGCAAAGGTCAAAATGTATAAATACCCTTTTCCTAATAATGAATATAATATCAAGGATAATAATGAAGTATATTATGCATATAATTCTCATCCTTCTCCTTCTATGTATGGACACCAACTTGATAACATCATTCGTACAGTTACAAGAAAACAAACATCACATCTTATCATTACATTTAATGGTATTGAAATTGTTGATGATAATATAGATATACATATATTCTTTTTTATATCATATGTGGAAAAAATTCTATATATAGTGTTATGATATAAAATGGATCAAGTGAAAATGTGTGCACCATAATGCTCCTTTACTCTCTTGGTTATACATAACAAGATTTACAAGATAATTATAGAGTTTTCAAAGATAATTATGGTCATAAACATGCTACTCTTATACATATAGTGTTACCTTTACAAGTGGGCCCTCTCATAGTGCCCACCCCATGTTAGGATCTACACATAGCTCTGATACCACTTGTTAGGATATTACATCACAATTGATTACTTTTGTATAAGAAACTAAACATGGAATTAAACTAAAAGTAATAAGTAACTAGAAATCAGAAACAACAAAGAATAGGAGATACAAGAAACAATACAATCTATATTAAACTCTTCCAGAAGGAAATACAATGAAGAAATCTCTCTCTTCCTCATACTTTGAAGATGTACAATAATTCTACCTCAAGAGTTCTCTCTCTCTCTTTCACAATTACAACTAACTCAATTACTGAGTTGTTCCCTCTTCATGCAGATCTTCTTGATCTTGCACCCTACAGATCTAATTGATCTTACTTGAGACAATCAACACAATTGTTGTTGTACTACATGCTATGAGGATCTAACCCTATTATATAGTAATAGGGTTCATGAGCCATGCATTCTCCACCGTTAGATGCACTTCTTCATCAAAGGCTAAAATATGTCTTGCCAAAAATAGAAAAGTGGACTCAAGACTAATTTTAGTCTTTATATGCAAACTAATTGTTCTCCAAAAATAGAATTCTGGAAATGCAAAGATGACCGATGCTGGTCAATGTTTGTCTGGAGATGACCGATGTCGACTGATGCATAACTGATGTTGACATATGCTGATTGACCCTTGACCAATGTCAGTAGGTTCTGATTAACATCGGTTACTGTGTAACCCAACAACCTCTGCATTTACTCATTGGTGAGCTTTTAGCTCCACAACTCGACAATCTCCCACTTGGAGATAAACAGCTGCAGCTGCACCTATACAACAACATCCTCTAGCTTGTTTCTCTATCTTCAAGTTTAATCTTGAAGACCAACAAAAGTTGAATAAAGATTCAACTTCTCCTTTGTTACTAGCTTTGTTAACATATCAACAGGGTTCTTATCCGTGTGGATCTTTTCCAACTTCAACTGTCCATCCTCTAATACCTATCTAATGAAGTGGTACCTAAGTTGTATATGTTTGGTTCTTGAATGAAAGGCTGAATTCTTTACCAAATGAATTGCACTTTGACTATCATTGTACAATCTGCAACTCTCTTACTCCTTTCCCAACTCTTCCATGAACCGAGTCATCCATATCATTTCCTTACTAGCCTCTATGACTACAATGTATTCTGCCTCTGTAGTAGATAGGGCAACAACCTTTAGCAACTTTGCAATCTAGCTAACCGCCATTCCACCAACATTGAACACATATCCTGTGGTGCTTCTCCTGCCATCCAAGTCACGTACCATATCTGAATCTACATACCCATGTAGAGAAGTGTTTGACCCTCTATAGCATAAATGCCTACTATTGGTCCCTCTGAGATATTTGAGAATCCACTGAACTACTTTCCAATGTTCCTTTCCTGGATTGGCCATAAACTTGTTGACAACTCCCATTGCTTGGGCAATATCAAGTCTAGTACATACCAACCTGACCTTATGTCTCATTTGTCCATTCTCTCTTTTATTTAACCTATAAACCCATTTGTTTTTTAGTGCTTTCTTTTTGGCTAGTAACTCAACCAAATCCCATGTTTGGTTCTCTTCCATGGAATCAATTTCCTCATTCATGCCATGCTCCCACTGTTTCTTGGGTTCTACCTGCATTGCCTCATCAAAACTTCCTAGTTTTCCACTATCAGTGAGCAACAAGTAGTATAAAGAAGGGGAATAACGAAGTGGAGGTTTACTTACCCTTTCAGACCTCCTTTTGGGCGTTTGAGACTCACCCAAATTTTTTGACAGTGACTGACCCCGATCATCTCTGGCCGACATCGATCTGCACCCGATCGATGTCAATTCCACTTGACTGACGTCGGTTCCTACCTGACCGACGTTGGTTCTTGCCTGACCGATGTCGATCTCTATGTTTTCCTGTGAGTGATGATTTTTACCCATGAGCTCATTTTGGATCATAACCTCATCCAAATCAAGATTGCCCTGCTCAAAATTATTTAGCCTCTTGAGCTGATCTCTGTACATCACCTTCTCATTAAAAACCAAGGCTTTCTAGTTCTTAAATGTGTCAAAAACATCAAATTTCCTCTTTATGCAATAAACCCATACCTTTCTTGTAGCATCATCAATGAAAGAAACATAATACTGTGATCCTCCAATAGAAGCTACCTGAGCTGGTCCCCACACATCTATGTGAACAAGCTCTAACTTGTGCTTCTTCTTTGTTGACCCAATTTTAAGAAACCTTACTTTATTCTGTTTCCCAAAAATACAATGCTCACAGAAATCTAGATCTATGCTTTTCAAATATGAAAGCATACCTTTTGACTTAAGAACATTCATTCCCTTCTCACTCATGTGACCAAGCCTATAAAGCCACAACTTTGCATCTACATCTGAAGTAGATAAAATAAAAGGAAAATAATCAGTCATATAAGTAGATAAAGTGTACCTACTTTCTTACCTCTTGTTAATACAAGTGCACCCTTGGAAACTTTCCAAGATTTAGCTGTGAGAGTTACTGTACAACTCTCATCACCCAACTTTCCTACAAAAATTAGATTCCTCTTCAGGATGGGTACATGCATGACATCCTTCAACACCCATGTGTTGCCATTCTGTAATTTCAGCTACACTTTTCCTTTGCCAACAATTTGACAAGGCTCATCATCCCCTAAATAAACTTTTCCAAAGTCTCCATGGACATAATCATTGAAAAACTCTCTATTTGGGGTTGCATGGAAAGAGGCACCAAAATTTAAAACCCATGATTCTACTTTATCCAAGGAAAGTATAAGAGCATCCTATGCAACAATACCTGCATCATTTGCTTCTTTATTTCCTTCATGCTGATTTTTTTTCAACCAACAATCTTTCTTTGCATGCCCTTTCTTTCCACAATTCTAGCAGGTTATACTTCCATTTCTGGATTTGGATCTCCTTCCCATCTTTGACCTTGATTTCCCTTGCTTTCCCTTCTCACTTTGTCATCCCCTACTTTCAACACTTAAAGCATTACTTGATGTTTCCCCTGTGCTTTTCCTACGAATTTCTTCATTAAGATTACACTAACAACATCATCAACTTTCAAGATATTTGAAGCAGACGCAATATTACTAACTTCCATTACCAAAATATGCCAACTTTCAGGTAAAAAGCATAAGATTAAGAGAGCCTTAATTTCATCATCAAAAACTATTTTGATTGAAACTAACTGATTTACAAATGTATGGAAATCATTAATATGACTATATACTGATACACCTTCCTGCATTTGCAAATTAAATAATTGCTTCATAAGAGATACCTTATTCAAAGATGAGGGTTTTTCATATAAATTTTCCAAAGTATCCATTAACTCTACCATTGTCTTTGCCTGTGATAAGTTGGAAACGACAGAAGCTGCCAGGCTCAACCTTATAGATCCAAGAGCCTTTCGATCAAGAACATTCCATTCTTCATCTTTCATATCTGTGGGCTTACTTGAAACCTCACCCAACGGTAAGTACAGATCTTTATGATATAGATAATCTTCTATCTGCATCCTCCATAATTGATAATTCTTGCCATTTAATTTCTCCATTCTTAATTTATTTTCTTCTACCATTGCTTTGCTCCCACTCAATCAGAAACCCCTGTGAGTGAATCCTGTAATCAACAAACACTAATCTACTTATGTGCTTTTCTTCAACCTGGCTTTTCTTCGACCTGGATTTGATACCACTTGTTAGGATCTACACATAGCTCTAATACCACTTGTTAGGATCTTACATCACAATTGATTACTTTTGTATAAGCAACTAAACACGAAATTAAACTAGAAGTAATAAGTAACTAGAAATCAGAAACAACAAAGAATAAGAGATACGAGAAATAATACAATCTGTATTAAACTCTTCCAGAAGGAAATACAATGAAGAAATCTCTCTCTTCCTCACACCTCAAAGATGTACAGTAATTCTCCCTCAAGAGTTCTCTCTCTCTTTCATAATTACAACTAACTCAATTACTGAGTTGTTCCCTCTTTATGCAGATCTTCTTGATCTTGCACCCTGTAGATCTAATTGATCTTGCTTGAGACAATCAACACAATTGTTGTTGTACTATATGCTATGAGGATCTAACCCCATTATATAGTACTAGGGTTCATGAGCCATGCATTCTCCACCATTAGATGCATCTCTTAATCAAAGGCTAAAATCTGTCCTGCCAAAAATAGAAAAGCGGACTCAAGACTAATTTTAGTCTTTACATGCAAAATAATTGTTCTCCAAAAATAGAATTTTGGAAATGCACAGATGACTGATGCCAGTCGATGTCTATCTAGAGATGACCGATGTAAGCCGATGCATAACCGATGTCGGCATATGCTGATCGACCCCTGATCGATGTCCGCAAGTTCTGATCGATGTCGGTTACTGTATAACCCAACAACCTCTGCATTTGCTCATTGGTGAAACTTTTAGCTCCACAACTCAACACCCCATTCTTTATTCTACCAAGTACAGGGGCACATTAACATGCTATTAAGATTCCATTGGATATTAAAGATCAAATAAATACCTTCTACAGTGCATAAATATAACAAATATATTCATGATAAGCATGTGGTCAAAATACAAAAATACTTTATGAATATCCTTTGGATAAAATGATGTTTACTTTTATAAAAAAACTTTCTAGCACAATTATTGAGCAACATGATAATGAAATAGCTTATAGAACTATTCAATATCATAATCTATATATTCCACAAAATATTAGAAAATTAGTTTCTCCATCTACTTATGAGCATGAGAATATTATATAATTAATTTATCCATCTACTTATGAAAATGATATGGTAACACATGAAAATATTTAGTTCATTCCAAAGAGCATCGTACATTATCTTAAGTAAAAAATGTCACATAAAAAGGCTTTCATTTCCCAAGGCACCACACATTATTTAGAAAGCTTTATCACATATACATGTTGTTACATCATCTCCTATTTTAGACAAGGATATGGGTTTGCATGGACATATGAATAGTGATTCAAAGGGTTATATTACAAAATATGACCATAATTCAAATTCATATGATGTATTGTTGGCATTTATTCTTTATAAGAAGTCATTCTTTCATATAATGTAGTTGGTTATACATATGTGCATCATCTTGATGAGATTATTATCTGGACAAAACCTTCTACTCCCTCCCAATACACTAGTTGGGTTGCATCTCTTGATTACTTATCTTTTCATTTGTACATATCTCTTTGAATTTACTTCTTCTCTAATTCTTATATCCCTTATCCAAATATTATTCTAGTGTTTGGATTTATTTTTCACTTTAGGCACTTTCCCTCTACATTTTCAAACCATTCCAAAGAAAATGCATTAGAAATAATTTTAAATGTTCATTATTTATCATTATTGCATATTTATCATGTTTTACCTTTCATTGCACTTATAAAATTATATCTTTCTCTTTTCCATGAGGAGAAACTACATTTTTATCTGTCTTAATAATTCAATCTACATTGTTATGAATCATTTACACATAAATTTGGGGCATGTGTCTTGGCTTCCATCTTAGCATATAATTTTTTAACACCTTGTTGAGGATTTTTCGAATCCTTTCCTTTTCCTCTATTTTATAATCTTTATTCCTCAAACAATTTTTAATTCATATAATTTAATAAATAATTCAAATATGGAAAAAACTCATAAACATGCAAATATTTTAACAAAATTCAAAATTAGGACCTAAAAGAGAATTTTCACTTATTACTAAGTTTACTTATTTTCATATATTACTTTATGTCAAATAGATATCATATTTTAATTTTAAAAATACACATTGCTATTCATAAGGTATTTGAGTGTGATACAAGACATACTTTTACATGGTTTCGATGTTGGACTTCCTTTATTACCCAATAGCCTTGTTAAGTTAGGGGAATCTCTTCATTCTCCATGAATAATTAAACATATTGTATTTATCCACAACCTTTCTACCATTTTTAGTTACATATAATATAAATATTTTTATAAACACTCATATTATACACGTGTTACATGAAAATGTTGTTTGATAACAATGACATGAATCCTTAGGATGGATGTAGACTAGCATTATTTGATTTATGCTTCTTTTTTACTTAACTCTATGACATTTTACAATTTATTATTTATTTTATGTGTCCCTTGGCCTTGTATGTTCAAATCTTTACTTATATGGCATTATTTTGCCATTTTCTCATGGCCCTTGGCCTTGTGTACTTATCCAACATTCACATGTCCCTTTTATGTGGTGTTTAGACCTTTATGTGTAACATCAGATGTAAATTATTTGACATTATATGACATTACATGTATTTACTTGTATGTTACTAAATTTCCATGTTTCATGTCATGCATTTCTTATATATTCTATTAATTTAGTGTCATGATACATATCAGGCACATCCTACTTAGGTGCCTCAATGATACATCTTTATAATACATGTTCATATAAAAATTAAATATTATATTCAAAACTATGATACAAATATATTTAAAATTTCAAGTATTACTACATGATTACATCTTTCATAGATTACATAGATTTTGTTTTGAGATAAGTGACTTGCAGGCTACATATCTCATCTCAAAATGGGGGCATTACAATGGGCTTATCTTGATCAATTAAGTTTTCATTAGTAAATTTTATATTTATGAAATTATATAGTTTCAATAATTATAATGTGATTCATACATTTTTAGGTAATGGGGAATGTCACATGCATGTGAACTCATTCCCATGGATACAAATTAAAAGTTTCAATTCATTATAGTTACAAGTTTTAATAATTGAAAAATTCAAAATGGCATTCAATATCAATATAATATAGTGCAATGGGAATGATATTGATTTTCAAGTTACTACATTGTAATTTCAAATTTAAAAAATTCAAAAGGTTTCAAAAGTTATAAAGTTAAAATTTTTTAAATTTTCTCAAATTTCAAAATTTTCAAAGTTTGAAATAGAATCTAGATCCATTTGTAGCAGTGTGATTCATCATCATGTTGTAAGTGGGCCATATTTTTTCTAGTGACACTCAATGTCTATGGTTGCACATTTTCAAGATGTAGTAAGTCATATTTTGTGCTTTTACCCTTTCAAAGTATTTATAGAGAACTTTATCTAATGAAATGAGGGTTGGAGCATACAATATTTCCAACTCAAGAGCATTCAAGGGTTTCCAAATTGAGATTCGATAACTCTCAATTTGGCACAAGTTTAAAATTTATCCAAATACCTCAATAAGGGGGAAATAACTTATCTAATTTCAAGTTACAGGTAATTAAATTACATACTCTTTTAGGTGTAAACTTTCCTTTCTCTCTTTATAAACTTAAATTTAAAATTTCACATTTCAATCTTTAAATATGGATAATAACTACTTTATATGGCATTGATACAAGTTTTTGCATTAAGGAATCTTGCATAATCAAGTTTTGCATCTAAGACAATGTGTGTATGCACACTTAGGTTCACATCTACTTTAATTTATTAAATTCACTTTGTTGCATGACTAGAGTAAATTTTGGGCAAATGTAGACACATAAATTTAATCATTAAGTGATTGAAAATGTTTATTATGGACATCCTCACCTTATTTGGCCTATTCACTATTTTTTTAATATATAAGAGAGGCTTAATTGTATATTAAACAAAATAAATATCATACTGGCATCCCTATTTCAAATCCATTCATTTTTATTCAATATACTAGCACATCACAAGCATTTTTTAGTAGTCTTTATCTTTCTATCATAGGATTGTGCTATATTAGAGAGGGCCACATTACAACCTAGTCCATTAGTGTGGCCTTGTTTCCCCATGCTCTAATGGTCACTTTTCAAATTATGACATTTAAAAATGGATCTCTCTCATAATTTTTAAAGTTATGTAAATAAAATATTCTAAAGATTCCCCTATAAAAGCACATCAAGGCATTCACTTGAAACCCCCTATCAAGAAAATTTCAAATTACTATGTACTTAGTAAAAGAGTACTATTTATTCCAATTCCAATTATGTTAGTTTATATAAATCATAGGCCAAGTCTAAATATTTTTTATTATAGGTACATGACATCGATTTTCATTTTTTTCAAAAAATATTATAACTATAGTCATATAGTTTCACAATCACATATCACACAATCACCCTAGGAAGGAGAACTACATTGGAATAAGGACCATTTAGGATATGTAGGTAGTACTAAAATTATTTGGAGTTTTAAAGGGATAAATTAGTTATTCCCCTTATCCATTTACCCCCTTTCAATTTTATATCTACCATATTTATTGTGCAAGAATAAGGGTTTGCATTTTGGAAGTCTTTCACATCTCTATTTGGCTCCCACAAAGATTGAGGAAACCCTCATTTAAAGATTCATAATCAAAAAATTATTCACACAGTTAAAAATTCATTACCATAGTCAATAGATAAGGATACAATGCACCCTTGTGCTTCTTCTACAACCTTGTCTAATCATAATTTGAAATTTTGATTTTGGATGTGCACTTTTTGTATGTCCTTTTAAGTAGTTTCTAGTTATAGTCAACATTCAATTTGTTTTTGAGAGGTTTGTGTATTTTTAGGCTCATTT
The DNA here is from genome assembly GCA_037957365.1 of Torreya grandis. Taxonomy (NCBI): domain Eukaryota; kingdom Viridiplantae; phylum Streptophyta; class Pinopsida; order Cupressales; family Taxaceae; genus Torreya; species Torreya grandis. The sequence continues at coordinate 2,436,740 of JARHVA010000024.1, forward strand.
TATATTTTTATAAAGTTTTATATTCTATAAAATTCTATAGAATATTACATTTTAATATCAGATATGTATATTCCAACATTTCCATTTCAATAGTTTAAATTATATTTATTGTATTAATTTTAATTCAAAATAGATTAAACTCCATATAAAATTACAATATCTATAAAATTTAGCACCATAACTATTATATGCAAGATAATACCATGTATAAATAATCTAAGTATCTAACTATGATCAATGGAATCGTTATAGAAAGATAAAACCTATAATATTTACCAATATGACAATGTGTGGGCATGCCCCCAATATAAAAAGATATACCCTAGGTGTAAGGAGTGCCCTTCATATTTATATCAATGTATCATATTTAGCCTATATGTCCTAAATATCACTCATGTATACCATGAAAAAATGGTGTGTAGATAATAGATATGTAATTGATCATGTATATTATAAATAACATGAATAAACCATGTAACTAGAAAAGCATGTCATGCATAGGTCCTGAGTTTGATTTTTTTTTAGATTTTGAATTTATGCTCTAATAACCAATTATTTCATAAATGGGATACCCACTTGTAGGAATTAGATTAATAATTTTCCATCTCATACATCATGGGTAAGGATCAACAAATATATTAATTTCCAAATTAGATAAATGATGAAGCACTATAAAATATCCATCATCACTATTATAGTCAACATGATCATGTTTATGCCATTTAAATGGAGTAGCCATAATAACCTATGTATTTTTTTGTATAATTTTATCATGTATCTACATTCATTATGGAATAAACAGAGCAACTTATAGGACTCTCTCTAGATGTGAAGGACTAGGTTGTGTCCTAGAGCTATAAATTGATGTACTAATATTATTAAGCTCCATAGCATTGTTATCGATTAAATCTTGTATCTTATGTGTCAAATAAAATCATATGTAAGAATTTACTCATCATCCATTCCAATCATAATATGCATCAATATCAAACCATTTAGGGCGTGCCTTTTTCATATCAATCTCCAATTTTGGAAGTAGAGATATAAGATTACACATTAGCAACATTTGTAACATATTTTGAAGAGGTTTAGGTAATCGTTCTAACTTCTTATTAAGGAAAAAAATAACATGGCCATTAATATATCTTGAAAATGTATTAGAATTATTCAAAATATTTTTTATTTATAACTTTATTATTATAATCATTACTTACACTTTAAATTCCTAAATTTATTATTGTAATGCCTTGTAACTATCTATTCCATTTTCAATTATTTAAGATAAGAATAATATGACTTCCATTTGTGATGTGATAGATGAGCCATAGACCAATATTAAATGGTATTAAAAACCATCAAAATATTATCAAATAAATTTTTTAGTAGTATAATTAGTTTATCTTGTACACTAGCTACCTATAACTATGCCATGTGATATGTATAAAACTATATATCCATGTATTCTACATTGTTGACTAAATTTTGCACAACATTGATATTTACCTTTAATACACTATGTAATGTGCATTAAATCTTATGGTTTAGTCATACTATATGTCACAAAATATTCATGTCATAAATTTATGTTGCAACAAGTATTTACATTTGTATATTTATCATATATTGTAAGGGGTGCATTCCCTTTATCCAGTTTAACAATCCTCACTTTATGTGACTAACCATAATACTCTTCTAGACTAATAGGTTTGAAATATAAAGGAGACATATTCTCATATATGTTTATTATAATTTCATTTTCATAGTAATCACTATCATTTATATAATTGGGATCTTCTAAAATGACACGAAAGGAATATCTAGTATCTTTTCCTCTTGTCCTCTAGTTGTTTGTAGTTTAATTTTTAGTAGAATTGACTAAAGTGATAATTTTGAGTTGTATATATTTCATTAAAATTACCTTGAATCTCCATCTTCAAATGTACATGTATTGATTCTATGGGTATGACCTATGAGAAGGGTATTATGGCTAAAGAAACAACATCAATTCATAGAATACATCCATCACTAGGTTTTACCAATTTGCAATAAATGAAAGGTTGGTTATCTAAAAGGCATGTACGCAAACATACCTCATGCACAAATTTTAAGAATCGATGTAAGGTATATGGTAAAAATTCCATTGCATTAATCCATGGTCTACCTAACATTATGTCATAATTTAAATGATTTAACATCATGTGAAACATTATAGTCAATGTTTAGCTCTCATTATCACATCCAAAGTGATTAAATATATTAATTATTAAGGAATATTATCAAATCCTTTGATATTATTATATCATTTATGAATAGAGTCCATATTTATACCTAGTGATTTTATAAATGTAATTTTTTAAATGTTCAACCATGATCCATTATCTACCAAAACATGCTTAACTCCCTTAATGAAGATTCAAAATTGAATGAATAATGGGAGATTATGATCTATAGTATGTTGAGTAGGTAAATATTATTTCTAAAAATAAAATATGTCTTCACTGATATTTAATGTATAAACAATGAATGCAAAATATGAAGGTTAAACATAATTTAATAAATTTATATCATGTAATAATATATATAGAATATCCTTGTACATTGTGGATATATTGATTAATCTAATATGGACATATCAATTGGATTATTCTTAAGTTGATCAATAATATGATGACATTTTGTTTCATTATATAATACTATAGGAGGTGAGGGGATCAAAAGGGACATTTTGGCTATCATTATTTTGCCACACAATACAAATGACCATACCTCTTCTATTTATGATAACATGTACAAAATCCTATATAAGCCTAGGGTAAATAATGGAGGCATGATGTATCTATCACTACCTTGATGTATATGGGGAGGAATAATAATAGGATTCATATATCCCCCTTGATGTTGAGTATCAAATAAAAGCATCTTAGATTGTATATTCAAACAACATGTGTTACTAAGGAGAGATAAGAACTATTCATTATTAATATCATTCTTAGTTTTAGTACTGATAAACTTAACCCTTTTCATTGCATGATTTTGAAGCATATTAAATATTTTATGAAAGAAACATGTGATCATGAAAATCATAGATTGAATCACAAAATATAAACTATATGAATCTAGTATAGTTATGGTAGGGTTTTTATTATGAGAACAAGTGGAAGTTATAAATTATATCTAAAACCTTAAAAATAATAAATATAAAACCCTAACAATATGAAACCCTAAGAGAGAATAAATTCAGGGATTCCATACCCAAAACAAAGATTGAGTTCACCAAAAAATTAATTTATATTGGATTAGGGTTCTAAGTAGGCCAAAACTCTTAAAATTCATATTTCATAAGATATGTCATGAACTACGCAAATCTAAATTTCTAAATAGAAATTGATTGGATTATGTGTGTATGTGTGTGTGTGGGAAAGATACAAGACACTTAGTTGATAGTTTTTTGTATTTGATCATTATCTATATACAACCTCATAAAATGATATGTAATCTCTTTGATTGCTTGATTTAGGAAATATGATGTCAAAATTTATCAATAAGTTGCCAATAAAACCTAGAGACATATGATAGCTATTTATGTCCATTTTCTATTACTATTATCCTTGTGTACTTTTTTCTAATTTATTCTATAAAAAATCATTATATCTTTTTGTCTAGATAATTTCTCTGTAATTTATTAACCTTGATCCTTGTGTAGATATTGAATTTTTCTTCATTTTACTTGAAACCCTTGCTCCACTTTTGACACAATCTTGATTTAAAATAAGTAGATAAAATATGGGTTGGAAATCCTAACCACTTCCCAATATTTTTTTGAGTGTTTCCTACATTATAATACTCCTAATAGGGCTCAAATCACTCATATTTTTCTCACATATATGTGTGTGCATTTTTTTTTTGTGTGTGTGTGTTCAATCATGATCTAATAGAATGCAATATTATGCTTTGCTTTCGACACTTGACAATATGCAATGTTGACCTTGCATTATTTTTTAGACTTGGATTTTATAACTAATAATTTGAGGTATTTTAATATTCAAATATTTTTTTATAGTATCTTAAGGAGGTGTGAATAGATCTTTCAATGTGTAAGTGTATTTAAATGTAGTCACCAAGAAAGTCTAACACTCAGGATAAAGTTTTCCTTATAGACGAGTCTATAGTATTTCCTCCCATAGCCAACATAGGAAATATGCTTAGGCCAACCCATGAGAGAGATTTTGATTTAAACATATAATTAGACATCCTAGGACACTTTTAGTAGAGGTGGACATCTACTATAACTAATAAAATTTGACAATTGTTGACACTATCTAGAGAGGTAAAATTAAGGATATGGAAGATGGTGACATTATTATTAGGATCATGGATTAATATAGAATATATTATGAATATCTTGAGTATGATTCATATAAATTTCAATTTTTCAAGTCTATAAATAGATAAATGGATAGGGGAGAATGCAAACAACAGTAAAATGTGTATGCATGGGTCATATATGTTAAAGATATCTTTAAAAAAATATGTTGTCAAGTTTCTATTATAAAAATTAATTTTATATGACATTATTAATTATGTACCACTTAAATTATGTTTATGCTATGAGGGGTCTTTATAATTGGAATTTTAAAAGGCATATCTTGACCCTTGTTCTACCCTATTTATGCAAAATCAAATTGCATGACCAAATGGGGCTCTGTATGAGGATTTTTACAATATTGTATTTGATGTAAAATTATTTGATTGGTATTTTATTTTACTATATTGGTATCTATGGATTTGGAAAACAATGATAAGATCTAAATGTTCTTAGATTCCTAGGCTTCATCCAAGTGTTAGTTGTACAATCTTGTTATTTACAATAAAACTTTATTTTATGGTATGCTTGTTTTGATCTTATTTATTTTTCAAATATTGGGATAATTTTAATATGGAAATACATACTTTTAATTTTATAATGCATTTAATTGACCTCTATCCTATACTTAATTACTTTTCCCTAGACTATACACACTCAAATTGCATTGATTGTGTTTCTCACCCTAATTTATTTTGTTTTAAATAACTCAAGGAAATTTTTTCTTGATGTTATGACTCACTCTAATATTTGACTAACTGAGAAAAAAATGGAAGGAAAACATCAATAATTTAATACAAATGGTTTTTCCAAGTAGGTAGGGTACATGAGTATGGAACATATCCTTAGTAATATTAAGTAGTAATGGTTTAGATATTTTACTTACACTTATGGAAACACTATGTTCTCCTAGTTGATAATGCTAATTTAGATTATATGTAATGCCTTTTTAATTTTATGGGTTTCCTCTTATTGACCTTATAATAACAAAGATGTTATGGTTTATGATCTCATACTTCATCAACATGGTGTCGATGAGATAACATTAAATATTGAGATAATTACTAGAATTGTAGAAGATTTATGAGTTCATTAGTTGATATGGGTACATGCAAGTATTTTGAATATTCTATTCAATTGGATAACAACTATTTATTGTGCCTATATACTATTTCTAATATAGATGCAATATTTTTCAAATAATTTACATGTGAAACATTTCCTCATTTTTTAGTGGTCACTATGCTAATATAAAAACCTCCCATGTATAAGTGTTTCTTTTAGGATTGTAAAACACTTTATATGTTCATTTTTATTTATAGCTAAAACTAGTTAATAATGGAAAGGTCATTAAAATTCATTCTTGTTTAAAATGTGATTGTATGTTGCTTGTAACATAATGATATGATTCTTTTAGAATAGATCAAGGCATTACCTTATTATTTTCTTAGGCTTGCATCTATTGTATCCATTTCCCCCTCTTTAATGACTTAGTTCAACCATGATAAGAATGGTTATAACAATTCAAATAAATGGTGATGTGAATTGATGTTTCTAATACTTAATATCATGTTGATAAATAAATCATAGAAGCATAAATCATGAAAATATTGTAATTAATCATGATTAATCACTAGTCACCGCTAAAACTATTTTTTTAGTCAAAAACCCATGCTTTAAATCCAATCAACCCCTGCCAAACACTATATCATTGAATTCAGTGATTAATCTCAAAAAATCATGAAAAACATGAAAAATTGTAGGTTTAAAAAAACATGATTTAAATAGGTTTAAATCATGATTTTTGTTAGAATCATGATTTTTTCATTTTTATATACAAAAAATTAAAAAATTCAATCATTTTACACAAATTTTGAAGATTTATTAGAATTTTCAAGAGCAAAATTTAAAAAAAACCCAAACGAGGAGAACATAGAGATTTTTAGTGATAGGTCTAATAGGTTTGAGAATATTCAATGACAAATTTGATATTTTCTCTTCAGTCTTCACTAACCCTATTCAAATTTCTGAGTATGTTGAGTTTTTTTATATATCTATTCAAATTTAAATAAAAACTATAAAAATTAAAAAATATTCATGTTCCCTAACCCTAACCCTAACCATATAGTTAGGGTTAGGGTTTTTTTAAAAATATTAATAATTAAAATTTAAACCTAAGCCTGAACTGGTTAAGGTTAGGTTAGGATTTTTTTAAATATTAAATTTTTAATAATTTTTTATAGTTTTTAATTAATAAAAAATAAAATCTATAAAAAATATTATAAAATAATAATTTATTGTAATGAATTAATGTTAATTAACTTCGATTAATAAAAAATAAAAACTATAGAAAAGACCCTATTTCCTAACCCTAACTCTAACCCTGACCATACAGTAGGGTTAGGGTTATTTTTTTTTAAATATTAAAATTTAAATGTTAATTTTTTAAATATATTTTTATAGTTTGTAATTATTAAAAATCAAAATCTATAAAAAATATTAAAAGCCAACAATTTTATGCAATGAATTAATGTTAATTAAATTTAATTAATAACAATTAGAGAGTATAAAAACAAAACTTGTTTCTTAACCGTAACCCTATAATGAATTTTTATTATCTAATGCAAAATAAAAAATAATGTTTATTTATTTCTATTTTTTGAGGCAATATTTTTATATTTTTTTATGTATTTATTACTGATGATTGTGGGAATGAAAAACACTACTTAAAAAATTAAATGCAAACAAAACATCTCTAAAACACTTTCTTTTCTATTCTTCTTCTTTTAGGATTTGTCGTTTGACCATAAATCTAGCACAGGGGGATCACAATGTCAGATGGGTGCTATGCCTAAGAGCCCTAAACTACCCCCTATGAATAGGTATTCCATTAGATATACCTAAGAGCTTTCACATACCATTTCTTTTAGTGACACTCTACTCTCATGTATCACTCTACTCTCATGTACATCTCTCTTCTATGTACTATCATTCTTCCACGTACCTTTAGGTATATAAGAATGTGAGGTATATAAGAAGGTTTGGTATATCAAGAGGGGTGGTATATCAAGATAATTTTTTCTTTGTAACATTACTTTCCATGTACCTAAGGGTATATATAAAAGTGTATGGTATAATGGGTGGTTTGGCTATTGGAGATTTAGGTATATCGAAAGGTTGTAATGATAATTTGGAGTGATAAGGGTTTCTTTTGGATGTGATAAGGAAAAACTAAACACCTTCAAAATATTTTAGAACGTAAACAAAAAAAATTATTCTACATTGCATATTTGATCATCATGCCACAGGTGAAAGATTTTTCATGGAACTATGGCACTGAAGTAAAGCCAAATAACTTAAACAAGGTCAAATGCGACTTTTGTGGACATATATGCAATGGAGGAATATACCACTTCAAGTGACATTTTATGAGAAAAAGAGGGAACAAAGTTACACCTTGCACTAATGCATGCCCTTTAGATGCCACCAATCAAGCTATAACAACATTCTAACAATATTTAGATTTGAAGGCAAAAAGGGCAAGAATGGGTATAGAAGTAGGTTCTAACTCTTTAGATGTAAGGGATAATGAAGAATATAATGACATGCCTTGGCCATCAATAGAACATGAAAAGGTTAAGGAAATGTCTCAAATGACACTTGGATCAGTACCTCATGGGCCAAACATAGGTGGGGTAAACATTCATGGATTATTTAGCCATCACACTACCCCTAGAACACAAACCACACTACAGAGTATAAGCTAGAAAAAAATTATGCACAAGAAATAAAATAAGGAAATCTATAAATTTTGGTACTCGTCTAGCTTACCATTTAATATGGACAAATCTCCATACTAGAAAATTATGGTGGATGTAATTACAATTGTAGATCTTGGGTTGTCAACCCCATCAGATGAGGCTTTACAGACATATTTTTTAAAGGACACCATATAGGATGTGAGTGATGTCCTTGTATAACATCATAAGGAATGAACAAAGTTAGGATGCACTATCATGTCAGATAGATGGACAAATAGAAGGAATCACACAATCATTAACTTTCTTATGTCATGTGACATTTGCACTAAGTTTCTTAAGAGTGTTGATGCATCTGATCGGATAAAATCAGGTGAGGAACTATTTCATCTAGTTGATGAAGTTGTGATTGAGGTGGAGATAAAAAATGTGGTCTAATTCATTGCTAATAATACTACTACTTGTGTGGCTACTAAAAGGCTTCTTATGGAGAAATATGTAACTATTTTATGGACTCCATATGTGGCATTTGATCTTGGAGGACATAGGAAAAATTTCATGTGTGAAATAGGTTTTACAAAATGGTCACACAATCATGAAGTTCATATACAATCACACAAGGATTCTTAGTATGATGCAAGCATTCACAAATGGCAAGGAACTTCTTTGGCTAGGGGTGACAAGGTTTGAAACCCACTTCCTTGCCTTGAAAACTCTTTTTTAATAAAAAAATGAATTTGAAATGAATGTTAATTTCAAGTGAGTGGGTTGAATGTCCCTTTAAAAACATATGGATATTAGAATAGTGAATGACTATGTTTTCTCACCATTTTTTTGGGAAGAGATAGATAAAATTATGTTATTATCTAAGCCTCTAGTTTGAGTTTTGAGGATTTTCAATGGGGATAAAGCCCCCATGGATTATTTTTATGAAGCAATGGACAGGGCCAAAGAAGTTATTAAGGGAATATTGGAGAATGATTAGATAAAGTACATGCCATTATGGGATATAGTTGATAACAAATGGAATCAATAAATGTATTCTCCCCTCCATGCAGCTGGATACTTCTTCAATCCAACATTGTTCTATAATGCCTCATTTTGAGATGATACAGAGGTAATAAAGGGCCTATTTAAGTGCATGGAAGGAATGTTTCCTATTGAGAAGGACTTTGAAGAAGTTATGGGAGAGTTTCCAATGTACAAACAAATAAGGGGTTTCTTCTATAGCAAGGCAACCATCATAGGAAGGAAGACATTCCAACTAGGTAGATAAATTTTTTTATACGTATAATTAAAGTGTTAAATTTTTATTGGATTATGCAACTGCATGTTATAATGTTAACAAAATCTATTTTTACATCACAATGGTGGGATTTCTTTGGCAAATAAACCAAGCACCTTCCAAATATGGCAATGCACATTTTGATCTAGCCATGTAGTTCATTTGCTTGCAAGCAGAATTGGAGTGTATTCAAGCATATACACTCAAAAAATTCAATCGACTTACTTGGAAATGGATGAATGATTTGGCATTTATCCACCACAATCTTCACCTAAAGATGAAGAAAGCTCAAAGTTATTAAATGTTGCATTTCTAATTCTCAATTCATATAAAAAGTCAATTTATATTCTTGTAAAATATTATTCACATAAGTCACTAGCATATGAATTATATTTTATAATGTTAGGTACCATCAAAGAATATCATCTGATCTACCTTGACAAGATCGATCCAAATTTTGACTTCTATGTCATAAATGAGGCTAGGATTCACACTGAGGTCATCTCACAAATTAAGAGAGGTAAGAACCTTGAAAATATGTTGAAGAGTAGACCTGTTGATTCATAGTCTATGTGCTACCATTTTATCCCTCCCCATTTTTTTTCTTTGTAAATGACAATAATATGCATTTTAAAATTCAAATGTAGTGAAAGAAAATAGTTGACTGATTTGGATGGTGTACAATCTCCTTTATCTTCCTTTCATACTCTCTATCTATTCTATATGTAATTAAAATGACTAATACGTATCTCTATGAAATTAAAATGCATTTAAATTTTTTTTTAAAAAAAATTCTTTTTTTTTTGCATTTTCTTGATGGTTTTAAGTTTTTTCAATTTTTTCTGATTTCCCAATTAATCATGATTTTTTGAAAACACTTACACTTTCAAAAAAACATTTTTTTCCTCAAATGATTAATGCTACTATGAAATAAATAATGATATAAGTGGTAAGTAACTTATTACCCTATTTCTATCTCTTATAAATTTTGTGAAAGGAATGAATTCTTAATCTTTAAGTAAGCTATATTTGTATTTCAAAAACCATTATATATGTAGTCCTTGATGACTAGTTAGAAACCATATCACTCTACTTCTTAATTAATTTTTGTGTCAAACTAACTATGTATAGTAATGTATGATGGAAAGAAATTAAAAATAAAAAATTTATTGTTTTGAAGTTGAACTTAGGGTTTAATGAGATGTCCATATATTTTTGATATATTCTTAAGCTTTTGAACTTTGTTGACAACTTAAAATACATTTTAATATTTGATGATGTGGAAAGGTTGTAAGTTAAATCCTATGTCAATTGACCTTGTTTAAACTTAATAAGCGAGGCCTTCTTTATGGTGGATATAATGAAACTAAGATTAGTTCATCTTTTAATAAATATTTACTCATTAGGGTATATTTACTTAATTAAGGGTGACTCTATTTTAGTATTCCTTGTCCTTTTGATATTATAATTTTCACCTTACTTGGAAATTGAAATGAACATGAGACGTTTTGGTGGTTGGACATGAGCATAGTCAAGATTTTGTGATGAAATTTATCTCTTATCCCCAGTAATTTTTAATATGGTACATGTTGATAAATTTGGAATGTTGAGTGTGAACTAAGTTAATTGTTCATGTATTATAAAGTATGCTTGAAAATAATTAAACACACTTTCAACTATTAATAAATCTAGTTCTTAATGAAATTATGTGTTAAATTGAGCATGCATAGTTTTTTTTTGTTGGAAATAAATTCTAAATTTTAATTTTTTAATTTCCAAGTGGAACTTAGGGTTTATTGAAGCATCCATATATTTTATGATATATTATTAAATCTATGCTTGAACTATGTTGACAGCTTAAAATCAATTTTAATATTTGATGTTGTGGTAATGTTTTAAGCTAAACCCTAAGTTAATTGACCTTGTTGAAACTTAATAAGTGAGGCCTCATTTATGGTGGGAATATTGGAATGAGGCTTAGTTCATGTTTTAATAAATATTTACCTCATCAAGATAGATTTACCTAATTAAGGGTGACTCCAAGTTTAGTATACCTTACTTTTCCTTGTGATATTATGCTTTTTACCCTCCCTAGAAATTGTAATGATCATGAGACATTTTGGTGGTTGAACATGAGCCTAGTCAATCTTTTATGATGATCTTTATCTCTTATGCCCACTACTTTTTAATATGGTGCATGTTGATAAATTTGGAATGATGATTATGCACTGAGTTAATTATGAGATTATTATAAAGTAAGATTGAAAAGAATTAAACAAACTTTTAACTATTGATCAAATGTGTACAAAATGTAATATACACAGTTGTGAAAAAAATGGTTTTATTTTTAGAGGATAAAAAAGTTACTTGAAATAATCAAATAATTTTGATTTCTTACAAGTGTATATCTTCCTTGATAGTGTATACAAACCCTTAACAAATAATATTAAAATTGGGAAGTCTCCATTAAGTTGTCTTAGAAAAATCTCATGGAATATTCACAATGAGAAATATATAAGAGTCAAAAATTTAAAAAAAAAAATCTTAAGGTTATATTAATCTTGGAAAGTCCTAAAAATCTTGAGAAATCCATTATCTCTCTCGTGAGATAATCTCAAAAAGGATTACATATTTGAAAAACACGTAAAGGAACACCCTTAGAGATAATTTTGAATAAAAACATAGGTCAAATTTTCATGTTATCAAGTGTCAAAAGCCATATATTGTATTTCATTCTTTCATGACCATAATGGAGAACACAAACACCTAGGTGAGATAACTATGTGTAATTTTATTCCTAATTAGAGTATTGGAATGTATGCAATGCTCATTCACTTAGTGAGGAGTCCTTAGGGTTTTTAAACCCTTTTTCAGGGTATATCTTGTGGCAATGGTGAAATTATGGTTTTAAGGTAATTATCATAAGGAAAATAAAGGATTGATGTACATGATCAAGGCTGAGAACACATATAGGAGTTATTTATAGCTATAGGTGTAGTGATCTAAGGTGATACAAACCTACATATTCAATAAGGATAACACTGAAATACTTGGATATTACTAGTTATGGAAAGGGTTTTATCTTCACCAAAAAAATTTACACAATTTTAATCTCCTATTTCTTGATCTAAGTATTTATAGGGAAGAACAAAAATATTTTCAGTGACTATGACAAATGCGGTGAGAAAAAAAATAAAAATTCAACTAAATGTGTTTTGCACATATTAAGTTGTATAATATATATATGAAATGAAATATGAATTTAATCTTTTATAATTATATTTGTATGTTTGTTTCTATTTTTTATATAATTTTAATATTGATAATTTTATCTTTTAAAATAAATAAAATAGTTTTGTGAACCCAATCTTTGACTTGAGTGCAAAAAACATGGCTTTTTTGTCTTAGGGTTTCATGTTTTATTCTTATGGGTTTATATTTATCCAAACTTAGGGTTTGGATTTCATATCTAAGTTTTGATTTCCTTTATTTACATAATAAAAACCCTAGCATATATAATGTATGTTGATAATTTATATGTGTGATTTAAGTGATAATTGTCATGATTGCATATTTCTTTCTTAAAATATATAATATGTTTTAAATTTATGAAATTTAATGGGTTAAATATATATGTAATATAAAAATGATAATACTAATAATGATTAATTATTAACTCTCCTTACTAACATATATTGTATGAATTTTTAATCTTAAATTATTTTGGTTACTAGTCGGTGGTAAATCTCACATGTTACTTCTTTATTTCCTCATATGATACACCTCAAGGTAGTTATAGATACAATCTCACCCCCTCCACACCCCACCATTTATTTCCCAAGGCTTGTAGTGGATATGAAGTCCCATGCTATCACAACATGAAGAGGTAGGGTGTATACTCCTATATAATTATGCATGATTATTGAATATGAAATGTCTAGGGTTTTTTAATTATAAAGCCAAGTTTTACCAACCCATGAGAATTAATATACCTAATGTATCCATCAATGATAAGAGTCAACCATTTAATGAACCTATTCAAAGTGTCACAATTCTTGCACATCATATTCTTACTATGAAATGTTTCATAGATACACTGCAAAAGCAAGTCAAAATAATATCCCTAAAGGTATAGTCACTTTAATATAATATTTCACATCTTAAAAATATTGAATATGCTACCATAAAATGCATATTTGACTCCAAATTGAAAACCTATATTTCTCAAAATATTTCATCTTCAATATGGATTAAGAAGCAAAAACCATCCATGACTGTTGAATCAAGAAATTTGCATAAGCTTAATACATATCCAAGTTAAACTCTTAGGAACATGATTAAAAACAAATTGATCATATTACCTCCTATATGTCCGATGAAAATATCCAAATACCATTGTGATTATCATAGAGTTCATAGACATCCAAAGAATAGGTGTTGGAATTTGAAACATAAAAAATAGTATCTTATTAATAGTTATGATTTTATATTAGATACATACATTAAATCACCATTGGATACAAACACACTTTCCAATATTTATCAACACACTAAGATTTTGGTTCCATATCCCAAGGTCAAATTACCAAAATGTGAGTTACCTAAGAGAATTAAAAAAATATGCACTTAAAAAGGAAGTCCATAAGAAATATATATCTATGAGTACTAATATTACTGGTGTGGTTTCCAAGGTTGAAACTACAAATCATTATTCATTCTTATATCCTTTTATCATTAGCCCTTACATAGATGGTAAGAAATCCACCAATAAAATGGTTTATATCTCCTATGAAATTAACATGTGTATCATGACACTTCTTAAATATATTGAATATGATAATGAACACTTGAATAAGACTAATTTATCCAAACAACTCATAATATCTATTGAGTGGTACATACCTCTTGGTTTAAATTTTTGTTCCACTACATTCCACATCAATCCTACTTTGAAAAAATACAATTCTATACTAGAAAAATATTGGATAAGATCAATGAATGTAACATTTAACAAGAATCATGATCACATTACATTTGAGATTCAAGGTAAGACTACTTCCAATTTAAGATGTAAAACATATCCATATCAAGTAGAGTAAGTGGGAAATATTTCTTGCACTAGTGCTTAAGCAATGATATATAATTCATTTCCACATATGATCACAACTAGGGTGCATGATAATTATAATGATGAATATGTTGAAGAACAAAGAAAAACCAAGAATACAATTCCAAAAGATTGTGTGTTTGGCTATACATATTATTATACAAATACAAAAGATGAATTTAAAGAAAATTCTAAATTAAAGGATGAATATGGAAATACACTTGATGATTACAACATATATGATAGGGTCTGCATATGACTATCGCATTGATGGGATAATTATTTATCTCTAACATAGTCTAATATACATAGTTTCCTATAATTTTCTTGCTTGATCACCTTCTCTATATTTTAATGATTGTTTTATCTATTGTTTTATCTTTACATACATGTGTACATATGAATTTGTATTGGCCACTATTCAATCCCTTGGATTTTATTTGGTTATGATGTTTTTGTCGACCCTTGCCTTTCAAGTATCTATCCTAATTAGGATATTTATGATACTTATTTTGATTAAATTAATTAGATATATAAAGATAATAAAAAAATAAAGATACAAATATAATTACTAAGAATATAAAAACATTATACTTCACAATAATTAAAAGTGGAATTGAGAACATCCATAACAAATGTTAATAACTGAGTAAAATAATAGAAATATAAGACTAAGCCACTTCAAATAGAAATCCTATACAATCATGAAATGTAAATAGATTTCATACTATGATGTTTAGGCCAGTATATCCTATACATATGATACTTAGGCTATTGTTACTCCATAGGCTAACCCTAATAATAATATGGGAACATAAATAATTAGGACATGATAAGGTAAAATTTTATGTTAGCCATAAATTGGCCACACATATACCCATACACACTATAATTTAATGGTGTTACATGCCTTACCTTCAAAAATATGTTTTCCTCAACACTAATAAACCTATATGATTTTTTAGTAATCATTCACCCTTTTGTGTTGCATCTTTGTTAGTCAAATTATTCCAATCAATTAAATAATTCTTAATATCCCTTATTGTTAGCATCATAGTGCATGTTATAAGTATCTCATTGGTATCTAGAATGAATATACCCTATGTATACACAATATTCTCAACTTTCATCAAATACTGATGCTTTACATCTTACAAGAACCTATTGAGACAGAATCTCTCTGAGTGTACACCCTAAGGGGTGCATCGAGAAAGGGGTGGGAAAACCTTTAGTGCTTCATAGGGTTGATGTGCCTTATTTACAAATTATAACCAATCTAGTAATCTCTTAAAACCATTCCCTAAGCTATTACTCCTCCCTTGCACACTGTTGGCATCAAATTGTTCACCCTAGGACACTCTATTCAGTTCTTATAATTTGATGCAACATTGAATCATCTCTCAAGTTGTGAGGAACTTGTAAGAGAGATGAATCTTTAGTTTATGAGGGATAACTCCTTATATTATTCTTGAAATTTGTATCACTTAATCTAATTATTGTTCATGGAAAAGAGGTAAAAGTTTTGCATAAAATGGAAACTACACTAAAGAGGTGATCCACCAAAATATATCCTATAGACTATCAAAATCCTACTAACCAAAAAATATTTCCAAGAATAATTCTAGGAATTATAGGATTCTAACATAATTTCTTCAATGTGAAGGTAGTATACATGGGATAATCAACAAGATAACTTATCTAGGGTTAGATTGCACACCGTAGAGACAATTTCTTACTTGAAGAAGAGCTCATTTTGGGATTGTCATGGATGATGGTGCATGGATAGAATAATAGGAGTGATCATAGGCCAATCCAATGCATGTGAGGACCTGTTAGTGACCCCTCCTATTTAGACCCATCATCAAACCTAATTAGTTATGGTGATAATGTAGTTTTGTAAGGTAAATCATGAGGGGTAGTTTTCTATTCAAGGAAAGGAGTTTCTTGACCACTTTGCAGGGTTTGGATGATTTGAGATGACACTTTTAGCTCCTATAATTTCATGGATCACCCCATCTCTCTCTTACAATCACAAATAATTGATCTTTTTAGTTGTGACAAGTGTCCCTATGGCTCTTGAACTCCCCTTCTCTCTCTCTTCTCACATCTTCTATAAATTGAGCCTTTTTGGCTATTGTATGGAACTCACCACAGCTAGTATGGTGAAGCCCTACTGTAATGAAATCACACTTTAACTTTGAACATTGAAAATAAGTCTAGTTATAAGTTGTGAACATTTTGTCTAAGTGTGTGAGTGATGAGTAATGGAGCTAAGTGATAGTATCATCCTTACTCCCTTTATCCTTCATGATTAAGCAAGAGTTTTGATTTTAATAGGTCATATGAAGTGTATATATTATACTATGATCTTCTTCAAGAAATTAATTATCTCTGTGGCATGAAATCTACCCCTAGATTAGTTATTTTATTGATTGTCTCACGTATGCCTCCTTCACATTGAAGCAATTATGTTAGAATCCTTCAATGCCTATAATTGGTCTTGGAAAGATTTGTTTCTTAGTAAGAGTTTGATAGTATATGGGATATATCTTGGTGGATCACATATTTATTGTATTTTCCATTTTATGAAAAATTTCTACCTCTTTTCCATGAACAAACATTAGATTAGGTGATAGGAATTTCAAGAAGAATCTAGGGAGATATCCCTCATAAACTATAGATTCATCTCTCTTACAAGTTCTCCACAACTTGAGAGATGATTCAATGTCGCATCAAATTTTAAGAACTGAATAGAGTGTCCTAGGGTGCATAATTTGATGACAAAATTTTTGGTACACTTGGTTGGACTATTTCATTAAAGTGAAGGAATTCTTGGTACTATCCTTTAATTCATTAGAATCTAAAGGTATTCAAAGCACCAATGGTAACTCAGAATGATTTTAACTAGTGTAAGCAACCCTAGTGCTTCAAAACATCAATTTTGGTATGCACTTTTCATCTTCCAATTAGCATGTACCTCCTTATCAAAATGATCCTAATTTTAGTGTTCATGTCTTCTCTACAAGCTTCCCTCAAGAGACTAAACTTCATGAAGGCTTATACCAACCCTTATACCATCCTCTAACATCAACTCACTCCTATTACCAACTTGCTACCCCTAATTATCAATTTGAGCAAGATGAGAATGAGATGAACCTTGATTTGGAGGATTTAAAAAGTGTATTGAGGGAGTCGAAAAAACTTTTGAAATAGTAGCAAGAAATGAAACATCAATCTCATGTTCCTCAATAAGTTAAGGAGGTTATTCCTTCTCCTTTAATTACCACCTTGATCATTGGTAATGTCTTGATTCATAATTGTGCTTTTGGCACTGCTGCAAGTCATTCTTTTATTCCTAAGGAAATAGCTGATGAGTTGAACTTATAGTATGAGTTTGATTCTAGAGTTAAATTGAAATTATAAGGAAGAGATGTAAATACTTTTGGCATTGTGAGAATCATATATGTGTCTTTTGATTTTCCTACTTATCCTAATGTTTTAAGTCCATAAGATATAATAGTTGCAGATGTTCAACCATACTTTTCTCTATTCTTAGCTAAAGACTACATGGATAATATTGGGGGAAGAGTGTCTAATGATATGTATAAATTTATCCTTAGGTTTAAGCATGATTTGAAATGCCAAATTGAGTCAAAGCCACGTAACAAGTTTCATTTGCAGCTCCTTCCTCCAAGAAAACCAAATGTTGATCATTCTCATTCTTCTACTCCTAAGTCTCCTCCAAAGATTACTAAGCCTACTTGAGATCTTACCATAGTTTCATATTGCAGTGCATATTGGACCAAAAACCCAAACTATGTCATGCCTAACCTTGAGAGGAAGGAAGGTCCTATGCCTAGGTAGATTATGAAGATGGAGAATTGTGTTGGGAGAAATTAAAAAAGGTATTGAAAGTTGTTCCAATTCTCCATATACCCTTAATTATATAGCTTCTCATAAATTGCAAGACATACCAAAAGTTGACAAGGTACTTAAAGGATTTCCATCTAGTACTTCTTCTCTATTGCTCTCACAACTTGAGAATCAGCTGATTGTTCCTAAGACTCTTCAAGAGTTTGAGGATGATGCTACCATAGATGAGTTCTTTGAAAATATTAACGATGATACTTGAATAAGCTATGATGAAGAGATTATCATTGGTACACCTCTTCACCCTAGTAGATCAATTTTTTAGCTTGAGGAAGGAGTTGATGACGTTGTGCAGTAAATAGAGATTTTGGGAGAAGAAGACACTTTATCTATAAGACAAGAAGAAGTAGACCTTGATTGGATTAATGAATTTCCATGCTTCATGGAAGATGATGATGATTAACTTGAAACATAATATGAAGTAGAGGTACTCATTAGTCAACATGATTTTTCATAAGAAATTGGTAAGAATGTTGATGAACTTCAAGTCCTTTCTATTGATCATGAAGAGTTAGCATTTTGGGATGACCTTGAGAAATTTTATTTGAGATTGAATGACGAATCTTCACTTCATATAGTCAAGGTTGAATCTTCACTTCATATAGTCAAGATTGAGAAAAGTTACTGAAATTTTATTTGAGATTGAATGATGACCTACTCAAGGTTGTAATTCATGAAGCACCTCAAGCACCTCAACAAGAAGATAACTTATTGAAATTCATAAAGCACCTCAATAAGAAGATAAGGTCATATGGTAGTCCTATTTAAACATGTTTGAAGAGTTTGAAGAGCAAGGCAAGCATGGTTCATCTTAAGAAAATAAAATGCATAAGATAAATGAAGAATAAAAGGTACCAATAGAGGTAGTAAATTTTGAATAACCTCTCCCATGAATTAATATACTAGGACCACCAAATTTTTATGGAGACCTTACTTTTCAAAATGAGTATAGTCTTGATGATGGAAAGCCACTTGCAACAGAAATTGAGGTTGAGCATGAGGGTCCAAATGAGTCCAAAATAAATGAAAAATAACTTTAACCAAAGGATATGGTTTCCATTCAAATCCATAGCAAGAAATTTCAATTTGGTGCCTCCTCCTTATGAATAATCACTTAGACTCCAGGTAGCCTTTTATGTATTTGCAACCTTGAGGGGTCTCCTTTTGAGCCTATTTCTGATTCTTATGTTTGGTTTTGATGGGTTTTATGTTTTAAAATTTTTATAATGAAATTAAAATATATTATCCATCCAAATTATAGTATCAATATCATCAAATTTCAAAAGATCCTCTTTTAGGATTGGACGGTTTTTAAACTGCCAACTTCTTGAGCACCTACAGGTATTTTAAGGGAGTATTTTCTACATTGGAATGAAAACATGAAGGTTGTTTAAAATGTTTGAAAAAATGAAGGTGTATTTAGATATAAAGGAGAAATTTTGGACCTTTTACATGTCAAAAAAACACCCAAAGGTTGTTTTTCTCCTCATTGTCAACCCTTGACAGTCAACACATGTATATGCAAATGTCTTCCACATTGAAAGTTTTGTGTTGGAGTTGGTTCCAAGTATTTTTGATGAATAAAATGTTTTAAGGGTTTATAAATTATATTGAATGATTTTTAATGGTTTTCCTTAACATTTTCTTGTTAACTCCATAACTTGCCTATGTTGAATATGTCAATGCACACCTACAGGTGGTTGAGTAGGATACTCACAGGGACCTATGTGGAGGAATGATGGTAACTTGGAATTTTGTGGAGATATTGGTATAAAAATAAGGTTGATAATGCATATGATGGTATCAAGGTGGCAAGGTGAAGTGTCAAAACATGTGGAGGAAGTGAAGACTGTGTTTAGGATTGTCTGCCCTAAATATACTAAATAGAGAACCTCTTGCTTTTGATAAACATCATATGATATGGATGAAGGAGATTTTAATACCATTTTAAGGTTTAGTATTGTTGTACCTAGTATGGAAAAATAATTCACAAGTTTTAAAGAATAAAGGATAAAGGGAAAGAGGTCCTCTAGAAATTTAGAGTTGCCTAAAAAACCATTGGAACTTGAGAGTGAAACCTGCAGGATTTTGAAGGAAAGTGATCTTTACACTTCATATTGAGAGTCATAGAATATGCCATCAAGGGGAAAAAATTCCAAATGGTTCAAAAGACACTCCTGATCAGAGATGTCATGAGAGAAGATGTACTTTGATATAATTACCTCTTAGGCCCACACCTTGTTGTACACAGGGCAAAATTTGCACTTACAGTAGGGTTACTAAAAAGTGGTCAACAAATCATATTTTGAAATTGAATTTGAGATTTAAAGGTTAATTAAAGTGAAATATCGATAACCTTATGATCGTTGAGAAAGAAACCCAATCCTTAAAGAAGTTTCAAGGATCCCAGGTGCACTTATAACCTCTATACAAACTGAGACAGAGGTCAAATAAGTGAAATTAGGAATTAGGCATGGACTATTATGTTTTTTTCCATATAAGATGATTAAAAGTGGTCAATAAGGTTGGGAACTTTTAATAAGTCTATAGAAGGTCTTATCTACCATATTACCCTTATCAAATCTATAAGTGACCTACAACTAAGTTGGAGGACTTTGGATAGACAGTGAACAAGATGTATCCCTGATTGAAGTTGAAATACAACAGGGGTGATTAAAATGAATTTATTCATGCCTAAAGTAACCATAATAAGTTTTGAAGTTGATTTTTAACCTTGAGACCCCTGGGATGACCTACAAGCAGGAGTCTCAGTCCTTAAGATTGACTCAAACAAACAAAGTTTAAATGCTTGTAGGGTCATTAAAGGGTCAGCATGATAACTTGGATTAATAAAAAAATAATCCATGGTGATGATAGGATCCATAATATATAATTAAAACATTGATTAACCTCAGCAAGCCTAACAAACAAAGGTCTCAATTAAGGGTAAAATAGGGTATAGTCAAAGCATGAAACCAATCTAGTAAAAGAATAGGGTATGTGATATGTTATACCAAGAGTCACATTGGAGAATTATTGAAATAGACTTAGAAAAGGAATAAAATCACCCCATGATCTTTATTCAAGGAGGAAAAGTAAAAGTAAACCCCCCTTCTAAGGCATTCATAGTCCATGTATGGAGACTTTACATAGTCTACCTATACAAACTCAGTTTTGGGTTTTGTGTCCTTTGGAAGTATAAATAATGGAGTTAGATGCCAAAAATTAGTATATAGTACCATTAGGAGTTCAATAATATATTATAATGATCAATTTGTCAATACTAATAAGGGAAGTGCCCCTTTTTTTGTCTCAGACAGGGGGCACTTTTTCCTTGTACCAAACTTTGTAGATGAGGGAAATTAGATGAAGTGATGGACCAGAAAGGAAGGAGGAAATTTGTGAAGATGTAAAAATCCTATAGAGACATAAAAAAATCAACCTAGATGGTCTAAGAATAAGCAAGTTTCTCTAACCAATAAGGTCTACACACATACCTAGTAGGCAAGGAATAAGTATAATTCCAAATAGGAGGTCACTTTTAGTTCCAGCATTTGATAAGAATTATAATTATTTGGAACATGTACATAGGGGTATGATAGAGGTGTTTAAACAAAAAGGAATTAGGGGAATCCATGGGAAGATTAGGTGATCCCAAATTGTAATCAAAGTCAAGAAGTAAGGTTTAAGCCTAGTGAAGGAATGAGTAGTCATTCCTACTTCCAACATGATATGAATATTATAGGCCATTGAAACATGTTTATGAGATGATATTGGAGATGTAAAATAATTAATATTTCAAGGAAATACATTAGGAAACCATTTTTGGCCTACAATGTGCTCATACCCTATCAAAATGCAAAAAAGAAGCTCAAAGGGTAACTTCAAATGCTTGGAACTTCCACCAACCTCTACATGGGACCTTGAGGTGATTGGAAAAGTTAGGTAGGGTCCTTAAGAAGTCCTTAGTGGAATTTTTTAAAGGATTATAATGTATATTCTTTATGAAAAAATGTTAAGAGTCTAGACCATCTCAAAACCCTTGTAAACCTTCAATACAGACCCAATTGGGAAGATGAAGCAGTTGAATCATGAAGGTGAGATGGAAATGACATGAAAATTTGGGAACTTGTAGTAGACACTCTCATGCACCATTAAATGCCAATTTGTTGTATGAACCTATAAGGATGGGGTCAAAACAGGGATATTTTTGACCTTTTTGTGTGTTTTATAGGCATGGAGAACTTTCAAGAGGCCAAATAGCTTTGGGGGAGAGTTTAGGACTTGTTATAAGTCTTCATGTATATTTTATCATCCATATAAACTCCTAAGCCTATCTTATATCTCTTTCATTTCATCTAGTCTAGTGGGCAGATAGTGAACACTTAGGGGAAAAGTGGTGAAACTCAATTTAGAAAGCCTTTTAAGGCTATTTTCTTGAAAATAATGATATGGAAACCCTTGATGCATGCCATCCCTCCTTCTTCATGGATCAGACTGAAGAACTAGGAAGGGTCTAGGTGCCAAGTGTGAGAGGTACATGAAGAGAGCTCATTTTGGCATTATCATGGATGATGGTGCATGGATAGAAGATTAGGAGTGATCAAAGGCTAGTCCAATGCATGTGAAGACCTGTTAGTAACCCTTCCTACTTAGACCCATCATCAAACCTAATCAGTTCTACTGATAAGGTAGTTTTGGAAGGAAAATCACGAGGGGTAGTTTTTTGTGCAAGGAAAGGAGTTTCTTGACCATTTTGCAGGGTTTGGATGATTTGAGATGACATTTTTATCTCCTATCATTGCATGGATCACCCCATATCTCTCTTACATACACAAATAAATGATATTTTTAGTTGTGATGTGTGTCTCTATGGCTCTTGGACTCCTCTTCTCTCTCCCTTCTCACATCTTCTATAAATTGAGCCTTTTTGGCTATTGTATGGAACTCACCATAGCTAGTATGGTGAAGCCCTATTGGAATGACATTAAACTTTATATTTTAACATTGAATATAAGTCTAATTATGAGTTTTGATCATTTTGTCTAAGTGTGTGAGTGATGAATAGTGGAGCTAAGTGATAGTATCATCCTTACTCCCTTTATTCTTCATGTTTAAGAAAAAGTTCTGATTTTAATAGGTCGTGTGAAGTGTATTGATTATAATAGGTTATTATTCAAGAAATAAAATGTCTCTATGGTGTGAAATCTACCCTATATTATTTATCTTTTTGATTTTCCCATGTATGCTACCTTCATATTGAAGTAATTATGTTAGAATCCTTCAATACCTAGATTTGGTCTTGGAAAGATTTGTTGCTTGGTAGGAGTTTGGTAGTCTATGGGATGTATCTTGGTGGATAAAATATTTAGTGTAGTTTCCACTTTATGTAAAACTTCTACATCTTTTCCATGAACAAGAATTAGTTTAGGTGATGGGCATTTCAAGAAGAATCTAGGGAGCTAGCCCTCATAAACTAGAGATTCATCTCTTACAAGTTCCCCACAACTTGAGAGATGATTCAATGTTGCATCAAATTGTAGGAATTAAATAGAGTGTCCTAGGGTGTACAATTTGATGCCAACCTTCATGATATTTTTGGTTATGATGTTTTTGTTGATCCTTGCCTTTCGAATATCTATCCTAATTAGGATATTCATGATACTTATTTTGATTAAATTAGTTAGATATATCAAGATAATAAACAAATAGAGATACAAATATAATTATTAAGAATATAAAAACATAATACTTCACAATAATTAGAATTGGAATTAAAAACATCCATAATAAATGTTAATAATAGAGTGAAATAATAGAAATATAAGACACAGCCACTTCAAATGGGAAGCCTACACAATCATGAAATGAGATTAGATTTCATAATATGATGCTCAAGCCACTATATCCTATACATATCATACTTAGGCTATTGATACTCCATAGGCAAACCCTAATAATAATATGGGATCATAAATAATTATGACATGATAAGGTAAAATTTTATATTAGCCATAAATTGGACACAAATATACCCATACACACTATAAGTTAATGGTGTTGCATGCCCTTACCTTCAAAAATATGTTTTCCTCAAAATTAATAAATCTATATACTTTTTAAAGAATTCTTCACCCTCCTGTGTTGCATATTTGTTAGTCAAATTATTCCAATCAATCAAATAATCCTTAATATCCCTTATTTTTAGCATCTTGATGCATGTTATAAGTATTTCATTGGTATATAGAATTAATATACTCTCTATATACACAATATTCTCAAATTTTATCAAATACTGATGCTTTACATCTTATAAGAATCTATTGAGACTCAATCTCTCTGAGTGCATGCCTTAAGGGGTGCATCAGGAAAGGGGTGGGTAGACCTTTGGTGCTTCACAAGATTATTTTGTTACCAATCTAATCGGCTTTTAAAACCATTCCCTAAGCTATTAATCCTCCCTTTCACACTCCAATGTTTTTACTCTTTTCATTCTCATTTTCTTGCCTTGATTCTGAATTAGAAAATTGGTTGTACTAGGTCAACTGGGTTGACCCTATATAGTCTAGGGGTATTTTTCACTTTTTGGGTTTGTTAGCCTTTTGATTGACCTAGCTAAGACCTAGTGAGTTATCCCCAAAAATATACAGGGTCGACCCTGTACAACTGATATTTTTGGGAGGATTTAGGGCAAGATCTACCTATAAATATAAGATCATTTCATCATTATTTTAGTATGCAATTAAGAGTTATTATTATTCAACCACACTTATTCACAATCTACTCTTCCACCCTTCTACTTGAGTAGTCTTAGCTTAGGGTTTCTACTTGGAAAATCTAGTCTTATGGATAAGTCTTGGATGTTTTGGCCTTTCTTAGTGATCCTTAAAAACCATAAAAACCTCTTGCAAAGCCCCTTTGGCCAAGGGAGAGATTGAGTCTTGATGGATTCACATTCAGGTAAGTATATTCTAACTTTATTCTTCGAAGTAGCATAAGTGTTTGCTCAAATAATATTACTCTTCATATTCCATGTATTAGGGTTTTACTCATACTTAGATGAATTAAGATTCTATTATACATGTTTTAATTTCTTCTAACCCTCATATTGTGCCACAAGATTTGGTGTGCACTAGATTAGATTTACTTTTTTATTTATTAGAATAGAGTGAACATTAAACCTAGGACTCTTTTAGGGTTGTTGCATGATTGTGTTATAATTTAGGCTTTGGAACCCTGCCTCACATGGTGTATTATGACAAGTGATCCCCTAATCAGATCTAGTGGATCCCCATATTGGTCATGTTCCCACTTAAAAAATGTATTCCCAATCAGAAGTGTAGGTATGCTATATATTTTTTGAGCTAGGATTGATTTATAGACATGATGCATTTGTGAATACATACATTTTTTGTGAACCCAACATGAAATTAACCATTGTATGATTTATTTCACCTTATTTCATTATTTTTAGCATTATTTTTATCATATATCTGTCATAATGGATCGACTCTATCGACCCAATTCTAATTTCTATGTGTAGGTTTTTAGGAACATGCAATTGGATTGACTCAGATGACCTAGTATAGGTTTTAAGATTTTTAGACTTCCAATTTAGACTACTAGGCCAACCCAATTGACCTTGTACACTTTCAAGCATCTAGATTCAGCTACTAGGTTGACCCAATTGACTGTGTACATTTTAGGCACTTAGTAGTAGGATTTTGCAAAGCTTGATCGACCCAATCAACCCAATTAGCAGAGTTTTCAAGCATATTCCAAGGTTATAGACTAGTAATATTCATTCTCAAAATATTTGATCCACTAAGGTCCTTGTCCTTTTCTATCTCTCTTTCTCTTTATTTTCTATCTTTCCTTTCATAGTTTGTAGTCTTCAAAACTGCCCCTACATAGTCAACTGGATCAATTGTATTGACCCAGTTCTATGTTCTATGTGATGTTTGAATAACTGGTTTGACCCTGGATGACCCTATTCATTTTTAGACCTTGATTCCATAGTACAAATTTGACCCTATCAACCTTATTATATATTTTTTGCATATAGTGTCAACACTATACCTTGTTTCAAGTTGAAATTAACCTATATATGCTAGGATTTAGTTCACACCTTTCTTTTCTTATTGCTTGCATGCTTAAAACAGTTCACATAGTCTGATTAGGGTTTTTTTAATTAAATGTTTAGTTTTACTGTTTATATTTTATGCACACATAACCAAATCACATAATCTAAATAAGCATTTTAACATTTGTCTACCCAAGGACAACCTACTTAGATTTCATCACCAAGGGGGAAGCCGACTTGATACTCTAGTCAAGTATAAATCATGGTTAATGGTATATTTTGGATAAGCACCTAACACCCTTATAATTTATGTGTGTGAAGTGAGGGGTAGGTAATACCAAGCTTGTACTATTGCCACTATAGTCCCTTTCAACCCAAACTACCTAAAACCATCTTTAGATTGATATCTAGTTCCTTACTTATAGCCAACTTCCCATCACATTTAAAATAATATTCTTAATAATCTAATAAAATTATTAGGTTGACCAATTAATTAGCTATGTAATTTTCAATTTGATTGCTTTCTCTTTACTCAATTGTGTGTATAAAAACTTGCATTAGCCAATGTTAGTGCAAGGTTTTGTATTGTGTGCTTTAATTGGATTGGCTAGTTTTGATCCAATTGACTATTTATTTCCCTTCAGTTCTTAGTTTCCTAGATTATCTAAAAAATTATCTTGTTTTAGTCCTTAAATTATTATCAACCTTCTCATTTTCCATGTTTATTGTACCAAGTTGACCCAGTCGACCCTATACCTTTTTCTAGCCTCTATGCACTATACTAGATTGACCCAGTCGACCCTATACTATTTGTCGACCCTGTTCATTCTTTTCCTATCTTTTTTCACTTTACTAGATCACCCTAGTCAACCCTATATAGCTTGCAAGCCCTGTTATCTATACTAGGTCAACCTAGTTGACTTTGTATAGTTTTTTTGCTTATCCTATATGTCCAACTTAGTTATCTATCTATCTATCTATCTATCTTAGTTCTTTATCTTCACCTCTCATTTTTATTTCTTAGCATCCTTTTTCTTTCCTTAATCATCATGTCCCCTATCAAAATCTTCTTGGACAACTTGAATCCATTTAGACACTATATGGGGTTCTCTTTGATTCTTATTTTTTTCTATCTTTTCTTCCTCTATTTAGTTTTTGGGGCATCTTATGATGCCCATCCACACATTTATTTATCCTTTGGGGAATCTTAAGATGCCCACCCACCTCTCATTTTAGACTCTAGGTCATCTTGCGATGCCCATCCCTACATCCAATTACCCTTTGGGGTATCTTGCGATGCCCACTCTTATTCTCCATGATATGATACCAAACTAATTCAACTTCAAGAAATATTCTGAGACATAAGCTTGTCTCTCACATTCTCATCCTTGATATAAAAATTAATTTAATATCATTTCCTTCTTTTCATGCTTTCTATCTACATCTAACGCTTTTTGTAGGTTACTTACATGGGTGTCTCCCTCTACAATAAGTTTCTTCCTTTCATAAACCTTTAGTCATCCATTTTTGTCTTTTAATTTCTTTATGTACCATAGTATTCTTTATCTTCTTACATTTTCTATTGTTTTTTTTCACCCCTTGGGTTTTTATTTTGTGAGTTGCTTCATAAGACCATGGATAGGAACCAACATTCCTCACAAAATCACCATCTTTTACTTATTTTTCTCTTAAATTTTTGCTTGTTAATTTTTTTTGGCACCCCTTGGGTTTTTTCTTTTGTGAGTTTCTTTGTAAGACCATGAATAGGACCTGACGTCCCTCACAAAACTATCATCTCTTTGTTTTATCATTTCCTTATTTTATGAAGTTACAATGTGAGACCATGGATATCACCCAACCCTCCTCATAAAATTACCATCTTTTCATCTTTTAGACATCTATGTTTTCAAACTTTAGCTTTTTCTTGCTTTCAATAGATGGAATTTGAGCAAACAATCTATGTTAGAATGTTTTCCTCCATTTCCCTCATTATTATGATTAGGAATTACACTTTATTGTCATTGTATCCCTTTTTTCCCTTTGTCACATTTTTTTCAATTTAAAGTAATTTAAATTATTCTGTGTATCATTCATCTTGATTTCCCCTTTATTTCATGCCACATTGGATGAAACAAGGTCGAAGTTGAGATAACACCTTTTTTTACACCTAGATTTATGAGACTCTTATACCCCATGCTCTTTGAATTTTCTCTCTTAGTAACCAAATTCCAAGTATTAAAATGAAAGTCATCTTTAGCACCCATATTTGGTTTTTCAAATCCGTATAGAGGAAGAATAGAAAAATCCATCAAGAAAGTTAAAATCTAAATAATTTGAATCAAAAGGCAACATACCAATACCAAAAGCTAAATTCACACCAAAATACATGATTATAAGCACATATCCTATCTATAATTGAATATCAAATTACACAATTGGCCTCACATAGAGTTGAGGTCCTTTGGGGTGTGGTAGGCCAGTATATTGTAATAGGCAAATTTAGAAAAACTTTATGGTTCTACCGACTTTTTCATCAAGTACCTAATTTTTGTAGTAGACCGATGGCTCTGTAAGGGGTTTTAAGGAATAAGGAAAACATTGTGATAAGGTAGGTCTATTTTACTTTTCATGCATATAACCTTCATGGGATGATCTATATACTTTATTTGTTAACCTAAGACTTGTGTAGATAAGATAATTTGTTCATAGTCCTTAGGGTCAAAAGTCCTCTTGTTTTGACAAACCTAGTTTGAGTGTCTTGACTTTGATAAAGAGTTCCTCTACCCATTTCATTTCCCCCCTTGATAGACAAATTATGATTCTAAATCTATTTTCCCTCTTCTTTAATTCCTTCTTCTTCACCTCTTGAAAACATGCTAGCACTACTATTGTCACTTAGATTTTCACCCTTTGAGGAGATGCCTCATCTATACTTATTCAAGGAGCACAATTGAAACACTTCTAGGATATGCCTAAGGATGAGGTAAATCTCTAGATAATGATAGCTCCCTTGATGTACCACTTGTAAATCACTACTACACCTATGATTGTAAGGGAAAAATGAGAGAAAATTGAAAGTAGACTATCTTAAAGGAGGTGATATACCAAATTTATTGATGACTACCAACTAGTTACATGTCACACATAAGACCAAGAGACTAACTATACATACACTTATCCAATCTGAATCTTCTCACATCAATGTTTCTTTAGGAGGTTTTGATGAATGTTTAGGCTAGGAAGTCTAGACAAGAGGCCTAAAATGGCACTATTTGAATATACTAACTCACTCAACCTTGCCACATCATAAAAAACTTCATCTGACCTAAAAGAAGAATTTTTCAAGCTAAAAATATGTGGGAGAATAAGACAATAATTATAAAGAAAAAATAGTCATCACATGAGAAAGATCAATCATTTAAGTGAACACACTATGAATAATCATGGAAGAGGTAAAAATCAATAGTCTTTATTGATCCATGGTATGCAAATGAGCAAGAATTTTCCATACTTACGTGGAGAATTATTTTACAAAGGCTAAAATGGCTAGTTATTATAGAAATTGAGAGAGAAAAGAGAAGAAATAAGTCCAAAGGTCAGAAGGACACTTTTTAAGCTGAGAAAAGGAGTTACATGTGCATGGGAAGAGAGTGTGAAACTGATCATGCAAAGTTAGGAAGCACAATTGCCACCCCAAGTCATGAAAATCCTAAAAAGTGGCATGAAATTATTCTTGTTGGCTTAGAAAACTACCTTCATCATTCACCCCTATTACTCTGTCTCTACAAATACTAGCTCACCACCTCAGGTCCCTAAGTCCACTTGTCATGCTTATGAGGACAAATTCCTTGAGTCTTGATACTAACAATCATGCCATGTCTTAGGCATTGGAGTACCTACTTTGTTGATTATGGGCATCCCTTCATTAATTTCATATTCATTCTTTTTCTATATTTGGATCATAGGTCCCACCTGTAGTTAGAAAACCAATCTAAGGACATTGGTTTTCCTATAGTCCTTATAATAAAATAGACCTATAAACTAAAGCTTCTTCTAGAATTCATCGAGTCTAAATAAATCCAATTTATCCCTATAGGATCCAAGAGTTCACTATGTATTGATCCTTATTTATAAATGATGAAACAGTCATGAGAAAGCACCTTGCACAGTACAACTTGTCAAAATAGAGATTAATATTTAGCCCCAATAGTGGTTCCTTATGCTCTAAATACTTGACTGCATCAAATAAACCAATCCAGGGAATTTTAATGAGATTTAATGGAATCAAGAAGACCCTAAAAAATCTTGCTTTCCATGGTTTAAAATGGATTATTGACCTCTATCAAAAACCCTGGGCTCACCTTCACTCTAATTGGTTGTCAAAATATGACTTAGCTCATTGACACATTGACTCTCATTCACTCCATTAGATCTTCCAGATACAAACAAATGTGAGCCCTTATATTTACCTTTGAAATATCAACCTTGTCACTTCTAGTGCCACTTGGCAAATTCATGTTAATTCATAGGATCTTGCTATCAGTCTATAACTTCATGTGCTTGTGTTATGCGTTGACCCCTCAAGCTCTTTGATTGTTTGAATCATCTCATGCCGTTGGATATCTATATCCTAGCTCCTTAATGTCATTAGATATCTGAAATTACATGAAATTTACCTTGACTTAGTCATTAAAATTCTACACTTTGACCTCATCTTGTTGCTTCCTGCATCTTTAGATCACTTTCACTTCATTGATCTTCTTAGACTTGATCAATATTTAACTCATCACTATGTTGATAAACCTTGAACACTTTATAACATTTAAGTCCATTCACTCTATTGGATCTCCTTTACATGATTTAGCATGAGCTATTAGATCTTCTAACAAGCTTTATAATTAACTCTGACCAACTTACTCTCATTGGGTTTCTATCTGATAAGCTCCATGAATGTTACACTTGTCACTAGTGTGTTAACTTGAGGAGCATTTGAAAATTTGACTTCATATCACTCTATTGGATCATTTGCATATGATGAAGCATGGTCAATTTATCAAACTAGGACATATATTAAGTCTTAGACTTAGGAAAATATAAAATCCTTTGATCATTGCTAAGAGCTTACAATTGCTAAGTCAAGGGGCGAATTTCTTAATTATGATATGTACTTAAGTTATCAGTTCTTGGATATACAAATTCAACATTAAAATAGAATCTTGCTTGTTGATGCCATGGCTAAACCCTTAGGATGCATAGATTAACAAGAAAATTAGATAGTCTAACTTCTTAGGAATGGTTCATAAAGCACAAGTCACCATTCCTCTACAACTAAACATTTAATGGAAGTTGATTGAGTGTATAAGGCACCCCCAAGATCAATTTGTCTGAAACTTCTCTTGCTGACCGTACTAAGTACAAATTTGAAAATCATTTTTTCTTACCAAGCCTAGTGAAATAAGAGAGAAATGGTTTTCTTCATTTGTTGGAACCTCTAATCAAAATCTTCACTAGAAAAGGTGTGTGGAAGCCCAAGAGACAATACTAAATTATCTTCAATTTCATGAGGCCATATAGTTCATTTAATGCTCCATTTTGCCCCCCAAAATGACTCAAAAGACATATTGACTAATAAGACTAATGAACAAGGATAATAATACTTTGAATGACATCAAATGACCTATAGAATACCTTGTGACATAATAATAAACCTCCTAAAATATCTAAGGCTCAAGTTTTTATCTATAGGGTCCCAATTTGACCTATAGGTTCAAATTTGGTCAATAAATTAGTGACTCATAGGGGTAGTATGCATGCTATGCTAACTGGACTAGTAGTCTTATGAGTCCATTAGGCTTAAGGAGTCATCTAAATTTTAAAACAAAACAAGAGGACTTTTTACCATTGACAATAATATTTTATCAAGACAAAACCAATTGACTACCTTAACCACACAAAACAAAGGACACACACAAAACAAAGCACAA
The DNA here is from genome assembly GCA_037957365.1 of Torreya grandis. Classification (NCBI taxonomy): domain Eukaryota; kingdom Viridiplantae; phylum Streptophyta; class Pinopsida; order Cupressales; family Taxaceae; genus Torreya; species Torreya grandis. The sequence continues at coordinate 2,469,250 of JARHVA010000024.1, forward strand.
AATAACAAGACACACACACACACACACACACACATGCTCAAATCACTTAGGGAAAATATAAAAAAAACCACTATGTATAAATAATAATTAATCATAACTCCTTTTATAGGATCAAAATAAAATTTCCTTGTATCTCCTTCTTCATGAGATGAATCATAGTGCCAAACATGTTTCTCTTTGGATTTGATACTTGATAGGTCAGACCTATTTCTTGGCACTTTAATTTATTTTATCTCAAGTATATTATCTTCAAATATGTATCTAATGTAAACATATTATTCTTGAATTTTTACACATACCTCATGCTGCTTCCCACTCTTTATCTCATGATCAACTTGTATCTTCTTAGTAGGCATGACTTCAAGTGGAGTAGTTTCTTGTTCCTTAGAAGATTGAGGCTGATAGAAGCTTGTTCCATAGTTAAGGGGATGACGTGATTCTTCCAACTATTTGAGAGGATGATAACACATATTTATGATTTCAAAAATGTCATCATAGGATGCATATGCCTCTTGAAAGGAAAAATTTGAAAATTTACTTTTTCTTTGCATACTCACTTGAGTGTCAAGACTACCTTCTCCATTTTTGATTAAATCATAGACTCCTTTAAGAAGAGTATAAAATACTCAATTTAATACAAATAATTCATACAAAGGCTGATTATAACTTTTTTCTTGATCATATATGATATCTTGCGTAGTGATGGAAGAACCAATAATTATTTCTTCTTTGCCAAAAGGAAACCATTGTTCCATATCAACCCAATCAGAAGTTTCCACACAAGAAATCACCTTTTATTCAACATTTAGGACCAATTGAGGGTTATAAAGTTATATCTCAACTATCACAACATGAATTTACTTCTCAAGGGCTGCAAGATCCTCAATTTCCTTCTCCTTCTTGGTGATGCCAAGACTAGGCATCTTGTAATCATGTGATTTAGTCCAATGAGGCTGCCAAGGCACTGTATTTTCTTTAATCAAGAGTTATAAATTTTATCAACAAAATTATATTATTTAGGTTACCATACCATAGGTCCATAAAGACAAAGGGTGATGGGGTGAGGACAAGATGAACTAGTTGGTGGAGGTGGAACATAGGACTTAAAATCAGATTGAGAATGAATTGTAGGGGATTTTTTAGGAGTTCTTGAGGAAGGGGAGGCAGACCTTGGGCTAAAATATCTTGGTTTTCTTCCTTAAATTTTAAAATCACTTAATTTACATCTGATTTAGCTTGAACACTCTCTTGAGGAAGGTTAAATGGGGTGTGTTTAGGTATAGTATCTTCTTTTGGATCTAAACCTTCCATCACACCTTGACTTAACAATTTTATTGTCAACTCTAACTCTTTAATTTACTTGGCTAGGTTATATTGGAGAAGTATTTCTTGAAGTTAATAGGCATCATCATGAGGATGAGAAGTATAAGAGGGATACCATGGAAAATAATAGGTCTCTTTAGGAAGGGTGGAAGGGACTTGCATAGGATCAAGCTCTTTCTCAACTTCACACTCTTTATCAAGGATTTTATCCTCTTTCTTTCCCCATGATCTAAGTACCTTATTATATCTTGGGATGTTAGGATTAAAATTATCTTCTTTAGGTAGTGATGTAATTTTAGGAGTGGATGAAGTGTTCAAGAAACTTGGGATCTCCTTGGGCTTGGATTCTCCACCTTGTATCCAACTTGGGATTTCATATCTAGGAGTCTTCTCTTGAGGTGGGGGTGTAATGGGAGAGGGAAATGAGGTATTAGATTTCACTTCATTTTCTAAATAGAGGGATTGATTCATTTGATTATTTACCAACTCAATCTTCTTATCAATATTTGCTTTAAAAACCAAGCTTGTCCTTCCAACTCTCTCTTCTAGTTGATCAAGGAAAAGATGACTTTGATAAGCTTCATATAGCACATGAGTATGGGTAAAGTATAACTAATATAAATCTTGGGGAGGTGGATATGAGGGTTGATAGACTTGGTGAGGCTACTCCTAATGAATTCTTAGCTTATCTTCTAAAGATGCAATCAATCCACCCACATCTAGCATCTCACTTATGAGTCTTTGCCAATTTTCTTTCCCAATAGGTGCCCACTCTCTTCTAACTAGATCTAAAGCATGTCTCACATTATGAATAAAATGACTAAGAACATCCTGACCATGTCCCCTTAGTGTATCAAGCTCTATCATGTAATTTTCATATCCCAAGAGAGTTTGTTTGAAGGTTGAAATGGATTGTGTTGAGAAGTGGCTAGGTTTACTAAGAGGAGAAAGATATCGAGAAGGCTGATTGTAGGTCTAATAAAACTCATAACGAGGCTATTAAGGATCATACAAAGGCTGATGGGGAATGCCATAAGCTTGAAATACCTTACCAACTTGTGTAAAATAATATTCAACACCAAAATTAGCCATGAAACTTTATTAGAAAGCAAAAACACAAATAAATATTACCAACACTCTTAAAAAAAATACCTAGGCTGCTTGACCAATTTATGTAACTTTGGAGTTTCCATTGATGCTTAGATAGATGCCTCCAAAGGCTGATGTGTTGAAAGACAACATAAAAAATCCTTCAACTTCTTAGATAATGAGTCCCACTAGGAGTGCCAAAAACTATTGTCATTTGAATTTTCACCCTTTGAGGAGATGTCTCAGGTCTCCTCATCCAAGTGGCACAATTGAAACACCTCTAGGTTATAGGTGAATCTCTAGATAGGGATATCTCCCTTGATGTACCACTTGTAGATCAGTATTACACCTATTCTTGTGAGGGAAAAAGGAGAGAAAATTGAAAGTAAAATAACTTATGGGATGTGATACACCAAATTGATTGATGACTACCAACCAACTGCATGTCACACATGACACTAAGAGACTAACTAAACATACACTTCTCCAATCTGAAACATCTCACATCAATGTTTTATTATGAGGTTGTGATGGATGTTTAGGCTAGGATGACTAGACAAAAGGCCTAAAATGGCACTATTTGAATAGACTAACTCACTCAACCTTGACACATCATAAAAAACTTCACATGACCTACAAGAATAATATTTAAAGCTAAAAATAGGTGGGAGAATGAGACAAAAATGCTAAGGAAACAACAATCATCACATGGGAAATATCAATCATTCAAGTGAACACACTATGAAATATCATAGAAGATGTAAAAATTAGTAGTCTTTATTGATCCATGGTATGCAAATGAGTAGGGATTCACCATACTCAAGTGGAGCATAATTTACAAATGCAAAAATGGCTAGTTCTTATAGAACTTGAGAGAGGGAAGAGAATAAATAAGTCCAAAGGTCACAAGGACACTTGTCAAGCTAAAAAAAGGAATTACATGAAGAGAGTGTGAAATTGATCATGCAAAGTTAGGAAGCAAAAGTGTCACCCAAAGTCATGAAACTCTTAAAAAGTGGTATGAAATTCTTCTTATTGACTCATAAAACTGCCTTCATCATTCACCCCTGTTACTCTATCTCTGCAAATACCATCTAACTACCTCAAGACTCTAAGTCCACTTGTCATGCTTATGAGGATTAAATCCTTGAGTCTTGATACTAACAATCATGTCATGTCTTAGGTGGTGGATTACCTACTTTTTTGGTGATGGGCACCCTTGCATTAATTTTATATTTGTTCCTTTTCTATATTTTGATCATAGGTCCCACCTATAGTTAGAAAACCAATCTAAGGACATTGGTTTTCCTATAGTCCTTATAATTAAATATACCTATATACCAAAGATTCTTCTAGACTTCATCGGGTCCAAATAAATACACTTTATCTCTATATGCGCCAAGAGTTCACTATGTATTAATCCTTATTTATAAATGATGAACCAGTCATGAGAAAGAACCTTGAACAACACAACTTGTCAAAATAGAGATCAATATTCAACCCCAATGGTGGTTTCTTATGTTATTCATACTTGACTGCATCAACTAGACTACTCCATGGAATTTGAATGAGCTTTAATGGCATTGGAAAGACCCTACAAAGTCTTGTTTTCCATGGTAAAAAAATGATTCTCGACCTCTGTCAAAAACCCTAGGCTCACCTTCATTTTAATTAGCTGTCAAAATCTAACTTGGATCATTAACACATTAAATCTCATTCACTCTATCATATCTTCCAGATATGAACAAACATGAGCCCTCAGATCTACCTTTGAATTTTCAACCTTGTTCTTGTTGGTACCACTTGGTAAATGTGTGTTAATCCATAGGATCTTATTGTTAGTCTATAGCTTCATGTGCTTGTGCCATATGTCGACCACTTGAGCTCTTTGAATATTTGACTCATCTTGCAATATTAGATTTATAGATCCTAGCTCCCACATGTCATTAAATGTTTGAACTTTCATGAACTTTAACTTGACTTGGTCATTAAACTTTGACACTTTGACCTCATCTCATTACTTCTTGTGTCTTTGGATTGCTTTCACTTCATCAATATTCTTAGAATTGCTTAGTATTTAACTCATCACTATGTTAATAAATCTTGAGAAATTTATAGCATTTGAGTCTATTCATTCTATTGGATCTCCTTTTCATGATTGAGTATGATCCGTTAGATCTTATGATAAGCTCGATCATTAACTCTGACTAGATTATGCTCATTGGGTCTCTGTCTGACAAGCTCTATGAATGTGACACTTGTCACTAGGACATTAAATCAAAAGATCCTTTGAGAATTTGAATTCATCACACTCTGTTGGATCATCTGTATATGATGAATCATGGGCCATTGATCAAATTGAGACATATATTAAGACTTAGACTTAGTAAAATATAAAGTCCTTTGATCATTGCTTAGAGATAGTAATTGCTAGGTCAAGGGGATAGTTTATTAATAATGATATTAAATTTAAGTTTTAACTTAAGTTACTAATTCTCATATATACCAAGTCAACATTAAAATATAACCTTACTTGTTGATGCCATGGCTAAACCCTTAGGATGCACAAATTAGTAAGCAAATAGATAGTCTAACTTCTTAAGAATGGTTCATAAAACATAAATCACCATTAATTTGAAAATAAACATCAAATGGAATTTGAATCATTTTAGAAGACACCCTCAAGAGTAATTTATCTAAAACTTCTCCTATTGACTGTACCAAGTACAAACTTGAAGACCATTTTAGCTTGCCAATCCTAGTGAAAGAAGAGAGAAATGATTTTATTCATTTATTAGAACCTTTGATCAAAATAATCACTAGAAAAAGTGTGTGGAAGACCAAGAGACACTAATAAAGTGTCCTCAGCTATAGGAGGCCATAAAACTCATTTTATGCTCCATTTTGCCCCCCAAAATGACTCAAAAGACATATTGACTAATAAGACTAATGACCAAGGATAATAAGACCTAAAATGACATCAAATGATCTATAATACACCTTTTGAAAAAATAATAGACCCCCAAAAACATCTAAGGTTCAATTTTTTACCTATAGGGGTCCCAATTTGACCTGTAGGGTCAGATTTGGTCAATAACTACTTTGTTTTAGTTTTATCTAGCCTTAGAGTGAAACACCATGTTTGAGTAACTATGGATTACATTATTTATTTTACACCATCAAATTACATTCCTAGACTTAATTTACTTTTCTTTTACCATTTATCATTTTTTTAATTTCCTACTATTATGGACACCTAACTACGTGTCATTTTTCCATTATTGAGTGAGGTTGGCTTATTACTTCTCACTCAACAATGTTGTTTTCCCTTTTATACACCTTTTTACATTTTTGAGTGAGATAAGGATTGTTACTTCTCATTTATTAATGTTGTTTTACCATTTTATTTCTACTTTTACCATTTACTTATTTTATTACCATCCTGTTTGACATGTATCCTTGGTTTGATTTGGTGAGTTTGCATTTCTTACTTAAGGATAGCTTATTTGAGTGTTTTAGTATTTAGTAAACTTGGCTTTTTGGTTCCCCAATTTACTCTTATTTTTTTTGACTTGGTCATTTGATCTAGCATAACACCTATAATCCCAAATTGCCAAATTCCCAAGTACATCCCATCCTCAAAGCACCGGTTATCTTGGCTTTCTTGCATTTATTTGTTTTTGCTCTTTAGTTTTGTATTCTTGGATTTTTTGAAAGTAGTCTCTATGGCCTACACAATCAAAATTAACAACACAATAGATAAATATTTAGCGATAAAGGAAAGTCAAGTACACATTACATTTAATTTTTAATTATTTACTTTTTAGTTATTTACTTTTAGTTATTTTTTTCTTTTAAATACAACAACCTTTTTTTAGCATTAGCATTATGTGTTACTATGTTTATTTTTTTATCAAAGCACCATCATTTGTTTCACCTTAGTGGTATGTGATGAGATTTAAATGGGGCATATGTATACACATAATATTTTTAACTTTTATTAGATACTGATGCGTTACATCTTGTAGGAACCTATCAAGACTCAATCTCTATGAGTACACACCCTAACAGGTGAACCAAGAAAGGGGTGGACAGACGTTTGGTGCTTCACAAGATTGTTGTCCCTTATTTACACATTATTACCAATCCAATCAACTTTTAAAACCATTCCCTAAGCTATTATTTCTCCCTTTCATACTCCTCCAATCTTTTTCCTTTTTTCTCATCTCCTTTTCTTGCCTTAATTCCCTTTTGGACAGTTGGCTATACTAGGTCAACTAGGTCAACCTTGTATATTCTAGAGGTATTTTTCACTTTTTGGGTCTATTAGCCTTTCATCCAACCTAACTCAGACCTAGTGATTTATCCCCAAAAACATAGAAAGTTGATTGGGTCAACCCTGTATAATTGATGTTTCTAGGAAGATTTACGGTAAGATCTACTTATAAATACAAGATCATTTTGTCATTATTTCAATATGCAATCAAGATTTATTATTCACTCACACTTCTTCACAATCAACACTTCCACCATTCTACTTGAGGAGTCTTAGATTAGGGTTTCTACTTGGATAATCTAGTCTTAAGGATAAGTCTTGGATGCTTTGGCCTTTTTTAGTGATCCTTACAAACCAAAAAAATCTCTTGTGAAGCCCCTTTGGCCAAGGGAGAGATTGAGTCTCGATGGGTTCCCATTCAGGTAAGTATATTATAACTTTTTTCTCCTCTCTTTAGTAGGTAAAATTAGCATAAGTGTTGACTCGAATAATATTACTCTTCATATTCCATATATTAGGTTTTTACTCATACTTATCTTAATTGAGATTTTCTTATTCATGTTTTGATTACTTCTAACCCTCATATTATGCCACAAGCTTTGGTGTGCAATAGATTAGATTTATTTTCTTATTTTTTAGAATAGAGTGAACATTAAACCTAGGAATCTTTTAAGGTTGTTGCATGATTGTATTAGACTATAGGATTTGGAACCCTACTTGACATGGTGTATTGTGACAAGTGATCCACTAATCAAGTCTAATGGATCCCCATATTTGTCATGCTTTCGATTAACATATGTATTCCCAATCATAAGTGTAGGTATGCTTTATCTTCTCTGAGCCATGATTGATTTATAGACATGATGTATTTTTGACTACATACACCCTTCTCTTATAGCTCTGGTAACTTAGTATAGATAGATAATCTCTTTCCAATAATAATATAGATGAGGTGGGGGTTACCAATGAAGAGAAGCCTCATATTATAGCTAACTACTATCACAATGGATCAAACAAACTCATTTTTATTGATTTAAGCAAAGGTAGATGATATTTGAATCTTCACAAATTTTACATGAGGGGCTTCTCATCTCCCTTCTAGAGCACTTGGATCTAGATGATACTCACTTTTTTAAGTTTAAATCTTGATATAGTTTTTACTATGCTCTCAAACCTCAAAACTACACTCAACCTCTAACAACCACAAAGAACTATAATAATAATCTCAAAAACCACACTTTTTATGGTTTAAACACCCATATTTTTAGTGTTCATGGCTTACTACTAACTCATCTAGTCAAAGATCATAAATTTGTCATGCTATCAGGATTGGCACCAATTTTCAAAATGTCTACACTTAGGATATAGTAGCAAAGTCATAACTCAATAATTTAATCTCTAGAAACAATAAATTTAGATATCCTCATAGATCTCATTGTCCTTTTAACCCACTTATAAAACATCTTCACATCTAACTAGCTAATTTAATTATTTATCTCTTTATATCCTTTGTATTTATGTCTATTTGAAAATGAAATGATATTTCATGATGTTATCATCACACATGACAAGATAAAATTCATTCTTGTTTTGAGATGAGTGGCTTACAAAATACATTCCTCATCTCAAAATGAGGGATTACAATGGACTTGCCATAGAAACATAAGCCTACATGAGCAAAAGATTAGATACAAGTAAAGGTTTCATAGATCTCATATATTCATATGGTTTAGATATCAAATGATTTAGATATATGATATTTATTGGTACATTGATATAGAGTAGTAGGGCATATTTCATGCATTTGTATTCACTTTATATAAACTCGAGCACAAATTCATACACAATTTTATGCATATACATGGGAATATGAACAACAGTCTACATTAAAAGATTTTATATTTCACATTCACATACATTTGAGATATATGTTCTTATATATATATATTATATAGATGTATAACATTTTATATTAGTGGTATAGATTTAAGGGGGATTATATTGGTTCATGCACATACACAAAATAACATATTAATAGTTGAATGGAAAATGGTTATCATTCCACTCCATATGATCATATTTGTGATCATGATGGGGGCATCAACATGGTCCATTATATTTTGATCATGCATTATATTTTACATTGAATGAAACCACACAATCAAACCTGTATATATGATGAGGGAATGAACATTGTTCATTATTTTACGGTCATGATCTTTTTTTTACAATGATTGAACTTGATAGAAATTGTGTCAAACATTTAATTTGAATCTATATGACATATACAATGGTTATTTAATTTTTTTGTGAACAATATCTAATCAATTATTTTATTTGCTTGTGTATTGATCTCTTTGAATTAACCTAGCCACATGGTTCTCTCTATTTTTCATTGCATAGATATTTATGTTAGTAAATTGTGTAATATTCCCCACATTTATGAAGGTTGGGTAATATTTATTACCCAACTTAGGATGTTTCATAGTTACACAAGTTTTGGGTGTGATCACCCCAACTGTAATGCTTCAATGATCAAACATCAAATCCAATAAGATACAAAGGAAACATGATTTGCACCAACATATGGGTGTACTCTAACTCTTAATATTTCAATTTTTAGATTTTAGATTTCATGTATGAACATTGAATACACATTCATTGTATCTTTGTATGGAGAAATATTGCTCATTAGATCCATATCCTAGAAGGAAAAGTGTGTTGTACACACTCATTATATTTTATCCTTTTACTCTCGCCATCCCATCACTAGAATAATAGGGAGAATTTAAAAATTAAAAAACATGGCCTTTGGTACTTGACCATGATAAAGTTGACACACATTTGCCACACATGAATTGAGCACTAAAATAAGGTCCTAATTTGACATCCTCTCACACTTGCATGTTATTTTATGAGTCAACCCTTTCATTTTATTTTTATACACCTATAGGAACTTCACTTTATATTCAAAAACTTCTAAATATCTAGCATACACATCTCCAAACTGTCAGTTTAGTCCACATGTACACAAGTTTTTCCTACTATTGTAGTCAATACCTCCAGTGGATATTGACATGCATAGTAAAAACCAAACCACTCCTAAAAATGAATATTTTATAAAATTAAACCTATCCTTAAGGTCATTCCATAATCCTAGCATGTCAGTGTTGTGAGGAATTATTTAATTGGATCAATAAATAAATATATAAATGTCTTTTATAAAAGGACTAGGCACTTATCTATTATACATATATACACTACTGCACACTAAGCAAATTTTCTATATTATTGTTAATTTAAATACATATCACTAAGACCATTCACAAGACAAGTATAAAGGACCTAAAATACAATTCAAATAAATTATTTTCAATTATCAAGATCAATCATCAGTTTCATACACATGGTGAAGGATCATAATTGCACAATCACATTAGTTAAGAGAACTATGTGTGGCTTGATTCCCCTCCTTGAAGTATTAGATATGTAGGTAGTGTAAAATAATTAGGCTTAGATGATTGAGGTTATCTCAGACCATTACACTCCCCAATTTTGTAGGTTTTTATCCCTCATAGATACTTATAGGGTTTCAAGGTAAAGGAAGCTAATTTTTAGATCTATGAGCATCATCAGGGTTCAAGATTGAAAACATAGAGCAAGAAATGATAGTTTCTTGTGACTATATATTCAATGTGTTTCACTTATGTGCATGTTAATAATGACTAGTAGGTTAATTTAAACTATAAATACTAACCAAATATTTTGAAACCAATCCAACAAATGCACTAGATTAGTTCCATAATTGAATAAACCAGAGGCATGGTTATCTCTAATTTTCACTACCATAACATAGTCACAATCAAATAGTCAACTATAAAATATAAGTATCATTATCTCTTTGTACTTTCCATATTTATCATATTCCCTTGTCAAATTAGAAGAATCAATCTCAATTTTTTACATTTAGATGTATGCTTGAATGCCATATCTTATAATTTGAATTCTATTTCAAATTTCTATCTTATTAGATTAATCTAACCCATTAATCTAAATTAGGTTAACACATATAAATGTATATATAGATGCATGAAATTACTTACACCCATGGAAAACCATGATTTATTAGGGGCATATTTGTACATTCTCAAGTTATATCTTACATATCGGTCTATTAACCCTAGTATACTTTTATACATGATTTTATCTTAGTCATACTTTCTAGAGTGTTATTTCCTTTGGATATTGTGTTTTTATATACTATATTATGACATTAGATGATTACCAAAACTAATATTATTTGATCCATATTTTCTTGATATTGATTATTGTGGCATTAATTGATCATTGATGTGTGATATCTTGATTTTTCTATGCATAAATTGATTGTGTCTTGTCATGTTGTGGTTTAATTTTATTAGAGGGTCATTTATTCGAAGTCATGGTCATGTCATGTTTGTGTCAGGTCAGAGTCATGTCATGTCTTGTTTGTGTGTGTCTTATTGATCGTGAGATTGTGTGTGTGTGCATGGTTACATATATGAGTATTCATATGAGATTGGTTTCATGATTTATATCATGTATATTTATATTGTGTGATGTTTCCATTAATTATATCATTCATCTGCTATAAATCTTATCACCATGTACTTAATTGATATAACTAATAGACATTGATAATTATATGTCTATTTCATTAGATTATGTGTTTAATAATTTCTTGAATCATAAAAATATTTTTATGAGAATATATACTATCATGTTTTTATACATAATTTACATGATTATACTTTTATAAATAACATATGATGCACATAGCTTTTTCTTTTGAGATGTGTGATTCATAGGCTTCATCTCTCATATAAAAATGGGACATATAGTGGGATTATTTTAGATATTTAGGACATGATAGACATATAATTAAGAGATATATTATGCTATGCAAAGGGGTCAGATTGAGAATATTGAGACATATGTGGGACATTCTATAGGATTGTGAGAAATAATTCAATCATTTTATGAAATTTTGATAGACAAATGTTGGTATTATATATCACTATGAGGGATAGGTGGATTATACCAGGGCATGTAATTTATTCATGCAAACCCTTTTCTATTTTATAAATTGAGGATTAGTGAGGAATGATGGTACTGCATAAGTACTTTACAACTATAGGTATTTACACAAGTTGATCCTCTTACATAAAAACCAATTATAGGGTTAAAATTTTACATGTAAACCTGTGTTAGGGTTCTGAATTTACATATGATCCTATTTAAAGGTTCCACATTTACATAAAAACCTATTTCAAGGTTTTACTTTGACATATAAACCTGATTTTTGGGCTCCACAAAATAATTATTATGATATTACAAGTAGTATGATTGAGGTCACTACATTTCTCAACTTATAACACTTTTTATCCAAAGGTAGTTGGGTCATTTACACTCCTCAAATCATGATTTTAGTCATTGCATGTCCATAGGGCAGGATCACCCCATGATATCCTTAAAATAAATTCAACAAGTGGAAGCTTTGGTTCACATACCATCAGGGGTATTCATCCCTTGACTTTGTAATTTTAAGTGATTAAATGATTCATATGATTATATATTTTGTATCATGAGATTACATTAATATATGCATGCTTTATTTTAGGTTTTACATGGATAAAATGATACATCTAGTGATACCTTTCAATACCAAGCATAATTATCATAGGTACCAAATTTATTCATTTATCCTTTTAATTTAGAATTTTTGATACTAGATTAAAATGGGGGAATTTATAGAAACCTAAATTTTGTATTAGACACTTTGTAAATTTTTTTTTTGACATTATTGGATAATGCACATACATTTGAATCTTAAACACATTCTATTCACTAGATAAACCTATTCAAGATCAACTTAGTCTATATGAGAACATCGTAGAATTCCAAATAGAACTTCTCCATATCTCTTATCATTGCTTTACACTTCCATGAAAATACCATCAATACCTAATCATTATGATTATTGTAATGTTTTACCTCTATTGAAAATTTTCAAGTGGACCAAAAAACTATTTTTCAAATTTAGAAGTCTCCATTAGGTATTCCTAGACATGTTTCATGGGTCAATCATAGTGGGTAATAAATAAGAGTTAGATATAAATACAAATCATTTATAAGTTTATAATAATAAATTTCAATCCCTAAACACCTTGAGAAAACATAAATCAATATCTTGATACATTATCAAAAAAGGGATACACATCTAAAACCCCCATAAATGAGTAGCCCTAGAACTAAGTCTAAATATATGAAAGTCAAACTTCCATGGTACCAAGTATCAAAGATGAAAGCATTGGATTAAAATCTACATTGTTCATGAAATTGTACACATAAACATAAGTGGGATAACTATGTGTAGTTTGAACCCTAATCATAATATTTGAACATATTAAATGCTCATCCATTTTATGGGAAGTGGCTAGGGATTTTTAACCCAAAATATTAACTCCTTTTTAAATGCAAATCTTGTGGTCAAAAACATAATTAGGATTTGGACAAAGGATGAGAAAAAAATCATCACACAATATTTGAACATATTAAATTCTCATCCAATTTTCTAGGAGTGGTTAGGGATATCTAGCCCAAAATATTAACCCCTTTTTCAATGCAAATCTTGTGGTCAAAAGCATAATTAAGGTATGGACAAAGGAAAATAAAAACATATATCATTACAAAATATTGAAGGAAATAACACACACACATAAAACATTTACAGGCATAGGAGCATAAGTATCAAGAGTTAAAAACTTACAAAATACATAGGAACATTGTTGATGATCACCAAATAGTGCCGATAAATGTAGGGGTAAACTTGGTTTGTAGCATCAAAATATGTTTTTAGCCTTTGTTTCAAGTTTGAGTAGCTGAAGACATAAGTAAAAAGAATTTTTAGGTATAGGGGCACCTTATATGATCAATGTATAACCATATCAACTAATTACATGTATACCATCTTGTTTTATCAATTCTAAATCAAAATAGTATAATATTTATTTATCCATTTCAATTCAAATCGGTTATTGATTTCTATATTTTATATAATCTGGTAGTGCCCATTTAAAAAAATAATTGAGTCACTTAAACTTGAAATAAACACAAATATAAAGGCATGCAAATAAATAATGAAAATTAATTAGATCCCTTTGTTTGGTTTTGTTTCATTTATATTTTGGAATCCATGAGAATATTTAGTGGAGCTGAACATAGAGAAATGTAAGCATTTTTTCATTGAAGGTGGATACAAAATTATGACATGCAAGTGCATAAATCAAGGCCATTAATCCTCTCCTCTCTTTTCTATAGTTTGTATAAAAAGAGAGAGAGTCTCTCTATTATTTAGGTCCTTAGTATATGAATTTTTTACACATCTAAGAGGGATCCATAATGTTTTTTTGCCTCAACATTTTTGCTTTATTCAAATGTATGTTAATTTCTATCAACTTTGTCTACAAATATGCAATGTTTCAACACTTTATGCAAGTTTTTTACCTTTATTCATACCTTTAGTCTATGTTCATGTGTGTTTTTTCCTCTTATGATTCATTTTTGGAGTGATTTGTTTGAATTTACAACCCTTTCTCTATGCATATGTTCCTTTGGGTGTGTATAGGACATAGATATTATAAGGCATCACCCTTTAATTAATTTATTGATTTTAACCTTCTTATTCTCTATTTTCACCTCAAATTAGTATTAGAATAATATAAACATAGGAATATTTAGCATCTCAATCATATAAGATTTTTTTATGTCTTTCCCAATGTGGTGGAACTTCCTAGTTGTGGTGCCCTGATGAGGGTGTAATATTCATTAAATATTTGAACATCATAGTAATGGTCTAGGCTAGAAACCCTATGTTAATAATTTTAAAATGTTATAGAGAGATTCAAAAATTATAACACAATATTTCCATAAAAAATTATTTATCACATCACAAAGAGGTGTTTTTATTATCTAAGCATGTCTCATCATGTAAAGTGAGGTGGGAAAAATCTCACCACTACCCTAGCCTTAGACAACATTTATTTATATAGTTGAGCTTCCACATAGATTTGGTATATCAAAAAACACCATATTGTTTAGGAGAAACTTAGATATATGAATCCATTGATTTTATAAATTGATGGTGCACTTATGATCAATTAACCTTGATAAGAAATTATATTCATACCTTGAAAAATTGAATAATATAGCTATAGGTATAGTGAAACCATTCTTAATGAGAGAAATTAAATATTAGGCCAGATCATTATATTATGAATGGCATAAGTATATTGGAGAACCTATAGACTAGACACACCCTATCCAAGTTAAACCCTTCATTAACCCTAATTAAATTTTCACAGTTTTAATCCATGGCAGATTAGTATAGTGAGAAGGTCTAAAACTTTGGTATTGAATATCTCACTAATTGTGATGAAGTAAAGTGGCTTGGAAAAATAGAGTTTGTATAAGGAAATAGAGGTCAAATAAATAAGCAAAAAAGTATATAATATTTGTTCACTCATTTTTCACTTATCCTAAATTGAATCTCTTCATACTAATAATTTTGGTGTAATTTATATGTAACCCTTCTAGTATGCGCTAGGAAACAAAAATTATGGGTTAACATTCCAAATAATTTTCATTTAATAATTTAGATGATGAAATCAAGATAATAGAGTCTATATAGTCCACTATACTTGACGAATTGTTTAAATTGTAAAAGTTAGATCTAATTTATGACTTGGATAGTCTATTGACATGAATGAAGTCTAAAAACAACACCATAAGCCAACATAACAAGAAAAATTATTAACACTAGACTATATTGTAACCATAACTGATAAAAATTTGGGGAGTGCCCTGTATACTCCAACTAAATTACCCAAAATTTTCATATCATGACCTTGTAAACTAGTTATATAAATTAGAGCCATTTTTTTCTTTCCATCATACTCCCACATATCAAAAACTCATGATAGCTTTGTTCAACTTAAAACATGAATCTTTTAAATGGAATTAGTGGTAAGCATGACACATGGTCCACTCATATGGAATCATTTTAGTGAACACATGCTCACTTTATTTGGTCCTAGTGCATATGATAACTATTGACTCTTGGATTTGCACCCTTGAAGAGATGCTCAGTTCTCATAATCCAAGTGGAAAAATGGAATCATCTCTCTTACTATGGGTGACAATTTTGTTGAGATGAATCTTTAGATTAAGGGCTAGCTCCCCTTGATGCACCTTTAAAGCTCTCTCTAATCTATAAATTGTATATGAAAAGGGTAAGTAAAAAAACTAAGAAAATAAAACAGTGATGCAGCAATGAATAGTGTCCTCCCAATTTGACTAAAAATACACTACTTAAAGACCAAAAAAGATTTCACACAAAACCCACAACTCTTTGTACATTGTCACATCAGTGTTTCACATGTTAGATTCAAGAAGGCACTCGACATCCAGGAGAGGAACAAATAATTCCAAGAAGGAATATAGTCTTAAACAACTTCTAAAATGTCTATATGATTAAGAAGGAATACTAACAAGGACCTGAAACAATACTCTTTCTATACACTTGGTAGGTAATCGATGACAACAAATTATGAAATATAAACTCTCACTAAACAAGAACATGATTTGAATTGATACACAATAGTACAACATATGAGTGGCAAAAAACATGTATTATTTCTTTAAGAGTTTTGCAAGTACAAATTTGGCTAGAGTTTTACCATAACCAGTGGAGGCTAAAAACATGAGCCAAGAGAACACATATATATAGCCTTTAAGAGAGAGGTTGAGCCAAGGGAGTTTAAGGGTCACTTGGACATGTGTTACGCCAAGAAAAAAAATAGTTACATTATATTCTATAAGATGATTTTCCAATGGTTACATCAATAGAATCAAGATATTCCAAACTAAATTTTACTATAGATGAGTCCATCTGTTGAAAATTTATTTTGATATTAGCTGCTCTTTACTGACTTGTCAAGCTGTGAAATGATGTAACAACTCAAACTGCTGACTTATCTATTTATGCTTGCTATGCATTAGATTTTTAGAATTATGCCATGTGTCACTTCCAAATTCATCTTTAGGTTTCCACACTTTTGTTTTTTAACTCCAACATTTATTATTTGTAGATTGAAATTGACGTTCTATGGGTCATCACCTTTCAAGTATTTCTTTAGACTTCTTGTCTTCAACATTCTTTTGAGATTTTCTTCCTTTCCTCTCTACCCTTTAGAAAATTGGTTCATACCCTTTGGAATATTGAAAATGATCCTTTGAAAATGCAAGTGGACCTTTTGGAACTTTGAAATAACCCTTTGGGAATTTTGAAATGGTCCACCTTTTCTCTGAAACAATCCTTCAGAATTTTTGAAAAGGTCCATTTGAGAAAATTGAAATACCATTCAGACATTATATGAAGTACCCTTTAAAAAAGGCAAGTGTTCTTTTATAAAAAATGAAAGTGACCTTTTGGAAGAATTGAAGATGTCCTTTGGCTTGAAAAAATTCCTTTGGAAAAGTTGTCACATACCCTTTGAGAAAATTGCAAGTGTCCACTTTTCAAAGAAAGTGCCTTTGGGAAAGTTTAAAATGTACCCTTTATAAAATGTACCCTTTGGGAAAGTGAAGTGGATCATTTATTACGAGAAAGATACCCTTCAGGAAAGTTGAAAGTGTTTACTTAGCCTGAAAAAGTCCTTCAAAAAAGTTGTAACATACCCTTTAGAAAAGTTGTCCTGATAATTCTATTTATGCTTAAGGGAAAAAAGCCTTAGACAAAAAGTTTGAAATAATTAGGCAAAGGCTTAGAACAAAAACTTGAAAGAATTCATTGCAAAGGACTTAGCCAAAAGACTAAAGAACAAAGCTTTCAAAAGGAAAACACTTCAGTTTTTTATATGTAAAACACCTCAAATTTGTATAAGAATAATTATTTCCAATGAAAACTTCATATTGGACTTGGACAAGGTATAAACTCAGATGTTTTTTGCAAAAAGGGGTGCCCAATTTTGGCTTGAAGGGCCAAAATTTGGTCAATAAATTGGTGACTCACAAGGGTAGTATGCCTACTATACTAACTAAAATAGTAGCCTTATCCAACTTAGGGCCAATGGATTTAATGGATTCTTAAAGATGAATAATAAGGATTATGCCAAAATAAAACACAAGGAAACACACCACATAACAACAACAAGACCAAGCAAAGACAACACAAAATAAGACCAGGACAAACTCACACATGTGCATAAGCACTTACGAAACATAGGAAAAATAGAAAATGATGTACAAAAGAAAAGATCTCTTTAATAACAATGCTTTAGATATATCTAATTGACTGGGATATGTAGCTCCTCTCCATCCAACCCTAAAAGTTGGGAAACATTATGTTATTTGCACTGTGTGATCACATATGGGCCACTCCACAAATGATCAAACTTTGTGTGTCTCCCAAGATTGGCCCTATCTTCATCCCATTTTAGGATGATGTCTCCTTCTTTGAAACTCCTTGGCATAGATTTCTTGTCAAAATACTTCTTTATTTTCTCTTGGTGAGTTTTCATGGTCTGCATACCCTGATCTCTTATCTCTTGAAGCTCCATCAACTCACATAACCTAACTTCCATGCTCTCATTCTCCATCAAATATAGCTGATATGTGAGGTCTAAATCTGGTAACTCAAGTGAGATAGGAAGCCTAGCCTTCCTTCCATACACAAGTGTGTATGGTTAGTTTCCAATTACTCTTTTTGGGGTGATCCTATCAACCCAAAGGGCTATCTTCAACTTGGTGTGCCAAGTCCTTTGATTCTTCTCCATAGTTCTCTTTATGATCTTGATAAAATTCTTGTTTGTGGGCTCATCTAGTCCATTTACTTGGGGATAGTAGTTGATGGAGGTGCTAAGATAGATGACATGCTTCAAATCTTATTCACTTGTCCTTGTTCCTAAGAAGGCTAGTGAATTGTCTAAAATAATTGTTGAAGGAACTCCAAATATGGTTAATATACCTTCATAGAAGTCCAAAACCAAGTTTTAATTTTCCTCCTAAAGAGATATAGCTTCCACCCATATTGTAAAATAATTAGTGGTTGTCAACACCCACTTGTGACCAGCACTAGTAGGAGGATTGATCAGGGCTATGAAATCCAAACCCCATTGCATAAAGGGTTACTCAACGTAGATTGGATGAAGAGAAAAGGAAACCAGATTTTTTTTGCCATAAAAAAGAGCACACTTTTGGAATTTCCTTACCCAAGCATGGGTGTATTTAAACAAGCTAGGATAAAAGTATCCAACTCTCATAAGCTTAGTAGTTGTAGTTCTTGGAGCAAAATGGACACTAATTGGCCCATCATGGAACTCATGTAATACTTTTTCAATCTAATCTAAATCAATGCACCTCAAAAGCACACCTAAAAACTCCTTTCTAAAAAACACTTCATCCACAAGTGCAAAAGAATGGATTGTAGCCTAAAGTACCTTCTCTTTGCCCTATCAAAACTTTGTGGACACTCACCAGTTTGAAGGAAATGAATCATGTCTTGTGTCCAGCTCCATGTGGATGAAAGTATAGCTACTATAGGATCATCATGAAGTGCCAAAACAGCCTTATTTTTCTCTTTCAAATCTAAAGCAAGATGCTCACATAGTCCTTTTCCTTTCACTAACTTGGGTTATTTTTATCTCCACTTCGTATTCCATCACTTTGGTGATCCAACTTGCCTTTTTCTCATTCAAATTTTTGCTCAAAATAAAGTCTTTTACACTAAGATAAGGAACAAAAATGTGAATCTTTTTTCTAGGCAACATATGTTTGAACTTCTTCAAACTCCTTATGAGTGAAAGTACTTGTTTCTCAACATATGTGTATCTTGTCTCATAGCCTTCCAAACCTTGACTGAAAAAGGCAATAAGTTGTTACAAAATTTCATAATTATCTATAGTAAGCACGGTAGGTATTACCTCTTCATTCCCAGAAGTATATAGGTTGAAGTCCATAGAGAAGTTAGGACTTGAAGGAGTAGGGGCCTAGGCAATGTCTTGCATGATCTCTTCAAAACTTTCTTTTCTCCTTCCTATCTAAGTGAATATCTCATCCTTCCTTACCATAGATGTCAAGGGCTTGACCATATTATAAAAATCAGGGATGAACCTCCTAAGGAAATTTATCCTACCAAATAAGCTTTGTAGACCCTTCTTATGTTTAGGTAAAGATAATGCCAAGATGGCACTTACCCTTTTCAGATCAATGGATAGACCTTTCTTGGAAATAATGTGGCCTAAGAGTTTGCCTTCATGAACATCAAACACAAAATTATTTGGGTTTAGGGAGATCCCAAACTCTCTAGACCTCTCAAAAATATACCTTAGGTGTTTCAAATGATCATTTGCATCTTTGGAGAAAAATATCACATCATCAAGGTAAACAAATACAATGTCATTGATTAGTCCTTGGAAAGCCATATCCATTGCACATTAGCAAGTAGCTCAAAAATTTGAAAATACAAATGGCATCTTTGTTGGAAATATTGTCATTGATGTCAAAGGTTTAGTATTATTGGTGATAAAGGCCCCATTGCATTTAATATTGTTTATCTTGGCTAATATGAGTTAATATTTATTTAATATTAATGAATATATTTTTGGTTGCATATGAGACAAAATAAGGGCCCATAGAGAATTCGAAGAGTCATGGGATAAAGATAAAAGAAGGATGGGACACATTTTTCCATGAAGAGTCATCTTGGGGAATACCAAGAGTCACCAAGTGAAGACAAAAGAGTAAAGGGCGAATTTCTCATGAAGGGACACTTAAAGGAATACGAAAAGTCACCAAAGATAAGGACAAAAGTGGGAAAGACATTTTTGGTCATGAAGGGTCACCACATGACTTTTTAAATGCTTGGATATGAAGGGTCATCCAAGATTGGCGCCATTTTCCATGAGGAGTGAAAGGTCACAAAGGGTGAAGGCCAAAGGTCATTTGGAAAGCTATAAATAAAGGCTTGAGTAGCCATTTGTAATGTGGAAGTGAGAGGTTGATTTGATATTGTAATATCTAGCTTAGAAGAGAAATTGTGAGAGGTGATTTGTATTTGTTATATCTAGCTTAGAAGAGCAAAGGTGAGAGAGAGGAAGGAGATGTTGTATTGATCTATCATTTGTTGAGATAGCAACATTGAGAGATAGGTGTGTGGTATACACAAAGGGGTTGGTGCTCCCGTGGGTTGGTGCTCGGCAAAGGGGTTGGTGCTCTTGTGGGTTGGTGCTCACGAATATCAGCTGGGTTGGTGCTCAGCAAAGGGGTTTGAAGCTCCTGTGGGGTGGTGCTCACGAATTGTAGCTGAGGTTTGTACTTGGCAAAGGGGTATGGTGCTCCTATGGGGTTGTTTTCACGAATATATTTGATATTGATTCTCTATGGTTTTTTCCACATTGGGTTTCCACGTTATATCTGGTGTCTCTCTCTATCTTGTGTGGATGTTTATTGTTTGAGTTTTATTGCATATCTTGAATGTTTGATTAAGTGGAATTTGGTTAAAGGAAAGATTTATAAGATATATAATATACTGATTCACCCCCCCTCTTAGTATATTCCGTGCTTAACAATTGGTATCAGAGCAGGTTCCTTTTGAAAAGTTTTATAGCTTGAAGGTAGATCGGGAAAGCATAATGGCTGGGTCACAGGAAGGATTTTCTACAACTAAGGCACCTTTATTTGATGGGATGAATTATGCTTTTTGGAGCATGAGAATGAAGGTTTATTTGATGGCCCTTGGATTTGACATATGGAAATCAGTGGTGGAGGAATATGAAGAGCCACATACATCCATAATTACTCTAGTAGAAAAGAAGGCAAGTGAATGTAATGCTAAAGCTTTAAATGCTATTTTATGTGGTTTATGTGAATCTGAATTCATTAAAGTTATGCAATGTAAATCTGCTCATGAAACTTGGGTAAAACTTGAGAATATTTACAAAGGTGATGGAAAGGTACAACAAGCTAAATTGCAGGCTTTTAGAAGGCAATTTGAAAGTTTGAAGATGGAAGTAGAAGAAGATATAACAAGTCATCTTTTGTGAGTTGATCAGATAGTAAATCAGATTCAAGGTCTTGGAGAAACATTAGAAGAGTCAACAATGGTGTAAAAGGTTTTGAGATCTCTACCAATGAGATATGATGTAAAGGTTTTGGCAATTGAGGAGATGAAGAATTTAGCCAAGCTAAATATGGATGATCTTCATGGTATTCTCATGGCATATGAGATGCGGACATAACAAGATAAACCCTCAAAGAGAGAAGTAGCATTCAAGACATTAAAGAAGGAGAAAGCTAAGATTCAAGAATCAAGTGATAGTTCTAGTGATGATGAAGATGACAATGAAGCACTTTTCATTCGTAGGCCAAAAAGAGGAACAGGTAAATATCAAGAAAAATTACCTTTTAAATGTTTTAATTATGGAAAGATTGGACATTTTTTAGCTAGATGCCCAGATAAGGTTAAAGATGAAGAGAAAGAAAAGCCTACATACAAGAAAAATTTCAAAGGCAAATCCAAGAAGGGATTCGAGAAGAAGAGCATGTATTCTAAGGACCCTAGTTTAGTTGAAGATAGTGGAGTCAACGATTCAGAAGATGAAGAGATTCTATTCATGGCCATACATGAAGATTATCAAGAAGAAGAAGAGGAGGAAGTTGAAGTAGATATGGAAGGAGAACTCAATTGTGCCCTAGAAGAGTTAGAAGCTGTTTAGAAGAAGAATCGAAGGTTAAAGCACCAGATCGAGAAAAATGAACAAGAGTCAAAGGAAATGATTGAAGATCTACAAGCACACTTTGAAGAAGCCAAGAAGAATGAAGAAGATCTCAGAGCATAGTTGGAAATAGAAAGACAAGAATGTCAAAGGTATGTTATTGAAATTGCCTCAAAAGAAGATATTCAGAAAGCAGTCAATGATAAAGTAGTGAGTGATTCAAGATTTGGGGATAGCACTAACATGCTGAATAAGATATTGGAAAGTCAAAAAGCAAATTCAGATATGATAGAGATCATATTTGAAAAGAAAAAGAGCTATGCTGAAGCTCTTACACAAGAGGAAACAAAAAGGGGAGAAGTGAAGAATACAGAGGACATTCCAAATAGAGAAGGATGGAGAGAACAAAGCTACAAAAGGCAATCACGTCAGAGATATACAGTCAGGTCTTATTTTTATAGCTATTGTTTTTATTGTAATGGATATGGTCACAAGAAAGTAGAATGTAGAAAAAGAGCTAACAATTTTAGAAATAAGGAGAAGGAAAGTCA
Organism: Torreya grandis; assembly: GCA_037957365.1. Lineage (NCBI taxonomy): Eukaryota > Viridiplantae > Streptophyta > Pinopsida > Cupressales > Taxaceae > Torreya > Torreya grandis. The sequence continues at coordinate 2,492,301 of JARHVA010000024.1, forward strand.
AGTAGAGTCAAGCAGAAGCCACAACTCTTTTGCTCCTCTATCAAGCTTTAATGAAGAGACCATAGTGTGCTACAAGTGCAACAACTTCAGACACATAACTCGGTATTGCAGAAGCGTGTTCGAGTTAGTCAAAAAGGATCAGAGTTTCAAAGCTCCATTCATCAAGAAGAAGAATCAGATTTTCAAAGTTCCATTCATTAGGGAGAAGGTTCAGACATGTTCATGGCTGAAGAAACAACACGAAGATTCTATGATGGTGCAGACAGCTCTGCATGTGGGAGGTAATGATCAGCCATGGTTAATTGATAGTAGATGTTTAAGGCATATGACAGGTGATAAAAGTAAGTTCATTTCTGTAAAGAAGATTAATGGTGGTACAGTAAGGTTTGGAGATAAAACCACTGCCAGGATAGCCAAAAAAGGTACTTTGAGTTTGGATTATGGTAGAACTAAGACTAAGAATGTTTTATATGTAAAAGGTCTTAAGCATAATCTATTGAGTGTTAGTCAAATATGTGATCAAGGATATACATTAAAGTTTCATAAAGAGGGTTGTGAGATTAGAAGAAAAGATTCAAATGAGTTGATTGCAGATGCTCAAAGGATAGGGAAAAATGTGTATGTATTGTCAAATATATTCTCAAAGGCATGATTAAAGGATACATTCAAAGATCGGCGAGAGGAGTTGGGAGTAATTTCTATTACTTCCTGCCATTGATGTTCATCATCAAGTGAGGGGGAGCTAAGTGTTAGCTTTAGGTAGGCCCTTTGCCATTGATGTCAAAGGGGGAGAATAATAGGTACAGGTACAGGTGCAAAAAATTGGTACAGGAAATAGGTACAGGTTGCTACAATAAGGGGGAGTTATTGTATGCTTTAGATGACAGGATGTGGCTAGGTGACAGGATTTGGCAGTTTCAAGATTGAGGTTGCCATCAATGACAAAGGGGGAGATTGTTGGAAATATTGTCATTGATGTCAAAGGTTTAGTATTATTGGTGATAAAGGCCCCATTTCATTTAATATTATTTATCTTGACTAATATGAGTTAATATTTATTTAATATTAATGAATATATTTTTGGTTGCATATGAGACAAAATAAGGGCCCATGGAGAAGTCGAAGAGTCACGGGATAAAGATAAAAGAAGGATGGGACGCATTTTCCCATGAAGAGTCATCTTGGGGAATACCAAGAGTCACCAAGTGAAGACAAAAGAGTAAAGGGCAAATTTCTCATGAAGGGACACTTAAAGGAATACAAAAAGTCACCAAAGATAAGGACAAAAGTGGGAAAGATGTTTTTGGTCATGAAGGGTCACCACATGACTTTTTAAATGCTTGGATATGAAGGGTCATCCAAGATTGGTGCCATTTTCCATGAGGAATGAAAGGTCACAAAGGGGGAAGGCCAAAGGTCATTTGGAAAGCTATAAATAAAGGCTTGAGTAGCCATTTGTAATGTGGAAGTGAGAGGTTGATTTGATATTGTAATATCTAGCTTAGAAGAGCAATTGTGAGAGATGATTTGTATTTGTTATATCTAGCTTAGAAGGGCAAAGGTGAGAGAGAGGAAGGAGATGTTTTATTGATCTATCATTTGTTGAGATAGAAACATTGAGAGATAGGTGTGTGGTATACACAAAGGTGTTATGCTCTTGTGGGTTGGTGCTCATGAATTGTTGCTGGGTTGGTGCTCAGCAAAGGGGTTGGTGCTCCTGTGGGTTGGTGCTCATGAATAGCAGCTAGGTTGGTTCTCGACAAAGGGGTTTGAAGCTCTTGTGGGGTGGTGCTCATGAATTGTAGCTGAGGTTTGTACTTGGCAAAGGGGTATGGTGCTCCTGTGGGGTTGTTCTCATGAATATATTTGAGATTGATTCTCTATGGTTTTTCCCACATTGGGTTTCCACGTTATATCTGGTGTCTCTCTCTATCTTGTGTGGATGTTTATTGTTTGAGTTTTATTGCATATCTTGAATGTTTGATTAAGTAGAATTTGGTTAAAGGAAAGATTTATAAGATATATAATATATTGATTCACCCCCCCTCTCAGTATATTCCATGCTTAACAACATATATGTGAATCTTTTTTCTAGACAACATATGTTTGAACTTCTTCAAACTCCTTATGAGTGAAAGTACTTGTTTCTCAACATATGTGTATCTTGTCTCATAGCCTTCCAAACCTTGACTAGAAAAGGCAATAGGTTGTTACAAATTTTCATCATTATCTTGAGTAAGCATGGTAGATATTACCTCTTCATTCCCAAAATTATATAGGTTGAAGTCCCTAGAGAAGTTAGGACTTGAAGGAGTAGGGGCCTAGGCAATGGCTTGCATGATATTTTCAAAACTTTCTTTTCTCCTTCCTATCTAAGTGAATATCTCATCCTTCCTTATCATAGATGTCAAGGGCTTGACCATATTATAAAAATTAGGGATGAACCTCTTAAGGAAATTTATCCTACTAAATAAGCTTTGTAGACCCTTCTTATGTTTAGGTAAATATAATGCCAAGATGACACTTACCCTTTTCAGATCAATGGATAGACCTTTCTTGGAAACAATGTGGCCTAAGAGTTTGCCTTCAAGAACATCAAACACAAAATTATTTGGGTTTAGGGAGATCCCAAACTCTCTAGACCTCTCAAAAATATACCTTAGGTGTTTCAAATGATCATTTGCATCTTTGGAGAAAAATATCACATCATCAAGGTAAACCAATACAATGTCATTGATTAGTCCTTGGAAAGCCATATCCATTACACATTAGCAAGTAGCTCAAAAATTTAAAAATACAAATGGCATCTTCCTATAGGCATATATTCCCCATTTGGTGGTGAAGTCTATTTTATATTAGTCACTTTCTTTCATCAAAATCTGATTATACCCAGAATAACCATCTAGGAGGGAAAACCTCTCACTACATGCCACAACTTGCAACATTTTATCCATGGAAGGGAGGGGATAATGGTCTCTCAAAGACACTCTATTAAAGTCCCTAAAGTCCACACAAAACCTGATCTCTCCATTTTTATTTCTAACAAGGAATAAGTTGGCCAACCAAGAAGAATGCTCAATGGGAAAGATGATTTTGGACTCAATCAGTTTGGTAAGTTCTTTCCTCATGAGAGGTTCAATCTTGAGATTGATTTTCCTTTATTTTTTCTATATGGGTTTGGAATTTTCATCTAGATATATGGTGTGTTTAGCCAAGATTGGGTCAAAACCCTTCAAATCACTATACTCTCATGCAAAAATATCACCTAACACCTTGCATAGTTTAATGAAATCATGCCTCTCTTGACTAGTGCATACCTTCCCAAGTGAAAGTATCTTATCTTTAAAGATTTATACGCTTTCATAGTTGTGTTTCTTTTTTGACATGCTTACCTTCTCCTTTTTGAGTTGGTCATCTTTATTGAATAGGCTTTCAAGAGTCGCTAGGCCTTTGGGGAGCTTGTTAGACTTCAATTGGTCAATCTACCTTCCATATTTTTGCTGCAGCTTATATTGATTCTTGGAAGAAAAATCAAAATCTTCTTGTAAAAAAAGTTTTATCTACTGGTCACTATCAAATACCTACCAATTAGTGACATTATTTGATATGGATGGTCTCACAATCACCTTTAGATGGGGCTGGTTTTTGTCTTCTCTTATGCCTTTTGAAACATCAAATTGAGCACCAATAGATGCCAACTTATTAGCATGCTTATTATATTCCCTTGAAATAAAAGTAATATTGAATGCCATGAAGTCTTCTAAAAGGTCCCAAATTCTATGCTTTTAGGACTTGAGTAGGGAGTTCTTGGTCAAATTTTGCCCTCTAACTTGATTGACAACAAGTTCACTATCATCAAATGCTTGTAATCATTTGATTACTCTTTTCTTAGCCTAATCTAGGACATGAATGAGAGATTCATATTTTTATACATCACAAGTATAAGAGAACTGAAATCTTAAAGTTGAAAAATACCTTTCCTTTGAAGGTGAAACCAACGTAGCTCCAACACCTACCCCAATCTTGCTTCTAGAGCCATCAAAGAATAGCTGCCACAAACCATTTACATATTCACTTAGATTCATCATATTAGGCATGAAATAATACTTTTCATGCATATAATAGACCTAACGACTACATTCTTTAGTAAAATTTTAAGGATCATGTTCATAGTTTTTATCTCCCCTCTCATCTAGGAATAAATCATAAACTCCTTCAAGGGAAGATGATGGGGATTGGTCAATGTGAAACTCAACCTCATCAATGATAGCATAGTTAACATTTGCTACCTTAGGTGAGTATGGTTTCAAGTAATCTCTATGGATAGGTTCTGACTCAATATTAACTTTAGTGTCATATTTTGTTCTAAACACCATGTAGGACCAATTAAATGCCAAATATCCACCTATCTTAGATGTAAAGTCCCTTGACAAGCAAAGAGAAAAATAGGGAGGTAAATCTAATACTACCACATCATGGGGAATTGAAAAAGTATGAAAATAATGAAGTATCAAATTCACATTTTTTTACTATCCCAAAGTATTGGCTAGTAATCCATCTAATTGTAAGACTCCCTTAGTCATTGGCTCATACTTTAAGCCTAGTTTATCGGCTATACATTGGGGCATAACTGATGTGTTTGCTTCACTATCTATGATAAAATTATGAACCAATAAATCACCAATAATTAGAGGTAGGTATAAAGGAGGAGTTTTCTCATATTTATTTACCTGACCATCTATAGATTGAGTTCTATTGACCAAAACCACATTGTCATTTCTAGATGGGCCAACTTGTTTACCCAGTCCATGTAATTCCTTTTGGAGTATATATTTCTGACCTAGTAATGCCAAAGAATCCCATAATGATATATTAATTTAGATCTTCTTCATCTGTTCCACAACATTAAAGTAAGGATTACTTACCTTGGGGTTCTCTTTATGAACATTTGCACCTTGTGATGTAGCTTGTGGAGGTAGGGTTGTAGCAGCTATCCTAAAATTTGGAATCCTCTAATTTTATTATGATTTAGGAGTTGAATTAGGCCCTCCTCTCATTTGAAATGATGTAGGATTAAAAATAGGTCCTTGATTGGTTATTTTAACTTCTTCAACAGCCCTTTTCTTTGATCTAGTGTTGGAAACCACACTAGTATTTTGATTGCTTGTATTCCCCACATAATTAATGTCCCAAAACTCACCCTCAAAATGATTCATGAGAGTGGAATCAGACTTAACCTATCTAATATCCATCCCAAATTGTGTTATCATCTCAAAATTTGAAAATTGAGATGTTTGATCACCTTGTGTAGTCATGCTTTGATTTTGCATCTCATTGGCATAAACAACCTATTCTTGACCTTGCTCAAAATAAGGGTAGTTAGGCTATTCCTAGACCAATTTTTTTTGAGTGGGAATAAGGGATTTGGATGATGAGGGAGCATTAGGATTATAACTTTGATAAGGTTTGACATGGGTGATTTGGTCTTGTCCCTAATTATTGCCCTGAAAAGGAGGTCTATTTATTTGTCTAAACTAGTTGTAGGACTGATAAGGCCTATAGCTTTGGGATTGTTTCCTTTTGAGAGAAACCAATTTATTAGTAACACTTTGAAGAAGGATTTTGACTTCATGTATTTTATTTTTAGGGGCAATGGTAGATTTTTATTGACTAGGCAAAGGAGTTAAAGTGGGCAATGCACTTTGACTAGGAGAATGCAAATTAGGGAATAATGGCATTAGAGATCTAAGAGCTATCTTTCCCACTTGGACAGGACAATTCTCAGCATTTATGGCTTTTCATAGGTAGTAGGTAATGTTTTTCCACTCATAGATTAAATCATCATGGTAATGCCACTATTTAATGCTTTAAAGTAGTACAAAAATGCATAGTTTGGGGTAGGTCTCATAAGGGCTAAGATTCTATCCCATGTCTTTTGGAACCTAGTATTAAAATCCTACATGAATTCATGAGGTTCCCTCTTGATTTTGGTCAATTTCTTAGCAAGAGATAGGTGATCACTTTTTTCCCCAAATCTATCAGTCAATAGGGTCCGCAACACTTTCCACGAGCCAATTAATTTATAGGTAGGGTCCCATACCAGTCCAAAATTTTTCCTTTGAAATACAAGGTCAAAAACCTAATAAATACATTTTCTTGGGTAATATTATGGATATTAAAAAAGTTTGTTATATTCCTAATATGTTTAATAGTAGTAATAGGACCATCCCCACTAAAATATGGGACACTTTTGAGAGTAACTCTTGGAATTTGATCATATTTGGAAAGATTCAAGGGAGATGCCCCCCAGAAAGGTACAAAAGGTTATATTCTAGCCATTTTGGAATGAACACTATGGATGTTAAGAATGGAATGTATCACAAACTTGGAAGCTTTGAACACAAAACATCTTTTCTAAAGATGAGTATTGACAAACTTGAACCTTTTGGTGGAATATGGAGGTAATTACAAAAACTCAAAGGGTACACCTTTAGCAGTAGACCTAGTGGTCATCTTTGGCATAGAAAGAAGGACTAATCATCAACCATAGACTTGAGTTCTTTAATGGAGTCACTAGGTATTAAATGTAGATGATTCTTTATTTGAAACCATGCCAAGACCAACACCAATATGGAACAATCTTCTAGGACTTAGAGGTCCCACTGGGTGTGCTAAAAATCATTGATGCTTGGATTTACACCCTTGAAGAGATGCTCAGTTCTCCTCATCTAAGAAGCAAAATGGAATCATCTCTCTTGTTGTGGGTGACAATTTTGTTGAGATGAATCTCTAGACTAAGGGCTAGCTCCCATTGATGCACCTTTAAAGATTTCTCTATTCTATCAATTGTATATGAAAATGGTAAGGAAAATAACTAAGAAAACAAAATGGTTATGCACAAATGAATAATTTCCTTCCAATTTGACTGAAAATACACTACTTAAAGACCAAAAAACCTTCTTTCACACAAAACCTACAACTCTTTATGCATTATCAAATCAGTGTTTCACATTTTAGATTCAAGAAGGCACTCTAAATCTAGGAGAACAACATAAAATTCCAAGAAAGAATATAGTCTTAAACCACTTCTACAATGTATATACGCTTAAGAAGGAATACTAGCAAGGACCTAAAACAATACTCTTTCTATACACTTGGTAGGTAATTGAGGATAACAAGTCAGGAAAGATAAACTCTCACTAAACAAGAATAACATGATTTGAACCGATACACAATAATACAACATGCGAGTGGAAAAAAACTTGTATTATTTCTTCAAGAGTTTTGCAAGTATAAATCTAGCTAGAGTTTCACTATAACTAGTGGAGGCTGCAAAAATGATCCAAGAGAATGTATATATATATATATATATATATATATATATATATATATATATATATATATATATATATATATATATAGCCTTTGAGAGAGAGGTAAAGCCAAGGGAGTTCAAGGGTCAGTTGGACATGTGTCACCCAAATAAAAGAAATAGTTACAGTACATTTTCTAAGATGATTTTCCCACAGTTACATTATCAAAATCAAGATATTTTGAACTGCATTTTTGTATAAATGAGTCCATATATTGAATTTTTTTTGATATTATCTATTCTTTTCTAGCTTGTTGAGCTTTGAAATAATGTAACAACTTAAACCATTGACTTGCCTCTTTTTGATTGCTATGCATCAGACATTTAGAATTCTACCATGTGTCACTTCCACATTCATCTTTAAGTTCTCAAACTTTTGTTTTTTAACTCCAATGGTTATTCTTTGCAGCTTGAAATTGTTGTTCTGCAGGCCATCACCTTTTGGGTATTTCTTCAGACTTCTTGTCTTTGGCATTCTTTCAAAAAAATGTCTGAAAGAATTCTTTCAGGGTTTTCTTCCTTTCCTCTTGGCATTTTTGCAGATACCCTTCAAAAAAGTGGTCACATACCCTTTAAAAGATTGAAAATGATCCTTTAAAAATGCAAGTGGACCTTTCAAAACTTTGAAATAGCCCTTCATGAATTTTGAAATGGTCCATCTTTTTTCCAAAACAATCCTTCAAACTTTTTGAAAAGGTCCCTTCAGAAAAATTGAAATGCCCTTCAGACTTTCTGTGAAGTACCCTTCAAAAAAGGCAAGTGTTCTTTAAAAAAAAAATTAAAGTGACCTTTCATAAGAATTAAAGATGTCCTTTGGCTTGAAAAAAATCCTTTAGAAAAGTTGTCCACTTTTCTAAAGAAAATGCCCTTTTGGGAAAATTTCAAGTGTCCACTTTCCAAAGAAAATGCCCTTCAGGAAAGTTGCAAATGTAACCTTCAGAAAAATGAAAGTACCCTTTGGAAAAGTGAAGTACCATTTCTTGAGAGAAAGATACCCTTTGGGAAAGTTGAAAGTGTCCACTTCACTTGAAAAAGTCCTTTAGAAATGTTGAAACATACCCTTCAGAAAAGTTATCTCGACAATTCTCCCAAAATAATTTTGTCGAATGAAAAGCTCGAAAGAAATACACTTAAGGGAAAAAAACCTCAAACAAAATTTTTGAAAGAATTCAACAAAGGCTTAGAACAAAAACCTGAAAGAATTCATTACAAAGGACTCATCTAAAAGACTAAAGAACAAATATTTCAAAAGGAAAACACTTGGGTTTTTATTATGTAAAAGACTTTAGCTTTGTATAAAAACACTTCTTCTGAATGAAAAATGCATATTGGACTTCGACAAAGGTATAGACTCAGACATTTTTTTGCAAAAAGGGGTGCCCAATTTTAGCTTGAAGGGCCAAAATTTGGTCAACAATAAATTCACAGGTGCATTGACTAAATTATAGAAAACCCACTCTATCTATGATTACAAGACCTAGTTTTAAAAATTCACCAACTAGATAAAAGGGATATATGGAGCATTTTTCAAAAGTTTTTTCATCAGTGGATTGAAAGAATATGTTTATGTCAAATTCAAAACATTCGATCCCATTAATTTTATGAAAGTGAATATGTTGGATAAATTCGTTAAGGATAAATATGCAACCCAAAATCATCCATATAAACCACTATAAGTCAAGACCCCTCACTCATTCTTACCAATACCAAATAAAGGTAGTAGATCACCACCAATCAAGCACCTAACTCCTAATAAGATGGTTGATTATAGAAAAAAAGGTTTTAATAAAATTATGATGATAAAAATAGCCTATGCCATAAATTTATATAACATAAAATATATCTCCTAGATGTTGATGCATCTTCCACATTTAACATGTTGAACGACTCAAATAGGATCAATTAGATGATAATAGTTTGAGTGATGACCCTGGCCCCAAAAGTTTAGTGCACCCATTAGTAGGGATCACAAATCCCTAAATTATGAAGGTGTTGGGACACTTCCAATGGCATCACCTAACCCTCCTCATTGATTTTAGAAGAAGTCATAAATTCATTAATCATGAGGTAGAAAAGAAGAGAACTTTATATGTATATACATGAAATAGTTTTAAGGTGTTGTTATCCATTGGATGAACACTAGATTGAAAATGAAAATTTCATAATGTCAAGGTTTTAAGAGGTGATTAAAATATGAAATCTGATGTGTTTTCACTTTATTTAGGTGGTTTAAACATTGTCTTGGGATCCCGATGGCATCATTGAGTATTACCCATCCTATGGGACTTCTTTGAAATATAGATGAAATTCACATACACCATGAAATAATACATTTTAAAATGAATGGAAGTAGGACCCACTCAATTTATTATTTATTTATATATAGTTAAGTTGGTAAAAAATGTTTTTCTAGGGGTTGTGGATCAACTTTGTGTAATTCACATGATAGAAATAATGACATCAATATGTCAATAAAACTTGGAAAACTAATTATTAACATAAAGTCATAGGTGTTTTCATAACCTTCTGGATTACCACCTCATTATTCACATGATCATTCAATGTGTATCATACGAAGTATCCAACCACCAATTTTTTTTCCATATCATTACCCATACATGTAGAAAATAAAATTTGAGAAGATCATCTAGGGATTTATTATTAGCTAAGATTAATTCCATATTTCTCTCTGGTGCTCCTTATTTGAAATAAATATGCGTCATGTTATTTGTGCATGAATTTTTATAATTTTTAAACTAATAAGCAAGGATAAATTTTACGTTCTCATGATTGATGAATTACATAGGGCTTACTTCTGCTCCTAGTTATACATATAGTCAGGATACTGTCATATTCATTTATGGAATAAGATATCCATAAGAGTATGTTTCAATCATGATGACCATTATGATTTATTTGTGATGCCATTTGGCCTCACAAATGATCCATTAACATTTTAAGTTTGATGAAGTATTTTTTTTAGCCCTTGATCCATGAATTCATCTTAGTTTCATTTGATGAAATTAATGACTATAAAATTACATGTTAAGACTATCAAGTTAACTTGTACCACACCCTATAGATCATGTCCAAAAATTAGTTATATTTAAAGCACTTTGAGTGTTATTTTCATAATGCATGGGTGGATTACCTCTGATACATTATCTTAGTCAATGGGGTTAAATTGAATCTCCTTAAAATTTAGGACATGAAAAATTGCTCAAAATATAAAACCTTTAATAGTATTCAAATATTTTTAGGTCTCCCCAAATATTATCTCAAATTTTTCAAAGATGATGGTAAAATTACAACCTTTGACTACCATGTTATGGAAAAATCCATTATTTAATCTAAACCAATGGAGACTTAATTTGACCTTATAAAATAGGCCATCTGCACCACACCTGTACATGCCATTCATAAGTTATGTAAACATATCATCTCTTGAAGTGATGCATCAGGGGTTGAAATTAATGTAGAATTGTTGAAATATGGAAGACACTTGGAATTTACTAGCAATGATTTGGAAAGTAATAATAATGACAGATATACCTATGAGAAGAAATATTATCCATTTTACATGTTGTAACTCAGTATATAATATATATATTAGGGCTATTTTTTTACATCACGATAAATCATTGTAGTATTAATTTTTTCTTGAAACACCATGTCTCATTATTGAAGCAATAAAATTGTGTTAGTAAACTCTTGGTATATGATTATGAAATTATCTACAAGAAGGGAAAGGAGAATGTTGTGGAATATACCCTATCTCAAAAATTTGAAGACAATGGGACCTTATGTGATTTATACTTACCAACCTTGAATTGGTTGCATAAGGTCCAACAAGAGTGGTAACATGAAACGGAGGTTCAATATTCCATTCATCAACACACCACTATTCCTAATATTAATCTTGAATACTATTGTTATGGTCATTATTTACATTATTTAGATACTAAAATTTGATTTTATATGATGAACTAGTCTTTCACACTTGAAAAATATTAGTCATAGCTCATCCTTTCATTTTGGGACCTTCTCACTATTGAAAGGATCGCATTCTCCATCTCAATAGGCCTAAATATTTATCATATAGTTTGAACCTGATATTATGATTAAGCTGAACACCTATATCCCAAAGTCTACATAAAAATTGATTTATATCCTACTCTAGTTCTTATATATCTTTATAAACTTTTTATCCTCCTAGATACTACTATTAAGACTAGGACACTAGTGGAGACACTAGTGTCCCAAGTCTGGTGCTAGTGTTTGAGCCTTACAAACTATCAAAATTTTAAATATTTTTGCATGTATAGTTCTACCTATTTGTCTTAATTAACTATCTCATGATATATTTTTAAAAGGTGTTATATAAATAAAAGTGAAATACTATTCATTATTATTAATTACAAATCAAACACACATCTATCTTATTCCAAGCAAAAATCACCTCTCAAGCTTGCAAAGCTACCCTATTATTCCCTATTTTCAAATCAGTCATATGATAAGTATTAGTATAGGTTTTAATCATTCAAAGAATATTCCATGATCAATATTTGTCAATTTACATGCTAGATCACTGCATGCACTCACATATAACATATTGCATAAGTTTTTCACACACAAGCCCACATAAAGAGGAAAACTACATAGATATGTAAGCCTTCTTTAGATTATATGGATATACATGTATTAATAATTGACAAAGGGGTATTTTAGGTCATATCTAATTCAATTGATCCAAACCCTATTTTATAAGGTGACATGCCCTAATTAGAGGATCTATGGTTTTGAGTTACATATTGATACCTAGAACCTATGCATGTGATTTGAATAAAAAATATTCAAGGTGATAATGAACCCTAAAAAGTGTAGATGGTCATTAATAAAAAATATTTATATTTCATTACAGATAGAAGCATCAAACCTAGGATAGAGGTGTTAATGCTAGTGTCTAGACTCAAAATGGTAGTCTTTGTGTTGATAGAGAGTTATTTTTTAGAATCTAAAACATCAAGATGAATCATTAGAATATATTATCCTAACTTGTGCTACTATATTTTCCTATGCATCAGTAAATAGTGTAAGTATTGTTTATCTTTTATATTGTAAATTTCAAATTACTATATGGGCATTTTAATTTCTATGCTTAACATACTTTCATTATTCAACACTAGATTAGAATATTGTTAATCTAAATTATTTAATTAGACTACTTTTATAATATCTTTATCATTTGTTTGATTAGGTTATTCTCAATATAAATATTTCAAAAAAGTGTTAAACATTATAATGAATAACTACCACTTTCTACAATTTTTTATCTTCAAGACAATTTGTTGTAAGAATTATATGCATCACCCTCGGTGGGGCATTTAAAATTCTTAATTGAACATATGTAAGTCAAAATAACCTTCTTTTAGGATGACATGAAACATTATATCAATAATTTTGTTGCATAATTGGATATATGTTAGAGTCAAAAGGGAGAGATCAATTAAACTCCAAGTACTATCAAACCATTACAATTTCTAATTATAGTATTGGTTGATATATCCATGGATATGATTGAGGGGTTTCCCTTAAAGTCAAGAGAAAAATTAGTAATATTTTTTATGGTTGATCACTTCTCTAAATATGTGAAATTATGTTCATTATCCCATCCTTATAAAGCATCCACTATGGAAAAAGTATACATTGACATTTTTTTTTGTCTCTATGGTATATGCCCTCTTCCATTGTCTTTGACCATGATATAACCTTCACTAGTAAATTTTGGAAAGAATTGTTCAAGTTTTATGGAAAAAAACTCAAAATGATCTCATCATATCATCCACAGACTATTGGGTAGACAAAAATAATCAACAAATGCTTGAAGACCTACTTATGTTATTTTGATTTAGATCAAAATACTAATTGGGATAAGTGGATACCTATTATTAAATGGTAGTACAACACAACTTACCATTATCCAACCAAAATGACACCCTATGAAGCCATGTATGACCAACCACCATCATCTCTCACATCCTAATTTTGTGGAAGATCCAAGGTGTAGTCTGTCGACTCAAATCCAAGACATGATGAAATTCTACTTAGGAATCTAATTTATAACTTGACGTATAACCAAAACCTTATGAATAAATAAGAAGATCAACACCATTCAGAGTGCACATTTCCCATGAGGATCATGGTTTTTCTTTGCCTAAATTTATATAATTAGGGTTCCTTGAAGCTCAAAGTTATTGAAAATTTATCACCCAAATTATATGGCCCATATTAAGTGCTACAACAAATTTTAGAATTAATGTAGAAATCAGACCTATATCCATATTCTAAGATTCATTTTATCTTTTATGTGTTATGTTGAAGCATGTCTATTTAAAAAATTCTTCATGTTTAGTTTCCCTTATAATGTTGGTTGAATAAAGCTCAATCATCCTTGAACTTGAGGCTATTATGGATAAATGTGCCCATTCACTCTGAAACCATAGCATCACTAATGTTTTGGTTGAATGGTAAGGATTACAACTAGAATACATAAAATTAGAACCTCTCCACTAAATTTAGAGGTAGTTTACATAGTTCAATATTTTAAGACAAAGGTTTATGAATGTGGGAGGTATGTCAAGACCCCTACATCCTAACTATATATTATTCCATTTTCCCATTGTAATATTCATAGTTTAGTTAATTAGATTGGGTGCCTATTTTATATATGGGAAATGTAGATTCAAAATAGTACATTAGAAACTAACTCTGCTAGGATTCACCATGGTCAACTTGCCATCCCTTGTGTGTTTTCCTTCCAACTTTTTATATTGATTTTGTGGGACTTTTTATGGGTCTTACACATTAATTGCATTCAATACTATGCCCTATGGGAGGGTTATCCATATATAATGGATTATTTATTCTTGACTGCAACTATTTTTAAATGAAATGAGAGGAATGGTACCCAAAAGACCTCAAAATTTTGTCCCAAAGGTCTATAATAAGGAACTCCCTCTACCCTTCCCTATTAGCCAGAGGTATGTCTTGTTGGTGATGCTATTTAAAAGGCATGTAAATGGTATGAAAAATGATCACTTATTGCTTACTTTTTCATCCAAGTCCCATCAAATGAGTCTTTCTACAATTGGTTTTTCCACCACTATAAGCCCATAGGAATCCATGTGGTTGGTGTCAAAAACATCACCAAAGGGTTTTTTCCTATTTATTTTTAAAGAGTCATCTGAATTCCAAGACCTGCTTGCCAAATAAAGCTATTGGTTTCTTTGGAAAATCTCTTGATTTTATCCTACTGGAGACAAAATTTCAAGTTTAAAAACCAAGCCTCCCTTAGAGTTCATATTTGGGACTTCCCAACCTCCCAATGCACCTTTGGTCCTTTATGAATCCAATTTTTGTGCCCATTGGGCAATGTTTACTATGAGCAACTGAAGTGGTTTTCCTCCCACCCTAAAAAATGATTTTATGTTAAGGTAGACCTATCGAAAGATCTGAAGGAGTTCATTAATATCTAGGTAGGTGATGCTCATTGGTCATAGATATTTGTGTGCTTTAACCTACCTAACACTTGATTTTTCTATCAAGAGTCTGACCATCATATCAAATATTATCCCCTTATGGGATGATCAAACCCTTCCTTAGCTCCTCTGTAACCTAATAATACCAAGGTGGTGGATAATGGGGATTGTTATACTATGGTCACATTTTAAAAACTAAAACCAATTCTAAAACCATCCTCTCTAATAGTTTATTCACTAGTTAAAAAGACTTATTAGGAGATACCCACCTCACCTTCCCCTATTATTTCAGTTCCCAAGCCTAGTAGATCCTAGTATACAACAATTACCATGATTCCATGGTTATCATTGGGATATCCTCAACTAGAAAATCCTTATCTCAGTGGTTATGCAACCTACCTTGTGATGGTGGCAACTCTCCCTGAGACAAACATGGGGCTAAATGCTACTCCATTATACTAAGATAAATTTCTTGCCCAAACTAGTGTAATAGTTTTGCAATGTTAGTATATTTTGAGGATGGATAAGAGGAAATCCACATGGATGATATTTCCCAATAAAACTTGTTATCCTAGAATGCTTGAGGTCTTACAAGGTCTCCCAAAAATACTATGTGCATGTTGCTTGTTAATAGATAGGTTCTCTAGATATTTTTTTATCTGCAAGAAGTTAAATTTTTAGGATTTCTTGTACAAACTTATCTATGCTATATTTGGTATGATGCCACCCAATTTTCCACTCTATATGAAGATGTGTGTAATAGCACTACAATATTGGTTTCACCTAAGTTGAACCCCATTCATTATTTCAATAGGGGGGACCCATCACACCAATTTATTTGGATACTTTTAGATATTGATGGTCATTCATTAGGAATTTTTAACATTTATGCCCTAATGATGGTCCTAATATATCTCTACTTTGTAAATCCTTAGCTAACAACCTCTCCCTACCACGTGGCTAGTATGAAAGGATTTTAATATGATTGATCATTATAAGGAGAAAGTTGGTGCCTTGCCTATGATGTGGTGCAAAGGATAATGCGAAGCTTGATATTACTTAAAGAATAAATGGGGTCTTATAAACCATATCTTCCAACATCACTAATTTAATATCATGTCTTTTCTTACTTTGTCTAACTTTCATGCTAAGGATCATCGCATGCTCAAAAGGTTCAATTGTTATATGTTGTCAAAAAAATATTTTCTCCTTATCTGACATTAGTGTCTAGCCTAACTGTCCATTCAAACTTGGTTCTCTCCAATCATGTTTCTATCTCCTAAAGAGTTAAATGGTTCACAAGTTTGTAAAAAGTTCCATGTAATCGATTCATCCTCAATACATTTCTCTTAGGCCATGTTGGAACCATTCATATAATTTCATAAATTTTTAACTTGGACCCCTGCCATCCTTATGTTGATAACTAGATTGAGTGGTGAAACAAGGCCATTTTATAACCACCACCTTCTTTTTCCACTATGGGAAGAATTTTGTGTGCATTACAAACTATTATGAAAATGCTACACTCAAGGAATTATGGAGGCTCTCATCCGTTCTTGACATTAATATTTTTTATGTTCATTTGGAGAATATTGTTGCCTCACTCAAACACCACATTAAAGTGGTATATAGTCATGCTTCTAGAGGGGCACAATTGTGTACTTGAATACATTGGCTCAAGGTTGAAGACAAAAATTCCAAATGATTTTTCAAGTCCCTCAGGGCCAAGTAGGATAATAACCGGATTAAGGACATAGAGTTGGCCCAATCTAGGATCAATCCCTCCAAGAATTCTCCTCAACTTTCATAAATCACTAAAGGCTAGTGTTCTAAGCCTAGGAGGTGAAAAAATAAATATCTCACGCATTGCAAAAAATGCCTTGATGTGGTTCCTCCTAATGTTAAAGTGGCTGACCAAAGGCTTTTTGATTCACATTTGAACCTCCAAGAAATCATAGAGGCTCTCCAATGTATGAGCAACAACAAAACCCCTAGCCTTGATGGATTTCTATGTGCATTATATAAATCCATATAGAAGTTTATTGGGTTAGACTTGTGTAATGTCTATAAATAAGCCCTACAAAACCATTCTTTGAGAGCTTTAATTAATCAATTTAAAATTAATTTTATACCCAAAATGGGTGATTCAGATCTCATTTCTAATTGGTATCCCGTCACCTTATTGAATGTATCCTAAAAAATCCTTGCCAAAGCTCTTGTCGATTAGCTCTATTTTATTCTTCCTCCAATTATTAGACCTTAGCAAAATAGTTTCATTAGAGGAAGGTATATTCTTGATAATCTTATTTCCATCTGGGAGGGCATGGAATGGGATATAATTACTCATCAATGAATCATTTTTCTCAATTTCAAGTTTGAAAAAGCCTGACATAATTAAATGACCATTTATCCTAACTATGACCCTTGGTTTTGGTGAATACTTTGTTTCAACAATCCAAACTTTAATTTAATATGCCTAATATTGCCTCACCATTAATGGATTTAAATATGATAACATTAGCCTAAAACACAACATCCATCAAGGTTTCCATCTTGTTCCAACATTATTTGTTCTCTCCATAGAATATTTAGGATATCTTCTTGCCTCTAGATCAGAGCAGGTTTTAGTTCAAGGTATATTATTACTTGACCACTCTTCCCAGCTCATTAATGGAAATTTTTTAGATGACACATTCCTTATGATAAAAAAACAATAATAAACCTTATTAGAAGTTGGGAAGTGTCTACATATTTTATTTTGGCCTCTAGGTCTAGTTTGCAAAGGAGTAAGACTTAGTGTTTCAAACAAAGTATGATTCCTATTCTTGAATGTCTCTCCAATTTAATTGGAAATGGATTTTTCATGGGGAATAGTTCAAATTTATTAGCATCCTTTTTGAATTTGATAGTTATTTGGTTAGGATGTGGTAGTATATCAATAGAAGAGTGGATAATAAGGTTGATTAATATATTACCAAGATGTTATCCTTAGTACGGAAATTTCAATTTTGCACTACGATTATAGCTACCACCCATGATTATTATTCCTATTATTGGGCTCCCTCAAAATCATTTTATGATAGATTAGTAAAAATTCTTAGGGACTCTATTTGGTCTAATTATAAACAAACCAAGAATTTCCATTATGTGGCCTAGTATATTTGTTGCATTCTTTAGGATAAAGGAGGCATGGGAGTTGTTGACCTTTACAAATAGAGTGTAACCTTATATTTAAAATGGGTAATGATAATGAGGCTTTGAAAATCATGTTAATGCATTGTATTTATTCTACGGCACCCTATGGTAAACCTAGTTAAAAGAATATAGGTTTCCACTCCATTCTCATCACTACAACCCCTATCAAAATTATGTATAAATAGTTTGAAGATATCAAGCCACACTTGAAATGGATTGGGGATGGTTTTCATACAAATTTATATTTCAGTGATTGTAATATCTGGTGGCCTCCTATTATGATACACATTAATGTTTTGTTTGCTAAATTACTAGGAATCAAATGCCTCAGACACTTTTAGAAAGGTATCCCTACCATTAAAGATTTAGTTGTTACTAAGGATTGTGTTCCTTAGAAAAAATAGAAAATTAAATTTCAATTGAATAGTGTGAACTTACCTTTCTAAGGGTGATAAAAGGATAGGTACAACATAATAATTACTCAATATTATTGAAATAAATATGGCACTCAATGCTTCCAACATCATTCTAAATTTATCATATTATCACAACAATCTTAGACCATTTGATCCTCTTTGTTAATAAATTAAAGTTTATTATTAAAAGTAACACACCCTAGGTCCCACAAGTCTTCTTAAAATGATCTTAGACCATTTTATTTTCTTATTCATAATGGTTTAAGTTGCTTTGTTTATCAATAAGTGATCTTGAATCACTCAGTCAATGAACATCCAATGGTATGAGCCTATTTTGCAAAAAATGATGATACAAGTTTAATAAAACACTTCATGTCATTAGACAAACATTCCTTAGCACCAATCTTTAGTCATTAAATTGTCTAGAGAAAAATTATTTATAATTAAGCTCACATAGTTAAAGTTTCAACTAAATATAGATGTAAGTGGGATTACTTGCATTGATAGTTAAATTCATAAATCCTATGCTTAGCCACATTCCTCTTTTGTAAAGATAGTGGTGAAGAGTTATTACATAACATTAATTAAGATGTACTCCATGGGAAAGTAGTTAAAGCTTTGAATTTTAAAATATTCAAAATGGTATGGGCACACCAACTCAACTTGGTCATGTAAACAAGTATGTGGACTCTCATAAGGGTGAATCCATGCTATAAGTTTAATTAAAATATGTGCACAAAATTATTGTAAACATGGCATCATTGTCTACAAAGAAGGGTTGGTTTAAAAAAATAAAAGACTTCTAACCGAAGTTTTTAGATACTCTTTTACTCAATTATCATAGTCTTAATGTTTTTCAATTTCTCTTCTCACTTCTCCTTAATATGTACGTGATCTCATTTTGGGTAAGGGTTGATCCTATTAGGCATTCTATTCCTACTAAATTTTATAATTCAAATAAAATTCCTTGTTGTTTTGATATGCACTAATACCTTGATCCCTTAGTGGAATAGAGTCTTACTATGCATAATTTCATATAATTAAAAAATGATGTTGTAGCTCTTGTTTGTGTGCTCTTCAAATTTTTTTTTGCTTCCATAACTCCACGAACATATTTAAGTTGTGTCTCTCCCTTTTTAGTTTATTTTATCTATTGTGTTCATTCCCATTCCTACATAATTGATGGAATTGTGTTCATATAGATAAAGGATCCTCATGTATACACATAATAGTTTTCACTCTGTCATTTACTAATGCTTTATCTTGAAGTGATTTGTTTAACATCATTCTTCTTGGGTGCATGACATTAAGGGTGAACCATAAAATGGTTGGGCAAGGATCATGGTGCTGAGAAAGATGTTTCTATTATATCATCATCACACCATTCCTACTATCATTTTGGATTCCTTAGAGTGTCTTCATATTTACCTCTTCCATATTATCTTTGTTTATTTGTACCAATTTACCTATAGCCTATGACATCAACCTCGACAATACTATCTAATTAGTACCTTTTACCCTTCATGTACAATATCATCTAACTTGATGAAACTCTGATCTTGTCTTCTAACATTTGTACTATATCATCCTAGCTAATATCATTGTGTCAACTAACATCTTTTAGCTACATCAGTCAGGCTAAAACTACACACACACACACACACACACACACACACATATTTGTGTGTGTGTGTGTATGTATATATATATATACATATACATATATATATTATATATATATATATATGTATGTATATATATATATATATATGTATGTATATATATATATATATATGTATGTATATATATATATATATATATATATATGTATGTATGTATATATATATATATATATATATATGTATGTATATATATATATATATATATATATATATATATATATGTATATATATATATATATATATATATATATATATATATATATATATATATATATATATATATATATAGATAGATACACACACACACACATACATACAATATACATATACATACATACTTACATACATACATACATATATATATATATATATATACATAAATATGTATGTATGTATATATATACACACACATACACACACTCACATATACAAAGACACACACATACATATATACATATACATATACATACATACATACATATACATACATATATATGTATGTATGTCTATGTGTATGTATATTTATAAGTATATAGGGGTTATATTTCATTCCAATCATATCATATACACTCTTTCACTTGCACTTCTGCTGTAAGTCATGTTTGTAAGAATTTGTGGTCTAAAACCTTATCTTAAGGAAAATTGTCTTATGGTGTCTTTTAAGCTCAATGGAAGGATTCATTTGGAGTAACTAGATAAGTATATCTTAGGTTTTTGTCTAAGCATTTGTAGTATTCAACTCAGAACATCTCTTCCAAAGCTCCACTTGAGCCAAGGGAGAGATTGATGCTCGACAGGTCGACTATAAGGTATGTATTTTTAAACCTATAATATATATATATATATATATATATATATATATATATATATATAATTAGTAGTTAGATATATCTTATTTCTTAGTGAATGAATGTGTATATATCCTTGTCTAGTCTCTCCATGCACCAAATAATGTGTTGTGGCTATAGGACTACTTAGACTTGTCATATTCAATTTTAGGTTGCCTAGACCCCCATTTAGTTGACCATGGCACCTTAAATTTTATGATCATTCTAAGTATTCCCATTGGTTTATTTTAATTTACTTGCATACTTCCATTGGTTTACATTACTCAAAAAATTACTTTCATAGATGTCTAGTGAGAATTATATCCTTGTGTTGTATGTTTAGGCTTTAGAACCATTTCCTTTAGGTATTTGAAACATTGACAACCCTATATTAGATATAAATATTTTATTGGTCAATACTTGGAACAATTAAGTATTTTAGGCTCTATTTGATTAAACTCATGTGATTCTAAGACTACTGAGATAGGATAGGTGTATGCTAATCCTAGCTTATTTTTAAATTCTGGTGAAATTCACATGAAACCTATTGTAACCTTCATTTAGCTAACTACATCATCCAATCCATTTTTTTGCTTATCTACAATGGTAATAGCCAGTCTAATTCCATTATATATTTCAATAGACTATATCAGCTATTCGAATATAGTTATATGTGTTTTATTTAAGTATATTTAATTTCTAGTTGTATTGTCTAGGCCAATATTGTTATTTGCCTATTTATTTCAATTCATTGAATGTTACAAATTAGTTTTCAACATTGATTTTTAAACTTCATGTTATATTTGTTTGGTTTTCCCTATAAACTATGTTCCAAAAAATTTAACTCTAATTATTTGGTGTCGTTATAGTCTAAGAAGCTATTTGTTTTATTAGGATTTGGTGTGATGGGTATTATCCCAATACACAAGCCATTATAAAACACTAGAGATAGAGTATAGTTTCCAAGTACCTCACAATAAATCAAAAACACCTAGGATTCCCTTTTCATTGAACTTAGGAAATGAAACATCCTTTTGATTTTATGGTGCACCTGAGAGGAACATATAACCCATGGAAGTTACTATTACCATATCCTTAAAGATAGGATAATAGGCTACATGCCAAGTTTAGCCTTTATAGTTAGTGCTCTAAAACATTAGGCTAATACTAGTTTATGAATGAGACAATATATTTTAGATCCTATAAAATAAATCAAATATTTTTAGTATATCTCCATGATCATGTTTTCAATAATTATTTAGATGCAATTTTTTGCCTATTTTCTACATTAAAAATTGTATTAGCTAGGCTGATATAGTTCTTCATTGTGTTTCATAACTAGATCACCCATCCTAATATAATTATATGTGTGTGTAAACTACATCAGCTATCTTGATCCACTTTCTTGTGTTTATCTACCTAACTACATTAGCCCACCTGATACAATATAATCTTTACCATCTTTCAACCAATTATATCTACAAATCTAATAAAATTTATTCCTATCATCCTATAGCCAACTATTGGATAACTTGACACAATTTATTTTTTCTATCTTGTCTACATCAGCTAGCCTACTATAGTCTAATTTTCCCTAATTTAATTTCTTATTTATATCAGCCTTATTGATATAGTCTATTTATTATAAATTAGATGCACTGACCATCCCAATTTATTTAACATTTTCCCTTTCATCATGCAACACTTCTTTTTTGAATGTGAAGAGAAAATTCAATAGGATATCATGGAAATGACCAACACCCATAAAACATCTAAATTTCATTTTCATTATAATATAATAGAATATGAAGATCTAATTAAGTTGTATGTGACCAATATAACTACAAAGAGCCACATAACAACTCCAAATTCCTTGACTAAAATTATCCACCTTAATGCATTAGTGTAGTAGATGTTGAGTGTGATATCAAATATACTCCTGAAGTGATCATTTTTCTTAATGAACATCTAAATCATAAAGGAAAGGGCCATGTGGTGATATACCATTCCATGATGTCATATTATGTGGAAATACCTCCTTCCCCTTCTCTAATATTTTTTATAAGACTTGGGGCAAGTCATTACATGACTTCCCCCCCATCCCTCCTCCTCCACCATTCCTAGTATGCTACTAAAATGGTGGGTATTTTATATAGTGTGCATACTCAAATTTCCCACAATAATCACATTAATGACACAACTAGTGCATCTTAGCAAGCCACTCAAACTTCTTCCTCTAGCTAACAAGTTCTTGATCCTCATCAAATCTTGTTGCAACCCATGAACCAAATGGCCAATTTTAAAGTAAAAAATGATAACCGGATGATGCAAATGCAAAATAAACTCTTGTAATTGTAAAATCATCCTCAATAGTCTCATTGAGGAATATAAAATCCAAATGCCCCAACCCATCCCATTATATATGCTCATGGCAACGTTATTTTATAACCTCCTCTTTGTAATAAAGCAATTAAACATATTTAAAATGAACCATTATTTATTCAAATTTCAAACATAGATATAGGTGGTAGATCACTTATACGATCACCTATAATGATACACTAATCCCACTTTATATTTTAAATATTTTAAAAGTATTTACAAAGATTGGATTAAGCTAAACACATTTGTGTCTACCAAACTTATAGCCAAAACCATTTCCAGTGATGCCCTAAATTATGTTTTATTTGAAATATTAATTAATGTAATATTAATAATAAATTAGATAAATTATTAGAATATTAATTTTCATGTAAATTGATTGAAATAAGTAATATAGTAAAGCTTTTGACAAGCACATTTGTGATAATTTTTTTTGATAAACACACTGAGGAAAACAAAGCGATAGAGATAAACTTATCTTTTTTTGATATAATTCCCTAATTTATGAAGGTTGAAAGATTAAAAAAGACTTTGTGAACTAAGTGCAACCTATTTTATTCAGAACTAGGCAAATTTTTTGAGCTTAAGATAGGATCATTAGACTCAAATAGATACATAAGTTGATCTTGTCTTGTTGGTTAATTTTATCCTTTGACTATCAAGCCCTGAAACTTTCATGAGAGTTGTGGAGGCTCCTGTAATGATTGATTTAAATTTTAAAACCTATGTTCTATGTGCACATATACCTATAATATAAAAACATTAGTTTATTTCAAATACACTAAATTAATAATTAGATAACAAAAGGGGGGGATTAGGGTAGTGAGAATGGTCGAGTTGGCCTGAAAAACCCCATGTAAATGAATGTTTATTACATAATCAAAGTGGAACTCAGGGTGATGTTGTTCTCCTTTTAGGTATGTATCATGAAAATTTATATACTTGTTCTTATATTTCACCTTGGTGTGTGTAAGTGTATTAGTAATTCAGATATAGATCTATGTAATGTTACTTCGAATATCTCCTAAAAGTATAAGAATGCTTATTGTATTTACTTGGTGATTTCTCATGATATGTCTTATTTATATAATGTGTGTATGATAATATTTTTTAGTAAATTCCTTCTTTTAGCTTTGTTTATATATGGATTCTTCAAGTTTTAATCAAAACTTAGTGGTGCACACAAAGGGGTAGACTCAAAAATAATTAAAAGGACTTGAGGAGGGGTTAGTAAACTTAAAATACTCAAGGAGGGGTCAATAAATTAAAATAATTAAGGGTTAGTAAATTAAAATACTAAAATAAGGGTTAGAAAAAAGACTCAAATAATGGTTAGTAAATTAAAACACTTAAGGAAGGGCTAGTCAATTCATAAAGTGAAAGGAGAAAATATAAGAGAAGTGCACCATTAAATGTTTATTTATTTTCAATAAGTACATAAGTAAAGTAATTAAAATAAATTTAAAATCAAGTGTTTTTCTAGATTTGTTGTCTATAGATTGGTACAAAAAACTCAAGTCTATGTCTATCTCTAGTTTAAGAGACTGAATGCATTGACTGAATAATTTTAAACCAAAAATCTTCCTAAAAATAGATTATCCTATTTCATTAATTGTAAATAGAAAGAATATGAAACTGACCAAATTTTTATAAGCATTGGAAATCCTTAGCTAACAAGGTTGAGACATGTTAGAAGACAATCCATTCCACTTATTTACCAATGCTCTTCATCCCAAACTAGAGTACATATTCAAGACTCTCTCCAAAATCATTAGAAGTATACATTGATCAAGATAAAAATTATTACGTCCACATAATATAATTCAATCCTTCCCAACTGAAGTCTAGAAATCACGCTTATGAAGTCTAAAAATAAAAATGCTGCCAATGATGGTGTTTTGATACATACAAATCCACTACAACCATCAATGTTGGTCTCTTATTAGGCTCTAATGAAGTGAGATTTTCCAAACCTATAAAGGGAAGTCCCTTAAAACACCATCCTTATTCACAAGTTAATAATGTTGAAGTTAATCAACCTCTCTCTTGAGCTAAAATTAAGAAGTGTATTCTTAAACCCTCACCTAAATAGTTGCATTCTTCTCACCCTGCCAGTCATTGGTATGATCCTTAATTTTTTTTATTCATATCACATTAAGTGGAGACATTCCAAAGAAACATGAAAAAAAATTATCACTTTCAAATTCATACTATCCCTAACTTCAATCATGATGGTATGATTTGAGAGTGACAACAAGCTTGTGACAAGGTAATAAAAGTCCATGACTCCAAAGTCAAGTATGATGCTCTTCACCAAGTTAATACTCATATTGATATATGTTTAGATCTATATCTTAGGATTTAAAAGAGAAAACAAAACATATATTAGCTCATTTTTAGTCCAAAGGACAAAAATCAAGCATAACAATACACTAGGACTAAACATTATTACTTAAGAACTAGGGAGATCATATAATAGTAAATAAGATCACAAAATAGAGATAAAAACAACACAAGTAATTTACCTCATTTATTGAATTTAATTCTTACTTGTTGGAATAAGTATTTTTTTGCTCAATATATGACAATTATAGTCTTCTAAAAATTCTTTTACATGGTGGTAACACTTATCCAATGGTCACTTGTGGCTTGGTGTGAAGCTTGGCATAAATTGGGCATTATAACACTACTCTCAATGGATTTTTGAAGGTATTCCAATAGAATAAACTTATACACAAAATCATATTGGCATATGTGTGGTAAATTTTATTTATATCTCTAAGAACTAACTCTAACACTAGGGAGGTTAGGTTAAATTCTAACTTTGGTTGTGTCTAAAATAACCTAGGTTGAGTCAGGTTAACCCTGGGTTGGGTCAAAGCACTCATGAAGTCTTGACACCTCAATTTAAAATATTTATGAGGTATGAACACCCACTTTATATATTTTTGAGGTTGTGACTCCTTTTTGGAATATTTAGGAATTAATTAATCACTTTATTAGCTCATTTGACCTTTGACTTCATATTTGCCTAAAAAATCCTTTTTTGATAAATGAAATTCACTAATTTGATTTGGAATTTTTGTGTAGGCAAGCTAATAAATATTTTCAATGAGATTAATCTTATTTTTTCCTTTTATAAATTTTAAATTATTTTAAATATTTTGAATTAATAGCTCGACAAGGCAAAAATTTCAAATTACTAGGTTATAATTTGACTACGGTTGAAACTGCATTAGGTTATTGGTGCATACAAGGTAATACCATAAATAAACAAGAATCACCATGTTTTTGAGTAATTAAATCCATTAAATAGATGAATTTGGGGAATTTGGGTGATTTTTAGGCTTAAATTGCATCTTTTGCTATAAATTCAACTGAATCCCAATTTAGGCATGAAAATGGACAAAATTAAGTGTCTACAAGATCCACTTCCTAAGCATAACAAACAAACTAATCCCAATAAACCTATTTCCACTAATTTTTTTAAAACCATGGTTAATTCTTACTCTTCTACCAATGAATAAAACTTAGTTAACATGAACAACATGAATTGTATAGTCTCTTATATTGATCTTTATCCTTTTTTGATTTATACTCCTTATCCTACTTCTAGAATAATTTAGGATACCTCTCTGCCTCAATTTTTAGATGTTGAGTATGAGGAAATCATAAATTCTATTATTTATGATGATCTAACTACATCAACCAACCATATGTATCCTTATTTCTTTACGACTATCCAAACTACATTGGCCAACTCAATGTAATCTTTTATTCCTTAGTTTTCTATTGAAAATGTATTGTCCACCTTAATATGGTAAGTCATTTCTAACCCATAATATATTGCATCAACTAATTCAATATAGTTAGTTTATGTACATATTTTTATCCCTAATACATCATCTAACTTGATGCAATCAATTTAATTCACAAATATTGATGTCAATGTATCAAATAGGTTGGTATAGTTTGATTCTAATGTTTCTATGAAATAAACTACATCAAATAGGTAGATATAGTCTTATCAAATAGCCCCTAATATATCAGTCAGGTTGAGACCACATAGTTCCATTACTAACTAATTTTAGTTTAGATCAAATCCTTCATTTGATCTACTTTAGAATTATACACATTTTTCTTAGTCCTATCGAACCCACCTTGTATTTTATGAATGGGATCCCATTGAATAATTTCCAAGTTCCCTTCTCAAATTTTGTTCTTTAAATTCATGAGGACTTCTCCATGTAATTAAAATTGATCAATGTAACTTTTATTTTACATGAACGTTCCTTAACCATAACCTATGGGGTAAGAAGCTACTTTTCCTAGGTTTAAGGCTAATATATTATAATAGTGTGAAGAAATTTCCATTCAAGTTGACAAAATTTTGGATGATACTCTCTCACTTAAGTTTCCTATTTATTTTATGATCCCCCAAAAAATATTAATTCATGTGGATGATCCTTCTCTTTTAATTAGTTTCTAAGTTGGTGATATTCATGTCAAGTGTGCCTTGATTGATGAAGGGTCTGACACCTGTGTTGCCTTCATTGAGTTCATCAAGAACATTGGATACTCCAAATGAAACCTTAATTCTACCTAAATCATATGCCAATTCTATGATAAAATGAAAATTCCTCCCTTAGGATGTGTTTGGATCCCAATCAAAATCCATTCGATGACAGTTAGAGTTAAGGTCATGATATTTAACTTTCCTTTATCCTATAAAATTTTACTTGATCAACTCTAGACTCATCAAATGAAGGAAGTTACCTCTTATTCATGTCAATGTTTCAAGTTTCCCAATAAGGGTGATATATAAAATATTTAAGGTGACAACAACCATTGTAATTTTAAAAAATTCCAAGAGTGGATTTTTTAAAATACCCACCATTGAACCTCTGCCTAGCATTCCCTTTATTATATAATACCAATGTTTTAATTATCCCATCAATTATAACCAAAGTTATAATGGCCACCCAAGATTGTGAAAAACATCCCCATTAACCTCATTTACTATTATGATGATGAACTAATGAGATAAGATTTAAGATCAAAACATCAGATTTCCCTTCTAGCTTCGTAGTTCAATTGAATCCTTCTTTACGACATTGTTCTCACAAGAAGTGAATTGATAAGTTTCTCACTTATATGGTTATTAATAAGAATAATGATTCCCACTTTTACTCTAATGACATAGTGGTAAAATCCATTCCTATTAATAACTATACAACTAATTACAATGATGGTTATTCGCTCGATGACCCATACTTAACTAGTCATTCTTAAGCTAAGATGTAAAAATCCTCCATTATTGATCTTCTCTTTAGAATTCCTACGAGATAAATTAATATTGATATTGTAATAATTTATTTTATATCATTTTTTTTTATACTTTACCTGTCGACCTTAGACACATCGCATGCAAGTTATAGCCTCATCAACATGCCAACGTGTAAAATTCCCTTACAATGGTGTTATCTATAAGATTCAAGGTGACACCAACCCTTGAAATTTTGAAAAAAAAATAGGAATGTGGTGTTTTTAATATACCCACCCTTGAACCTTTACCTATAATTCTATTAAATAAATATTAATTATTTAATTATCCTCTCAACTCTACTAGAGGCTATATTGACCACCCCAAACTTATGGGTAACATATTACCTAACCTATTAGATTTTAATGACAATGAATCAGATGAGATTAGTTATAAAATCAAAACCTTTGATCTCATTTCACACATAATTACTCAATTACCTCCTTCTTTGTGACCTTGGTCTTAATAAAAACCAATTGATGATATTCTTATTACACTAACACATACTAAATAATCCATTCCTCATGCTTCTTCAACTGATAAGATTATCAATGCTTTTATTGTTGATCTTCATACTTTTGATTATGATGAAGGATATTCATTATATGACCCCTTTTATTTTGTTTTTCTCAAGCTAAAAACATAAAAATAATTAGATATTGTTCTTATTTAAAACACTTTTTTCATATTATTAGCTATATTGATGTAGTTTCTCCTTTTACTAAACTAACATTATCTCTTCTTCACTTGACATTCATAGGACTAAGATGGAACATGCACACACTAATTATCACATAATTAGAGATAAACCTATCTTAGGTATGCTTATTAATCATGCCATGGTGGGCCTGTATCAGTTTGCTATATTTTCTTATCCTTTGATCATGTTCCCTCTTGAAATGTTGGCTATACTATGTTGATCTACATTGCGATCTTCTCTCACAACTATTGAGCCTAGTCTATATTCTACTTCAAGTTATACTATAGAGGGTGAAGTTATATTACCTTTTCCTAAGTTTGATAATATAACTAAATGATGGGAATATGATCCATATTATGAGTTTCATAAGGTTGTTAGTCATTTAGCTAAGCATTACTGAGCACATCATAGATTCCTAACATAATAGTAGGATTCAGATTCCATTCTTACTAAATATAGCCAACCTCTATAGTTAGATACTGTTATACACATTTATTGTTTTCATGTGACAAACACATATTTCTATACTCATTTCCAATATCTTCAAAAATACATTGATGCACTTCATCCAATGAAGACATAATATGTTTATAAGAATATACATCCTCTTAAGATACTTCTAGAGTACATTCCTAAACATGAGGAGGTTTAGTGTCTTTGGCATTAGTGTTTTACACATCATATAAATAGGTGTAGAGTCTCACAATAACATCTCCATGATTTCCCATAGCCTAAACCAACACTTTATCAATAATGTACTCCAGACCATTCATGGACAAAGTTTTAGCCTTACTCACATCATACATCCTTTCATAGATATGATGACATTGGTCACATTAAATATTAGATCCTCACATTGATTATTACTCATAGGATATGCCACATGTGCATCCTTCTTCTTCTAGCATACCTATTTTATACATAGAGACGATGCATTAGGAAGTATTTGCATGACTCTTTGCAAAAATAGATGAGACTTTAATTAAAGTCAGATAGTAGTTACACTAAGATGTATCTAATGTTATTGATTATGCATGTCAAGAAATATATCAATATTTTTTAACAAACTGTTGTGATTAATCACATTATTATTTAAATTTTATAATATTTCAACTTGATATTTCACTGCTACATTTATAATTAATTATTATTCTAATGATATTTTTATTTTACACCTTCGTAATTTCTTTAATTTTCAAAAAAAATTAATTCTTGTATTTTATAATTCGCACTTATTTTTCCCCTATATTGGGATTATTTTTCCTTACATGGATCTTTATTTTAGATCACTTGTTAAATAGTATAGTTATTCATGTGACATGGATCTTAGACCACACCTGACACTATCATTTTTATCTTATGATCAGCTTCAAAGCATATTCATAATTGTACCATTTATTAAACGAATCTCTCATGATCCTTATTTCTCCCATATATTTCCCTCATCTTAAGAAAAAGTACTATTAGTTTTGATATTGCATACTTATTTGTGGGAAAATATAAGCATTTTTAAGGCCAACATAGTCTTTAAGTACTTCTTTCTTGTAAATAAAGTATAACTTTCTTTGTGTTCATCACCTATACCACTCATGTTTGGTTATTCTAAATCTATATGGAAGAGGAATATAAAAAAACTCAAAAGTTAAAAGCCAAATCATTAAAATAAAAGGCAATGATCAAAAGGAAAAAATAAATATTTAAAAGTTAAAATCACACCTAAATATATGACTCTTCTTTAGCACATCTCCTATCCTAGTTAAATCTCAAACTCCATAGTTTGCCTCATGATAAAGTCAAGGTCCATTGGGGTATAATAGGATAGTATACTAGGATAGGAGATTTTATTTATATATCTAGTGATACCTAATTTATTACATAAGTATAAAACATTCATAGTAGACCAACATCTCTGTAAGGGGTCATGAGAAATGCAAAATACATCATTGGAAGGTAGGTCCATTTTACTTATACTATATATATCACCTTCATGATATGATATAGATACTTCAATAATTATCCAAAATCTTTGCATCAACTAATGAGAGCATCTTACATATTTGTTATCAAATAAAATATTATCGCTTGCACATTTGATTAGTATGTATAATGTCTACTAAGAAGTGCTACAACAACTATGTAACACTTTTTCATTACCATTTCTCATCATATCATTTCCAATATTCCCCTTGATGAATGTCGTTTCATAGATGATCATACTTTTCTAGTTCCCCTCTTTTGATTTGTAGTGTAAGACCTTGGATGGGACTAGGGATTCCTAACAAAATTACCTTTTCTCTTATAAATAATTTCCATTTTTATACCTCATTGGTTATACTTTTGTGAGATGCAATGTATGACCTTGGATAGGACTAGGCCTTCCTCAAAAAATTACATTCTCTATTATAAATAATTTCTATTTTTATACTTCTTTGGTTATCCTTTTGTGAGCTGAAATGAAATACTTTAGATTTGACCAAAACTTCCTCACAAAATATCCTTTTTCTCCTATATAAACTATATGCCATGTTTTATCACAAAATAACTTTACTCTTTCAAATTATTGACTAACACAAACCCTAAGTTTGTTTTATCACTTTTACTTTCACTTTTGTTTTTAGGTATTCCATATCTCACTTAATCACATATCTTTATTTACATTGATATTTATTATTTACACACTTTGGTTTACATATCCTTGTTGACATTGACATTTCTTTGTTTAAATCGATACTTCTTATTTTACATGTCTTTGTTTACCTTACATTAATATTTCTTATTTAGATTCTTACATTCTTATCATCCTATATTAATATTTATTTTTTGTTGCATTTTATTTACTTTTTACTACTCTCACGTGTTATCCTTTAAACATTGGTTTCACATTTTCATTTACTCATAATTTTTATTTGTATTTCTTTCTTTATCATTAATTTTGACCATGCATTTATTCACATTCACTAGAAAATAATTACACATACATCATGCATTTTCCCATAACATATATAAATATCAACATGTGATAGAAAGAAAATAAATATATCGATTAAATACACGAGCCATCAAAATGACATATCTATATATATAAATGGCTCAATTTTTTTGATACAATATCACATTATACAATCATAATACAAAAATAGATCTATAGATGTAGTCCACCCCACCTATCTCATGGTGGAAGAGCTACACCACCCATAAAATCTTGTGATTTCCCTCTACGAATAGTCCACTGAAGTGACATTATGCGTGACTATAATCCATCCACTTGTACCTATAGATGGGCCACCTAACCTTGCACCTTTGATAACTATTTAGTTTTCTCAAAATGCATGACTCAATCTTGACCTAGCGAATACAATGATCATAGCTCACCATCACCTACTATCAGTGATAATGCTAGGTGTTACATCAGATAGTATATCTAACTATTGAGCTAACGTACTAACCAATTAAAACCAACTAGCATAAATAAGTGTAGAAGGCACCATAGGATAATTCATATATGTTATATCATGCCGAGGTATCACATCATATAGTATATATCACAATGCATTCTCTCAACTATGACTGACCATCTAACCTCTTCTATTATAACATCTACAAAATGCAAACTCATATATCTATCTCCAAAATACTAAATAAATATATCAATCTATTTATTATCAAAGTTTCAAAAAACTACAACTTACTTATTAATAGTATCCCCATATATTTGACCACTAAGGACCTCCTATGAAGCATGGATCCACATTGGTGAAAAACCTCTATAACATTTGGGTTGAATAACATGAGCATGATGCAGTCCACTACGTAACTATCTCACAATTGACCAATTAAATGTAGGTTGCACTATTGGATCTCCTTGTGGTGGTGGTTGTGGCTATAGATTCAAATGCACTAGAGCACACCTCTATTATTTTCATTATTGTGGTTGATGTAATATATACTATTGTTTGTATGACATGAACATCTAGTGCAAGGGTGTCCTTAAAGTCTTTCAATTACAAAAATATATTCTAGATTATTAGGCTTGTAACCTAATCTCCTCTTGTCTATTGGGGTTTTTAGAAGTTACCAATATAAATTAGTACTTTTTGATGATGAAGAGACTTTAAAATTCATATATAATTACAAGATAATAAAAAACCTTGAACTCTCCTATCAACGAAGATTCAAACAAATTGGAATGTTGTTCCTTCTAGCCCTATTTTAGACCTAATTTTGGTTTGTAGGCTCTTTGACATAGATAATTGTACTTTCGATGATATTAAAAAATTATCACCACTTATATCTTATTATCCACACCCTATATATTTTTTCTACAATTTTTTAGGGGATTTGGATCACTGGTTTGAGAGGAAAATGAGTTTTCATACTACTAAACCTTGTATTCCTTGATTTTTAAAGGCATGTTTAACACAATCCCTTATAAATGATCATAAAGGTACCCAAAAACTTATAAATAACCTTTAATACATGGTAAATATCTTGAAACTACTCACAAATTTTCAATAATTTTGACTAAGTAGATTTCAAGAAAAAACAATTTTACTTCTTAAAACCTTGTTATAGGATTTTACACTCTATAGACTACCTGAGAGTAATAAATTGAGGGTAATTTAAGATATGAAGGTCTTAAAGGACTAATTTAATTTTTATTTGAATTTATAATATTTTTATTAACCCTTGAAATTTTTCAACATGATTCTTACTCACAAAACATACATGAAACCTTAATACTCCATTAGATTGAATGCTCATAGAGCCCTATTTTAACCCTATAGGCTGCGAGATTAGCTTTTAAAAATGAAATAAGAAAAAAAATCTTAATCACATGGAATTAAATATTATAAAACATATGTATACTGTATTGGAATATATATATATATATATATATATATATATATATATATATATATAATTCAACATAAACTTAAAATTTTACATAAAAACCTACAATTCTTTACAAACTTACACATAATAACCAAAATTGTACCTTATTTTCTTCTAAACTAAGCTCTTATCTATAATTTATTGATGCCTATACATTGTATAATTTTTTTTTAGTTGGTGCTTGACCTCACAAACCTCTTAACATTATTAGACAACCTTAGTATATACTAAATTAGGCCTTCTTCTACATTGCATAGGACTAGATAAGGTATACAAACATAGTTTTTGATATGTAAAAACATGGTAATAGATAAATAAAATCTACTTTACATCCATATACACAAGGATAAATTCATAATGACCATGATCCTTGACACTCACGAAGACTCCTTGAACATGCCAAAACCAATTCAAAAATTTAAAGTATTAGTTTTGGCAAGAACATCTAGAACACCATTAAATGACTTATAAATCACACTTGAATCCTAGATAGAGATTATTGTTTACTAGATAGGACTAATATGACCTATTAATGATACTAATTAATGAAATTGGAATCTATACAATGATACACCAACATCATACTACTAGGGTACAAAAGAGTCATTCATGAGCTTATGCTCATGAGTTATT
Organism: Torreya grandis; assembly: GCA_037957365.1. NCBI lineage: Eukaryota > Viridiplantae > Streptophyta > Pinopsida > Cupressales > Taxaceae > Torreya > Torreya grandis. The sequence continues at coordinate 2,527,262 of JARHVA010000024.1, forward strand.
TTATATTGTTACCATACTTGTTGATTTAAAAAGGTGACATACATGTTGAGTATTCAATTTTATGGTTCTTACACTTAACCAAATAATTAAAATAATATTTATCCCTAGTCTTATTTACCACCTTCTTGTCTATGATCTCTTCAAGCTGATCTAGTTATCTCTTCGATAATTATTGTTCCCGATGGATAATCTGATCATTCTTGTCTTCAAGTGCATTATATGAGTTATTATCTTATTTTAAATTATATATATCAGATACACTACATATTAGTGAGATTCCAATGTCAACTGGAATATCTAATTCATAGGCATTAGCTAAAAATTTCCTAAGGACTTTGCAAGGTCTTATTTTCTTCATTTTCATATTATTGTATTCCCCTTTGGGAAATATTTCTTTCCTAAGATGAGAAAGTATAAGATCAACTACATAAAAATTCACTTCTCTTCTTTTCTAATCATCACTCCTTTTATACTTAATTAAACTCATCCCTATCTTTTATTTTACTTGCTCATGGAATTAGTGCATTGCTACTACAAAATCCTCTCCATCTACCCTTATTCTCTCTTATTTGCCTAAATTTATCAGTTCATATAATCCCCTTGGATGAATGCCACAAACAATCTAAAATGGACTAAATCTTGTACTTCTATTTGGAGAATCATTATATGTAAATTATGTTTGAACTAGTACTTGATCCCACTATTTGGAATGATCACTTACCAAGATTCTAAGAATGTTTTCATTGATTATATTGACCACTTAAGTTTGAAAATTAGTATGAGGATGGTAGTATAAACTGAAGCTTAACATGGTCCCCAATTTGCTCCATAGAGTCCTTCAAAAGTGACTGGCAAACTTGGTGTCCCTATTAGATATAATACTTCTAGAAAGCACGTACAATCTTACTACTTAGAATATATCAATAATATGAGTTCCATCACTTATTTATGTACAACGAATAAATTGAGACATTTTTGAAAACATATCAACTACTAAAAATATTGAATCATTACCTTTTGGACTCTTTGGTAACCCAAGTATAAAATCCATGCTAACTGAATCCCATGACCTAATAGGAATTGGTAGTCGTTATTATAGGCTTGAATTTTGACATGTACCTTTGGAATATTGGCATACTATTCAAATTTAAACAAAACTCTTCACATCACCTTACATTCATAAACAATAACAGTGTGCACTCAATTGAGCAAGTGTCTTATCTTGCCCAAAATGTCCTACCAAGCTGCCACTATGTTTCTCCTTCAATAGGTTCTCTCTCATTGATCCTTTGGTATGCATAGTTGTATTAAATTTAAATAATAGTCCCTCCTATAAGATATATTCCATACATGGACTCATATCTCTACTCTCTACATTTTCACATGCCTCATAATCTTATTTTAAATTAGAATATTCCTTGTACAAGTCCTTCAATAAGTTAAATCCTAAGATGTTGACTTGAGACTCCTAAAAAATCAAACTTATTCTACTCAAATCATCTAATTTTTTTTTATATATTATCCACTTTTATTCTCAATTAAAAAATATAAAATTTGTAAAAACTCAACCCATTTCATGTGCCTTTGACTTAGCTTAGTTTGACTACTAATAAATTATAAAGCATGGTTATCTATAAATAATACACACTCTTTAGGCATCAAGTATTGTCTCCATTTTTTCAAGGATTGACTAATAGAATAAAAATATTCATCATATGTTTAATACCTCTTCTTTGATTCATTAAGTTTCTCATTAAAATAGGCAACTAGTTTACCTTCTTGACTTACAACAACTCCTACAATAGTTCTACTAACATCATAATCCACTTGGAAAAGTTCTCCAAAATTAGGCAAGGATAGAATGGGATAATATATAATATTTTTATTAATAATCTAAAAATTTTTATTAGTTATCTTAGTCCATTTAAATGGCTACTTATTCCCATTGATTGTTTCCACAATTGGAGCACAAATACTACTAAAATTCCTTATGAACTTTCTGTGGAAACTAGATAAGCCATGCAAAAATTATTACCTAAAATGGATTATTTGGATTAGGCAATTACATTATGTTTTTAAATTTCTCCTTGTCTATTTTCAATACCTATTGAGAGATTAAAAAACACCAAATAAACCAATTCTGTGTTCATAAAACTACACTTTTTGAGATTGACTAGTAGCTTTTCTTCATATAATTTATTTAAAACCATTCTAAGATGTCTTATATGCTCTTTTATTGATTGAATATAAACCAAGATATCATAAAGGTATACAATGACAAATTTACCTATGAAAACTTTAATCACCTCACTCATATGCCTCACGAAGGTGTTTGTAGCATTAGTTAGCGCAAATGGCATAAAATTCCATTCATAAATCCCATCATTGGTCTAAAAATCAATATTCCATTCATCTCCTTCTCTAATTATAATATGATGATAGACACTTTTTAAATCTATCTTGGATAAGTACCTTGTACCATTTAGACAATCCATTAGATCATCAATTATAGGCAAAAGAAATCTATACTTGATTATGATCTTATTAATATCCCTTGAATCAATACACGTTCTATAAACTCCATATTTTTTGGGTGATAAGACTATTGTAACAACATAAGGACTCAAAATATTCCTAATTAGTCATTTATCCAATAATTCTTGCACTTGGTTCTTTATCTCTTCATTTTCCTTTAGTGTAATCCTCTATGATACCTTGTTTGGGAGATTGACTCATGGAATGAGCTATATATGGTAATTTATGCTCTTAATTGGAGGTAATTCATTAGAAATGTCATCCAAAACAACATACATAAACTTATTCAACAAATTCTAAATTTATATAGGCAAATCAGTCAATTTTATAGTGGTAAAAACTATCCTAGGCTTACCAATCAATGCATAATTTACCTCTTCTATTTTGATTTACTACAAGAAATCTTTGCAACTTATTAACACCACCTTACTACATTCTCATCCTTAAAAGGTGTAATTATGTGCTTCCTTCCATCCTTCTCAAAGGTATAGGTATTGCTTCTCCCATCATGAATTACCTTCCTATTAAATTTCCAAGGCCTACCTAAAAGAACATGGCACACATACATCAACATTACATCACATAACACCTCATCCTTATATATCCCTATCTAAAATTCCACCTTACATTACTTATTCAATAATACCTAATGTACTTTTTGTAGCCGAGACACCTTTTAAGGAGTAAGATGAGTGAATTTATTTAAGATTAGATTATCAACCATCTCAGAAGACACTAAATTATTAGTACTTCAACTATCTATAATGACTTTGTAGAACTTAACCTTTGATTTTCAAGTGGTTCTAAACAATGTCTTCCTTTGATCAAGATCCTTCATCTCATTCTTGGGTTTAAGAAAGACCTCTTCATAAGGAAAGATTATCCAAATTTAGGTGCATCTTCATGAGAAGGTGATCCCACACTCTCCTCTTCATCAGCTTTATCTATGTGAGCACTACCATGACTTGTGGAAGGATTCTTAGGGCACTCATAAGATTCATTCCCATACTTGTTACACTTGAAATAATTAGCTACAAAGCCTCTTCCTTTACCTCTAGTAAATGGTCTATTGCTTTTAAAATAATAGCCACCTCTTGTAAAATTTCCTTGGATTTGTTAGTTGTTTATTTATTCATGAAGTGATCTTAGCTAACTCCTTCCACCATGTTGTCCTCTACTCCTAATAATTCTACCTCTACCTCATGAATGCTAAAATTATTTCCTTGGAAATTTATATTCTACTTTGAGGGAATATTTGTATACCTCCTTGAATGATCTTGGTGTGAAAAGACTGATTTCATCTTGAATGTTGAATCTCAATCCATTCATATATTTGGCCACCTTTTTAGCATCTTCTTCAATATGACTTGCTCTGATAGTTAGCTTATAAAATTCTTCTTATGTAGTCATTAACTATCATCGAATTTTGCCTTATATTTTTAAGTATCTTGAAGATATTAGTTTGATAATATATTGGCATGAATTTTCATTTAAACTTAGCCACTATCCTATCCCAATTCTTGATCTTATGTTTTCCTTTCTTCCTTTAATCTTGTACTCCACCCCACCAAAGGGATGCATGTCCTTTCAATTTGGTAACTATAAACTTCATATTTTTATCATCAGCTTATATGCCTTCATAATCAAAATACTTATCCATGGAATTGATCCAATCAACCACATATTCTACACTGAGGCTGACTTCATGCATAAGTACATCCAACTTGGGCTTCGAACTAACTCCTATGACTGCTCTAATTAATATTTCTTTTGCTCTCTCTTTTGCTTCCTCTAAATATAATTATTCTTATTTATATCTCTCTTATTCTTATCTACACTGACATCTACCATGTCAATTCATTTTCTCTAATCAAACTCCATGACCTATAACCTTGCTTTAATATTCTTGATCTCCTTAAGCAACACTGCTTGAGTAGGCCGTTTCCTTTGACCTATGTCGCTTTCTTTGATTTACACCATTACAAGATTTTCTCTCAACTTATTAGTCAAATAATGATATATTTTTAATCTTGAGACAAATATTATTATGATATGATACCACAAATGGTGGAAGGGTGTCCTTAAAGTCTTCCAATTACAATATTATATTCTAGATTATTAGGCTTATAACCTAATCTCCTCTTATCTATTAGGGTTTTTGGAATTTACTAATATAAATCAGTCCTTTTGATGATGACAAGACATAAAAAATTCATATACAATAAAAAATTATAATAAACAAACCTCAAATTCCCTTATGACAAAAGATTCAAATAAATTTGGAGTTGTTCCTTTTGGCCCTATTTTAGGCCTAATTCTAGCCTACAGGTTCTTTGGCATAGAAAACTATAATTTTTTATGATATTCATAAATTATAACCACTTATATCCTCTTTTACACACCCTCCAAACTCTATCTAAATTTTTTTAGGGGATTTGGATCATTGGTTTGAGAGGAAAATGAGTTTCTAGACTATTAAACCTTGTTTTCCTTGATTCCTACAAGCTTGCTTAACACAATCCCTTATAAATTATCATATAGATAATCCCAAAATTTTAAATCACTTTGAAAATTTTCTAAATATCCCTTATTAACTACTCACAAAGTTTTAATAAATTTGAACTGGGTAGATTTCAATAAAAATTAATTTTACTTCCTAAAACCCTGTTCTAGGGTTTTATAGTTTGTAGACTGCTTGAGAATAATAAATTAAGTGTAATTTAATATATGAAGGTTTTAAAGGAATAATTTCACTTCTATTTGAATTTCCAAGATGTCTCTTAACCATTAAAACTATTCAAAATGCTTCTTATTCACAAAACATACGTGAACCTTATTGTTCCATTAGATTGTATACTCACAGAGCCTTGTTTTAACCTTGCAAGCTAAGAGATTAGCTTTCTAACTTGAAATGAGAACAAATAACCTTCATCACATGGAATTACATATTTAAAAACATCTATACACCATATTAGAATCAATATAAAGTTTATTTATAATAAACTTACAACTTTACACAAAAAACTATAATTATTTACAAACTTACACACAATAACCAAAATTATACCCTATTATCTTCTAAACTAAGCTCTTCTCTCCAATTCTTATGTTATCCACCTCATACAGTGATGGATTTAAGTATATAAATTTTAAAATCTTTTTTATATTTTATTCTTGACTTCAAAAACTTCTCAATAGTCATAGACAATCTTAGTATATACTAAATTAGGCTATGGGATAGGAAGTGGAGCTTCATATAGGTTGAAAAACAATTTTTTTCCTTTGCATGAAGTAACACATTGAATATTTCATATGATTCTACCATGAGTTCTTCATGCACCATGCATTCTTCACGCATAATTGTATCTTTATGAACAAGTGTCCCTTCACCCATCCATTAGTGGTTTTTGAAAAAAAAAACTTTGTGATTGTCATCTTATGTTGAGCCTTATGAAAAATATGATACTATTATTTTACTAATCTTTACCTCAAGGATGTAATATAAGATTCTATGGAGATTAATTTATGTCCTTCACCCCATGGTGGGATTTCTAAGCCACATAGTGCAAGTAATGTGATATCATGCAATGTTATTATGTTCAAACGTTATTTTTTTATTGATTATAAATTTTAATTGATTTCAAAACCATCACCTTTTCTTTATTTATAAATTGGATTCTAATATTAGTTAACCAATTTTTGATTTAATTTTGTTTGAATTACGAAATTATATTCACTTTAATAAAAATACTCTTTTTTGGTTATTTGGTCTCAAATCATTTTATTATTTTGATAGATTTCATTTGATTTGTTCATTAATTATAAATGTTGGTTTCTTGTATGTCCTTAATGTAAATATTTGTTTGCCTTATGCAAGTGTGGGGAGAATATGATAACCTGTTGGACAAGATATAGGGTTGAGATGTGAACTTGTATGGGTGAGTTCATGATACTATCCTTCCTTCCCCAAACATGGTGATCTGATACAAAATTTAGTTAAAGTACTTGATTTGAAAATTTTACATGAAGTTTTAAAGATGATTCTACTTGGAAGGTCTAAAAAGGTTTTACTGGGAGGTCTAAGGAGGATTTTTATTGGGATTTATAAGGAATAAATTCACATCAGAGCTAAATTAATTGTTCTTCTATATTAATTCTTTGATTCCTCTCACTTAGATGGAACTTGAATTTATAGAGTGAACTTTCACCATGAAATGGTGTTTAGTATTGTTCAAAATTGTTAGAAAAATCTTAGTGTGATATTGTCATGGAATGACACTTATTATAATGTAATTTCACCATGGAATGGTGCTCAAATTTTAATCAATATTATCACACAAAAAAATTGCACTTTTTTATACACATAGTTCATATCATAAATTATTTGGGTATATATATGACACTAAAGAAAATACATAAATAAACTAATGTCGATTACTTGACTCAAACCATTTGAAGTACTATAAAACACTTGTTTATTTACAATGTTCCATTTTTTAAATTAAAAACAAAAAATAATGACCGATATTGTTAATTTTATACATTAGATTAATAAAATCCTTATTTCAACAAAGAAAAAAATAAAAATTCATATTAAAATAAATTATATGTTAATATTTTACTAAAAACTTTACGAAAATTAATTTCATTTGAAAGGACATAAACTAATTAAACATTAATTAATGCTACGATTAAACATGTGACCTTTAAAAAAAAGAATAAATTATTATAACAAATGCCCCTTCTTGAGATGGATTAAATAAATTATGGTTTAGCTCATGGGAATGTAATTTACCTATGACACATAGTCATCATTTTTTACATTGAAGATGACGCTTTCATAATATGGTGGAAAATGTAATGCTATTATGTTGATATATTTGTCCCTTTTCAATATGATCTTATTTGTTTCAATCGATGCATTCCAAGACTTTTTCGGGTTATACCCTATTCGTTGTCATTAGGTAGTGTCTTCGATTTTGACTTGTATGTGTTAAGTGATATAAATCACATTGCCTTTGGCATAAAGTGGAATTTTGAACCTAAGATAGTACTTGTTAGGGACAATATGGATTTGTGAGAAATGTTATAGAGTTATATATAAATTACATTGCCTTTGGCATAAAGTGGAATTTTGAACCTGAGATAATATTTCAACTAAATTTATGTCACTTGTTCTTAGTCAATATGGATTTGTGAGAAATGTTATAATGTTATAAGAGTTATTAATTAATGTGGTTTGCATCAATTTAAAAAAAATCATCTAAAGATTGATTTATAATTATCAATTGATAAATTTTTAATAATGATGATGATGAAATAAATGGTTATGAGTGAATCATATCTATATATTCCAAGTATAATATTATAAAAATAATAATTTTCATAAGAATATAAAAATATAAGAATTACAATTAAAATGTTAAAGAAAAAAATAGAGTAGTGAAGATTTCATCCAATTAAAAATTTAGATTAATTTTGTAGACACATAAATTAAAATTTAATCTAAAACTATGCACTTGTGACCAACCTTCTTTCACACTTAGTTCATGACCCATTATAGGGCCTTTTAACCACTTTCTTCCTCCTTGTGCAAGAAAAACTACTATTATAAGTTGTTTAATGATCCCATAATGTACCTATATCTTATGAAAACATACCCAACCTTCACTTAGGTTTCCTTAATCCATTAGTATATTTTTTTGTCCTTATTGGATAATAATGCCCCATTTGACAAGAGCATGTTGCTCTTGTGTTTAAGTCCCCGCTACCATCTTCTCACCAATAACAATTATTTTTAAAATTTCAAAGTTATGAAAAGGTTGACCTATGTAATAAAAAAGTCCCATCTAAAGGAATTCAAAAGATAATACTATAAATGCACATTTACAACCATTTTTAGGAGAGGCTTCCACATTGAAAAGAACCATAATTCTTATTACACATTAAAAGCAAATTATCAATTTCTCCCAATCGTGATTACAAATATCCCTAGTAGTAATGAGCTAAATTATGAATACTTATCCAAAGCCATGAGTCAAGGTTGAAGCATCTAATCACACTAGGATTGCACCAACATCTAGAATATTGCACCTGTTATTCACACACCATCATAGCATTGGAGAACTAAATGAATTTTGATCCCTCTTTGGAGTATTAGTATGTAGTAAATGTTCAAGATATGGGGTGTTGAGGTCATGCCCAAATTAAACCACCAACCCATTTTTATTCTATCAATTTGAATTGGTCTTCACATGACAAGGAACTAGGGTTTTTAAGAGAAAAATATTCATATAGTTGTATCCATATTGATTTAAAATCTCATATATAGGTTTGTAAATATACAAACAAAAGAAAACAAAACCTATAAATACTAGATCTCAATTGTTTATTAGAGAAGGTCAGCCACTCACCATAAATGAGCACCATGCTCTCCTATCCTCTTGAGGGCATTATTATCCCAAGCTCTTATAGGTTCTAGATCAAGTTTTACACTTGTAAAACCTAGTCATCCTACCAGTTACATTCACAGAGTCATCTCAGAGCTCTATCTTCTAGCTATGTTTATATTTCCTCTTGCACTTTTATTATTTAGTAACCTAAAAAAATTAGCAATATTCCAATCAAGGAATGCTTAATTTATTGATATATTATTCTTCTTATTTTTACATAGTATTTTATCATATTAGGTAATCTATTTCCGTAGTTTCCCAAAATTTGATAAAACACATTGGTGAACTTGAACTATTGATTGAATATTGTAAAACCCTAAGTAAAACCCTAACCATATATGTTTCTAGGTTTTTATCCTTCTTGTTGTTTTTTATTGTTGTTTTAGGGTTTTTAGATCTGATAAAATATTTAATTATAGAAATTTTCAAGATTTTTCATTAATCTTATATGCACTCTAATTAATTTATTTATAATCCTCCTAGATGAAGTGTTAAATTAAGTGATATCCATTTTTACCATACTTAGATCCCTATTATTAAATTACATAACATGGATAAAAATAAGGTATATTGGAGCCTTCAAATTCTAATTAACACAATGATCATATAGAAATCCTTGATAATAATTTAGAGCATGAATAATATGATTAAGATAAACTGAATCCTCATAATGGATATCAATATGAAATTCTGCCTATAAGTTGGGAACAATTGTTAGACAACAAAGCATAAATTATTAAGATTTTTCAAGAGAGATTCAATGAGAAACCTCTCAATAACCTTATGACTATAAAAAATATTTTGTATATGAGTGAAAGCATGACACAATCATATCACACTTATAATCTTATGACCATCATGGATACAACTTTTATATTGAAATTTACCATAGGGAAAACCCAAGGGCTTCAACAGATTACTATGTTAATTCCTATTATACATTGGGAATAATAATTTTGGTTACCACATAATATTATTCTCCCAATTTATAATCCCTTATGCATGAGCTTCATACTTTACAAGTTTAAGGTGTTAAATTTAGAATAAGATGCTTTGAAAAAAATCAAGCTCTTGATTCACATACTTTATTACATACTCCATTATCACCACACATAACATTATATCCTATACCTACAGGCTTTGTGACACCCAAGCTTACACTATATAATGAAAAGGGTGACCTCGAAAAACATTTATATGCATTCCATGAAACATGTTTAGACTATGTGTCAAATGATAGATTATTGACTAATTTATTTCAAATGAGTCTGATGGAATATGATTTGAAATGGTTTATTACTATGATAAATTATATGGAAAAGTTATCAGTAGGAATCCTATGATAATTTACTATTTGTCTGTTGTGCCAAGTCAAAATTTAATTTTATTCTAAGTGACAATATTATGTGTAAACATGTGAGATGAAATATGTATTCTAAATGGTTAGATGATATTTAATATCCTATTTTTGGATGAGGTGGAAGGCCTTAAGAATATATAATAAGATCAATATACCCATTCATATTTACATAAGGAAAGTCCTAGAGTCTTAAAGATATGGTGTCAAGGAAGCTATTGTGTTTTGTGAATATGAAGTTTCTCATAGAAAGGATATTGAAAGGGATAACACATGCAGTCTATGTGAATGTGCTAACATGGTAGAATATAGTTTCACATTTTAGATGATATTTTACACACATAATTCTATTAATACAATTATTAATTTATTATGTAAATTATTTATATGATTTTTCATTTTACTTATGTATTATGTTTGATGATTTGTCTCAGAATTCAAACCACCATAAGTAAAGTTTGCGTTGATAATGTGTTAATACCATAAGAAGTTTTTGTTATATATATAGGTTGAAAATAAATTTTCATGCCACCATCATGTGAAATGTATGAGCCAACCCATAGAAATTATTTGAGTTTAGAAAATGATTGTTAAATGGTGTATGGCAATATTTAGTAGAGGAGGACAAATACATCAGATATATGTATATATATGTTTAACAAATGTGTCTAGGAAATACGAACAATGATATGATGATCAAGAGATAGTATAATAAAGAAAAAAAAAATAGGAATGAATTAGAGATTTCTTGTATATGACTACTAACAAATTGGTGAGGTTGGACTTGTAGAAGTGGAAGGCAAATCAATAAGAGAGAATTGGGTATAAGACCAATATTTGTATGAAAATGTCATGTAAGGTAAATATAGGTCATGAACAATATTTTCAAGTGTATAATACCATATTTTAGTGTCTACAAATACTAGCTTTTTATTTTAGTATTTGAAAAATGATAGAGTAAAATTGATAAAGAGATTATGTACCCAAGTGTGTACACAAAATTTATATTTTGGAGAAGTATCCAAGTATATCTTTCTCCATGAAAACTTAAATAAATATTCAATAATAAGTTTCCATATATGATTTGGAACATGAAATAATATATCTCAATTAGACATTTTATATTTTAATAGCAATGAAGGAATACAAATGCAAGTAAGATAATCATGCTATCATATAAAGCCTTAAAAGTAGAGTTTATTATTCCTCAATGAATAATTTCATGGGGTGATTATTCCCCATGACAAGTTTCACTTGTTATAATTTTTCAGTTGGGAAAATAAATGCCCCAAACATCGTAAAGGAGGAGTAGTGTTAGGTCATTGAGTGTTGCTAAACCTCAATTTTACTACCCCTTTAACTAATTTTTAACATCCATATGGAATGGGAATCCTATATTAGTTTCATATAAGGGTGGAGAACCCATAATATGGATTTTATGTAAACTAAATCAACTAATGGAGATATTCTTATATATTTAAAATTTTCCATTCACTACCATCAATATGAACTTGAAAATAGAAAACTAAAATTGTGTGGGTGGGTGTGCACAGACTATTTTAATGCCCCTAATATGATCCAATGTATATTTTTTTATAAATATGTATAAAAATATATTTTCCATCCTATCCCAAATCTAATATATCTAAGAACTTGCTACATATGATATTTGTATCCTATCAATCACATGGATAAAAATTCCTATAAGATATCTAAATATGCATTGCATATGCCCCCAAATCTATCTATATATTTATAAAAAGTATTCATAATAAGAACCAAAAATAATAAATTAACCTTATATTAGTTCTCTAAAACATATAAATCTATCCCAAAAATATGTACATGTGTGTCAAGGCTTAAATATTTATGATAATCCCATTAATATGTCTCCTATTGAAGTGAGGGATGTATCTTGTGAATTAATCATCTCAAAATAAAAGTGCTAAATAAATCATGCTATATATAAATATGTAACAATTACAACATGTGATAACATAAGGAGAGCAATTCATCATAGCATGATTAGATTGTCCAAACATATATGAAACATGTATCCCAAGGCATACAATTTTCATGAAAAGATAGATGTAATAATTAGGTACACATTAATATTATATATATATATATATATATATATATATATATATATATATATATATATATATATATATATATATAAACCCGTTCATATGGATACATGATATAGATCATGGCACCACACACAAGTAGAGAGTGTGTGATAAGGATCATGACATCATAGATATAGAGACAATATTAGATGTATCAAAACACATGCATGTTTAATGTCATGTCCATGACAAACATAATATAGGTACACATAATATCACTAAATGTCACACATTATCACTAAAGTAAATATCCACACATAATGAGAAAACTATGTCACACAATGAGAAAAAAAATTCACTCAATGTAATAGCCATATACGATGGTAAATGAAATGTCACATAATGAGAAATTAATATCACTCAAGGAAAAAGACACATATAATACAGATTAAAATGTCACACAAGGAAATATCCATAAACAATGAGCAAGTAGTGTCATAGAAGACAAACAATATCACACGTTGACACAAGGCATGATCCACATATAATGAACAATCAAATTGACTGAAGGCAAGTGTCATAAATAATGGAATGTCTTCATGGATTAAATATATATATATAAAAAAAAATAATCACACATGAAGGCATGGAATTTAAAATACAACAGTAAAATAATGTAACAAGTAAGAGTAACAAACATGCAGAGATAATAAAAATTTGTCTAAATTATCCATATGTAATCATTGCACATGGAAAAGTAATGTATTCATATAGCTCTCTAAGTATTATAAGAAATGGAAAGACATTTATAATCAATGTAAGTGACATAATATGATCAATGGCAATAGTCATATAAATATGTAACTTGGATATATTTATCAAAGAGATACCCCTAGTATAGACCTATCCCTAATATAAGAAGGGTAGACATTATGTGTAGGAATGTATTGCATATGTGAATACATGATCATATGAAACCTATATGTCCTACACTCACTAATGTATACCATGAAATAAATGTGCATATGAAAAGGATATGTAATCTACCATAATGTGAAAAAAAAATGTAAATGTGAAGTGTACATTAATAATACATGTCATGCAAAGGATATTTTTTATTTATTTATACATACACACACACACACACACACACACACACACACACACACACACACACACATTTTTAAGGATATTTTGAGTACATTATCGCTAACCAAATATCCCATCAAGGGAAGCGTCACATGTAGGTGTCGTATGAAAATTAGGAATTGGAATTTTTTGTGAGGGAATGGTGTCATATGTATATGTATCTAAATCTAAGAATTGATCTCATGTTATATTATATCCATCACTATCATCATCAGCCATATGATTATGTGTGTGATGAGTAAATTTAGTTCCCATAGTATCTTGTGGAATCCACTAAGTAGTAAAATAATGTGCATATGTTTTTGTGAAACATGTGAATATTTTTACAATGTTAGCTTAGGACATGATGGAGCATGTGAGGACTATTTTGAAACATGAAAAAATATTAGATTTAAAGGCCATTAAAATAAAAGTCAACTAGGAAATGAAATTACCTTCTAATAAACCATATGTGTAGAGTGAACCATAATGCATTATATAACTAATTATGGTGGTTGTGTGGGAAGAGAATGAATCGTCTCTAGTTGAATGAGATATTCATATGTAATACTTAGAACTATAATTAACTAATTACCATATATATAATTCAAACATATATATAATAACATTGGCACCACTTGAAGATTGTGTATCCAAGAATGTCCTAAAAACATGTCAAATACATGAATACATGTTAAAATTAAGAAGGGAATGGAAACTAGTACAAGAGGAACCTAAAGTGGAAGCACAATAATCCAAATAGTGAACTATATTTTTATATTGAATCTTTTAACTATATTCATTGTATCCATCAGATCCTCATATGCATATATAAGGTGAGTGAAGTGTGTCATAATACAAAAATTATCACTAGTACCCTCATCTAACTTGATAATATGTATAGGTCATGAATCAATGTATGCATGAAATAGGAATGATGTATATCTAGAATCATTATAAAAAATATCATTGTCATCAAATATAATTTCAGTTCTATGGACTTGGATTGGTATGCTTGCTACTCCACCAATAATAAGATCTAATGGATGCTCATATGTCAAAGGAGAAGGATGTACATTATAAGTCATATGAATCTCAAGATTAGGCATAATTTATATTTCTACATGATTTAGAAAGGGATTAAAAATAACATTCAATTTTACACTCCTATAAGGTTTCACCCTAGAATCATTTGTAGGTGTATTAAGCTCTATGGCGTTGATCAATGATATCTTGAATCCTATGTTCTAAAGATAAAAACTAGTTCATAGAGCACCCCACACATATATGATAATCATAATATACTTTGATTTTTTTATCCCTTAGGTATACTAATACTCATATAAACATATTTTGGGGGAGGGAGAGATACGACATTACAGTCTAATAACTTTGTAATAGCTTATGGGGAGTCGGGACAATCATGAAAACTACATCTTTTATGGAGTAGATAGGACATGCCTATTAGTAGGCTATGAGATTGACTAAATTGTCTACTTTATTCTGGTAAATTAGTTTGAATTAAAATTTTGTATTGGAATTAGTTGGAGAACTGACCACATACTTTATATTATTAATGAAAATGATCTTAGCTTCTCAATCCTTGAATTTACAACATAAACATTGAATGATTGGATTTTATTGAACATAATGAACTCATGAAAAATGGTTAACAAACTTTTTTTGAATATATATATTTTAATTCATTCTCAACTATAGGGTTTTTCATCTTATAAATCATGGTCTTAAACTAAAGTACATAATCAATGATTGGTCTAGTTCACTTAAATTTTATACTTTATTTTTTAAATTAAAGTGACCTTAGAAGATAATTTTTTTTATAAATTATATTCTATAATATGAGACAATGAAAAAATATATATACTACAATAAGGTATACTTATATTATTTTAATTTACTATAAGTGGAAATATAAAAAGGATATTAAGTACTTAGATTATTTTTGGTATGTGAAGGTTTTAGGCTATATTCAAGTGACTAAAAAGATGAAATGGACTAGAGGTCACTTCAATTAGGACACTATTTTTTGGTTCCACCTAGATGATTCTATCAGCCCCTAGAGATTTGTGTCATACAAAGGTGTCCCTCTCCTATTATAAATGTCCTTATAGAATATACCTCAATGTTTTGGTATAGGTCATTATGCCTACTTATAAATCATTTTTGTGTGATATTAAGTGTTCGATGTGTATGTAGAATCCAAAATATTGTTAAGCACGGAATATACTGAGAGCGGGGGGGGGGTGAATCATTATATTATATATCTTATAAATCTTTCCTTTAACCAATATTCCACTTAATCAAACATTCAAGATATGCAATAAAACTCAAACAATAAACATCACATAAGATATAGAGAGACACCAGATATAACGTGGAAACCCAATGTGGGAAAAACCACAGAGAATCAATCTCAAATATATTCGTGAGAACAACCCCACAGGAGCACCATACCCCTTTGCCAAGTAAAAACCTCAGCTACAATTCATGAGCACCACCCCATAGGAGCTTCAAACCCCTTTTCTGAGCACCAACCCAGTTGCTATTCATGAGCACCAACCCCTTTGCCAAGCACCAACCCAGCAACAATTCGTGAGCACCAACCCACAGGAGCACCAACCCCTTTGTGTATACCACACACCTATCTCTCAATGTTGCTATCTAAACAAATGATAGATCAATACAACATCTCCTTCCTCTCTCTCACTTTTGCTCTTCTAAGCTAGATATAAAAAATACAAATCATCTCTCAAAATTACTCTTCTAAGCTAGATATTACAATATCAAATCAACCTCTCACATCCACATTTACAAATGGCTACTCAAGCCTTTATTTATAGCTTTCCAAATGACCTTTGGCCTTCCCCCTTTGTGACCTTTCATTCCTCATGGAAAATGGTGCCAATCTTGGATGACCCTTCATATCCAAGCATTTGAAAAGTCATGTGGTGACCCTTCATGACCAAAAACCTCTTTCCCACTTTTGTCCTTATCTTTGGTGACTTTTCGTATTCCTTTAAGTGTCCCTTCATGAGGAATTTTACCTTTACTCTTTTGTCTTCACTTGGTGACTCTTGGTATTCCCCAAGATGACTCTTCATGGGAAAATGCATCCCATCCTTCTTTTGTCTTTATCCCATGACTCTTTGACTTCTCCATGGGCCCTTTTTTTGTCTCATATGCAACCAAAAATATATTCATTAATATTAAATAAATATTAACTCATATTAGCCAAGATAAATAACATTAAATGCAATGGGGCCTTTATCACCAATAGTACTAAACCTTTGACATCAATGACAATATTTCCAACAATCTTACCCTTTGTCATTGATGGTAACCTCAATCCTGAAACTGCCACATCCTGTCACCTACACATACCATCATCTGAAAACATACAGTAACTCCCCCTTACTGTAGCAACATGTACTTGTACCTTGTACTTGTTTACTGCACCTATACCTGTACCTATTATTCTCCCCCTTTGACATCAATGGCAAAGGGCCTACCTGGAGCTAACACTTAGCTCCCCCTCACTTGATGCTGAACATCAATGGTAGGAAGTAATAGAAATTACTCCCAACTCCTCTCACCGATCTTTGAAAGTATCATTTGATCGTGCCTTTGAGAAGATATCTGACAATACATACACATTTTTCCCTGTCCTTTGAGCATCTGCAATCAACTCATTTGAATCTTTTCTTCTAATCTCACAACCCTCTTTATGAAACTTTAATGTATATCCTTGATCACATATTTGACTAACACTCAACAGATTATGCTTAAGACCTTTTACATATAAAACATTCTTAGTCTTAGTTCTACCATAATCCAAACTCAAAGTACCTTTTTCATCTATCCTGGCAGTGGTTTTATCTCCAAACCTCACTGTACCACCATTAATCTTCTTTAGAGAAATGAACTTACTTTTATCTCCTGTCATATGCCTTGAACATCCGCTATCAATTAACCATGGCTGATCTTTACCTCCCACATGTAGAGCTGTCTGCACCATCATAGAATCTTCATGTTGTTTCTTCTGCCATGAACATGTCTGAACCTTCTCCCTAATGAATGGAGCTTTGAAACTCTGATTCTTCCTCTTGATGAATGGATCTTTGAAACTTTGATCCCTTTTGACTGACTCGAACACACTTTTGCAATACTGAGCTATGTGTCCGAAGTTGTTGCACTTGTAGCACACTATGGTCTCTTCATCAAAGCTTGATAGAGGAGCAAAAGAGTTATGGCTTCTGCTTTACTCGACTTTCCTTCTCCTTATTTATGAAATTATTAGCTCTTTTTCTACATTATAATTTCTTGTGACCATATCCATTACAATAAAAACAATAACCATAAAAATAAGACTTGTCTGTATATCTCTGACTTGATTGCCTTTTGTAGCTTTGTTCTCTCCATCCTTCTCTATTTGGAATGTCCTCTGTATTCTTCACTTCTCCCCTTTTTGTTTCCTCTTGTGTAAGAGCTTCAACATAGCTCTTTTTATTTTCAAATTCGATCCCTATCTTATCTGAATTTGATTTTTGACTTTTCAATATCTTATTCAGCATGTTAGTGTTATCCTCAAATCTTGAATCACTTACTACTTTATCATTGACTGCTTTTTGATTATCTTCTTTTAAGGAGGCAATTTCAATAACATACCTTTGACATTCTTGTCTTGCTATTTCCAACTGTGCTATGAGATCTTCTTCATTCTTCTTGGCTTCTTCAAAGTGTGCTTGTAGATCTTCAATCATTTCCTTTGACTCTTGTTCACTTTTCTCAATCTGGCGCTTTAACCTTCGATTCTTCTTCTGAACAACTTCTAACTCTTATAGGGCACAATTGAGTTCTCCTTCCATATCCACTTCAGCTTCCTCCTCTTCTTCTTGATCATCATGTATGGCCATGAATAGAATCTCTTCTTCTTCTGAATCGCTGACTCCACTATCTTCGCCTGAGCTAGAATCTTTAGAATACAGGCTCTTCTTCTCGAATTCCTTCTTAGATTTGCCTTTGAATTTTTTCTTGTATGTAGGCTTTTTTTCTTCATCATCTTTAACATTATCTGGGCATCTAGCTGAAAAATGTCCAATCTTCCCATAATTAAAACATTTAAAAGGTAATTTTCCTTGATATTTACCTGTTCCTCTTTTTGGCCTGCGAATGAAAAGTGCTTCATTGTCATCTTCATCATCACTGGAACTATCACTTATTTCTTGAATCTTAGCTTTTTCCTTCTTTGGTGTCTTGAAAGCCGCTTCTCTTTTTGAGGGTTTATCTTGTTCTGTCTGCATCTCATATGCCGTGAGAATACCATGAAGCTCATCCATCTTCAGCTTGGCTAAATTTTTCATCTCCTTGATTGCCAAAACCTTTGCATCATATCTCATTGGTAGAGATCTCAAAACTTTTTGCACCACCGTTGACTCTTCTAATGTTCTCCAAGACCTTGAATCTGATTTACTATCTGATCAACTCGCAAGAGATAACTTGCTATATCTTCTTCTTCTTCCATCTTCAAACTTTCAAACTACCTTCTAAAAGTTTGCAACTTAGCTTGCTAAACCTTTCCATCACCTTTATAAATATTCTCAAGTTTTACCCAAGTTTCATGAGCAGATTTACATTGCATAACTTTAACAAATTCAGATTCACATAAACCACATAAATAGCATTTAAAGCTTTAGCATTACATTCACTTGCCTTCTTTTCTGCTAGAGTAATTGTAGATGTCTGTGGCTCTTCATATTCCTCCACCACTGATTTCCATATGTTGAATCCAAGGGCCATCAAATAAACCTTCATTCTCATGCTCCAAAAAGCATAATTCGTCCCATCAAACAAAGGTGCCTTATTTGTAGAAAATCCTTCCTATGACCCAGCCATCATGCTTTCCCGATCTACCTTCAAGCTATAAAACTTTTCAAAAAGGAACTTGATCTGATACCAATTTTTAAGCATGGAATATACTGAGATGGGGGGGTGAATCAGTATATTATATATCTTAAAAATCTTTCCTTTAACCAATATTCCACTTAATCAAACATTCAAGATATGCAATAAAACTCAAACAATAAACATCACACAAGACAGAGAGAGACACTAGATATAACGTGGAAACCCAATGTGGGAAAAACCACAGAGAATCAATCTCAAATATATTCGTGAGAACAACCCCACAGGAGCACCATACCCCTTTGCCAAGTAAAAACCTCAGCTACAATTCATGAGCACCGCCCCACAGGAGCTTCAAACCCCTTTGCTGAGCACCAACCCAGCTGCTATTCATGAGCACCAACCCACAGGAGCACCAACCCCTTTGTCGAGCACCAACCCAGCAACAATTCGTGAGCACCAACCCACAGGAGCACCAACCCCTTTGTGTATACCACACACCTATCTCTCAATGTTGCTATCTCAACAAATGATAGATCAATACAACATCTCCTTCCTCTCTCTCTCACTTTTGCTCTTCTAAGCTAGATATAACAAATACAAATCATCTCTCAAAATTACTCTTCTAAGCTAGATATTACAATATCAAATCAACCTCTCACATCCACATTTACAAATGGCTACTCAAGCCTTTATTTATAGCTTTCCAAATGACCTTTGGCCTCCCCCCTTTGTGACCTTTCATTCCTCATGGAAAATGGTGCCAATCTTGGATGACCCTTCATATCCAAGCATTTGAAAAGTCATGTGGTGACCCTTCATGACCAAAAACGTCTTTCCCACTTTTGTCCTTATCTTTGGTGACTTTTCGTATTCCTTTAAGTGTCCCTTCATGAGAAATTTTCCCTTTACTCTTTTGTCTTCACTTGGTGACTCTTGGTATTCCCCAAGATGACTCTTCATGGGAAAATGCATCCCATCCTTCTTTTGTCTTTATCTCATGACTCTTCGACTTCTCCATGGGCCCTTATTTTGTCTCATATGCAACCAAAAATATATTCGTTAATATTAAATAAATATTAACTCATATTAGCCAAGATAAATAACATTAAATGCAATGGGGCCTTTATCACCAATAATACTAAACCTTTGACATCAATGACAATATTTCCAACAAATATTGTATCCTTCTCTTTGAAAACCTAGTTATATGCTTCTCTTTGAAACCCTAGTTATTCTTTAAAAACTAGGTTAGGCCTAAAAAATGGAAATAAGGATTGGTTGAGTTGACTTCAACCACTCTCCCCACTGAGCGGATAAGTGATTCTCATGTTCTAATACTTCAAGGAGTGTTCAACCTATAAGTAGTTATCTCTATTAGATGTATGGATGGAATGGTGAAATAATATGATCTAGATTTAAGCAATTTATAATGAGTACTTGGCTTAGCTTGATGTTTTTGACTTTCTAGGGCTTTCCCCTTATGATTCATTTTAAATTTGGGATATTTTGAACCTACCCTTATTAGTTTGAAAGAATATAAAATGTACACTTGGTAAGTGCTAGATGAATTCAAGTTAGATGAAAGATAAGGAACATTATTAGGCTTGAATTGTATAAATAACTAACCTTTTGAGTAATTTATCATGTCAATGACATGTGAAATGTATGAGTCAACCCATAGAGATGATTTGAATTTGAAAAATTACTCTTAAATGGAACATGGATATATTTGATAGATAAGAATAATTATGTTATAAAAATGCATTTAGATGTTTAATGAATATGTTTAGAAAATAGGAATGGTGATATGATGATGATGAGACAATCTTCAAAGGATAATAAACAAATTAGGCATAAACGAGGGAATTCCTATGCATGACTAACAAAAAATTGGGAAAGTTAGACTTGTAAAAGGTAAATCAATGAGATAGAAGGGGATCGAAGAGGTATATGTTTATGCACAATTAATGTAAGATAAATATAGGTCAAGAATGACATTTTAAAGTGTTTATTACTAAATTTTAGTGTCTACAAAAATTTAAAAATATGGTTCTCATAAATATATTTATTTTTTCATGTATGGATTTCAGGTTTATCATTTTTACTTCCATCCTATCCTAATATTATTCATTTATTCTATTTTTTTTTTAGTTATGACATATATCATGTTTTAATTTTCAAGTTACCTTATTCTTTCATATCTTTAATTTTCCATTATGTTTCTTCTTCAGTATTAAATGCCATTATACTAGCCTATTAATTAATGTTGATTGCATTATTTATTTGTCCTTTTCTTTTGATTTTTTCTCTCCTTATAAAATACTGTGCATAATTTTCTATTTTGATAATATATACATATCAAGGCCTTTTGTACAACGTGCACATGTATTTGAGGAAAGTTGTGGTTAGTAGAGATATTTATCTTCTTAATTTTTATTGAGTTCACCTCTTGACTTGTTTTATTTCTTGATTGATCCTATTATTCTATTGAAAAAATGATAAAAAAAATATAAAAATGATTTTCCTTTATCTTTGTGTGTTTCATAATTATACATTTTAGCATATCATAATCCTCTACCTATCATTAAAGCCCTGACATTTTTTTTTGAAATGTGTGTTTTAAGGTGTCATTGAATTATATATAAGATATTCATGTTTACATATGATTATGGACTTAAAATTACATAGCAACTTCATCACTAATGTACTGGGGGAATCCTTACATTGGGGACTTCCATAGATTAGGGGCATTTTCAATTGTACTTTAGGTTCTATCTTTTTAAATTACCATAGTGATCTTTATATTCGATTATACATATATTGATAGAGCATATATATTGTGTGCTTAATTACAAGACCACTTTTTATTGATTTTATATTACCTCCAATGTTGGTTGTATCGCATGTATTTGTTGTGTGACCTATGATTTATTTGATTTATTGTGTTTGTTTCCTAGATTGCTTCTCTTATTTTCTATTTATAGGATACTATATTTGTATACTTCGTCACTTATTTGTGATTGATTTATTTATTCTATTTACATGGAATTTTTCTTCTTATTTTATTCACTTTCTATATGCTAGTTACATGATTGGTCATGTTTTCATTTCTTGACTATATTATGTGATGCTATATGTTTGGTTTCATGATTTTATATCATGAAAACTATTATTTTTAGGATTCTATCCATGTTTCCAACATTTATATGGTTTCTCCTATGAATTTATTTGGGTATATTATTTTTATGATTAATTTCTTATATATTTTCATTTTATAAATGATATTCCCATGTGTCTATAAATTATAGATTACTTATATTAAGGAAAACACTACCCATATATCCTTTCATATGTTTTATTTAAAATGTGTCATGTATTATGGTGCTTCATTATTATATCTTTTACATAATGGCACATACTATTACATCAAGGCATACCTCTTGCCCCTCATTTCCATTTCCTTGATAAAATTTATTTTGGTTCGTCATATTAGTATTAGGTTATCAATGTGATTTAATGATGACATCTTTCTTTATATATGTGTTACAAATGTGCTTTAATGATTAAATCATATTTTAATTTTATCTATTTTAAATAGGGTTTAAGTAACCTTTTTCTATGAAATGAGTGATACAAATGAACATCCCTCACCTCAAAATGGGTTCACATCATTAGCTTATTCTAATTTTAGTTAAATTATTTAAAGAGGTTATAAAGATATTTAAAAATCTTACAAAGATGTACTTGATTTATACTTCTTTAGCTTGGAGGTAGAAACCTTGGACCACTCACTAGGATTACTAAGAGCTAGATTTTATATATTTCACTACTCTGTAGGGTCATTTAACTACATGTTTTAGTTATTTTTCCACTTGGTAGGGTTAGTTTGAACCATGACAATTCAATATTTTTTAGATATGGAAACATGAATTATGTATGACCTGGTGTATTCATTCCAAATTTTTAAATATTAATTAGCTTTATTAGTTACTAGACTATAAATTTATACATATGTTGATATAATTGAAAACATTTATTTTATTACAAGTACACTAGAGATGTTTACCTATGATAATTGATGATCATTCATGGACCCTCAATGGTAGTTAAGGCATTCATGAAAATAAAAAAAAATATGCTTCTATATTTTTTAAATTAGAGGAGCTCAAATGTAAGATAAGATAACTTATCTATAAAGACACTAAAATATGGTATTATACACTTAACAATGTCATTATTGACCTATATTACCTTACATGACTTATGTGTATACTTATGAACATTTCATTTTCCACACACCTTTTTATGGGATCGATCTTCCCAAGTTTATATTAGCCACCTATAAACATTCCTTAATTTGTGTCAAATCTTCTTATTACCAAATCAAACTATCTCTTGAACATCATATCACCATTCCTAATTCCCAGATCTATTTGGTAAAACCCAAATGGATCCATATGATGAATTTGTCCACCTATATTAGATCCATATGTTAATCCTATAATTGTCATTTTCAATAAATCAAACAATTCTTATGGGTTGACCTATACATTTCACATGTTGGTGGCATGCAAATTTACCCAAAGAGTAAACTATTTATACATAATAGATATAAGTATATTCCCTATCTATCACCAAGGTTGCATATATTACTCATAGGAAATAACTTTCACATTAAAATATAAACCTTAAATATATAAAATTAGAAATTAATAACGAATAATTAGCCCTAGTCTGCTAGATTTTACTAAGATCTCTGAATAGAGGTCATGCAATGAATGCCAAAGTCTTGTAGAGGCAAAATGAAATATCTAAAAATAAAAAAATTCCACAAAGGAAATGTTTGCATTAGCCAAATTTAGAAAAAAAGAAAGTACATATAGGGTGAATTTGGGCCACCAAAAATGTGAAACCGTAACTCATAATTAGAACCCACTTAAAGGTAAATGACCCTTAATGACTTAATTAACTAACCTAAGTAAGTAAAAAAACATGTAGGTAAACCACCAAGTGGGAAAAATCCAACACTAATACCCCCTGAAGCGTAGCTTAGGTGGGTATAAGAATTGGGTCCCGACAACAAGGCTTGATGAGGTACCCAAGTACAATACAACTCCCATAAATTGAGGTAAAAGATAAAACTTGTAGGAATAAAAATCCTCCCCAAAAAGAGAATAAAGAAGAGAAGAGGGATAAAAATCCCCACTAAGGTCTAAAATTGACTGTAGCCATCTAGTGTCCCCCAGAAGAATGCTCAAAAGTGACTGTGAATCAGAAGTAGATGCAATGAAGAGTGGATTCCCCTAGAACAATGAGTTTGTCCACCAAGTGCCTAATGGATCTTCAATGAAGGTGTAATTCATATGAAAGGAATGATACACATACTACAAGGTAGGTGGCCCAACTTCTCTATGCCAAGATGGTGTAATAGAAGCAGAGGTGAAGAAGGTCTATATAATCCTCTATAACTATGGAACATACTACCTAATGTTTGATGTGTCTTAGATCAATAGACTATTACCATGTAATGTCAAAAGTAGACTAGAGGTAGGTGGATCAAGAAATAACTCTTGAATATTTAGAAGGTGACAAGAAGATGGTGGAGGTGTGTCCACTTCACTATTTAAGTCATCTATAGAAGAAGAGTTGTCAATATTAAAAGAATGCTCAAGCTCAGAAGTGTCATTAGGTACATGTGAGTTAGAAGAAGAATCTGAAGGATAATTAGGAGGAAAATGTGAGAAGATATATAGCTGAGTCTGATGATTGACTATTCCCATAGCCAAAATAGTATCACTATACAACTCCCTAATATACACTGAATCTGGAGTAAATTCAACTTGCATGCCTAGACTAAGGCGAGTGATCTAGTAGACTGACATGATATTAGTTGATAGTGAGGGCATACTTAAAAAATTATTGAATGTTCCACCACTCACTTAAATAGACTCTCTCCTAAGAACCCTTTTAGAAGTGTTATCACCCATTTGTATATAGGACATGTCACATGGTTCCAAGGAACTGAACTCAATCTATGAAGAGGCCATGTGATGCAAAGCACTAGAGTCAATGATCCATGTAAGATGAGTTGAAGGCACAACTAAAAATAAGGATTTGCCCTTATATTTCCCCTTGTTATTCTCTTTAGCCTTTTCTTTGCCATAGTCATTTTACTTAATGGATTCATGGGTTGATGAAGATGGTTTGATAGAATCTAGAACACCTATGTTGTTTTGAATAACAAGGCTAGTAAGGTGGTCAATTTGTTTCTTCAAATATTTAATCTCATCAAGATTACTTGAGCAATGCCCACATTTGATCCAATCTTTCTTAGGCTTATGACTGGAATAAGAGATCACATTATTTAATTTAGAGGTTAAATATTTTCACCCTTCTCAACATTTTTCTTGATCTACTTTCTCTCTCTGCTATTAGAAGACTTATCTTTCTTAACAAGTAATGCATGAGATTTAGATGACTTCATTGTGCCCATCTATATCAACTTATCTTTCTCTAGAATCAAGTTGACAACAAAGGTATATAAAGAAGGCATCGTCCATGCATTTTTAAGAGCACTCTTAGTGGCATGGAAAGTAGACACAAATATAAAATATTTAGGACCCAGTTTATAGAGTATTGATAGAACAAGTTATTCATAGTTCTTGTCAATTCCACATGCTTTTAACTATAATCTCAAAAGTTTGAACTTGGTGAAAAAATCTTTAAGAGTGTCAAAGACATCTAGGCTCAATCTAATAAGCTCATTTTCTAACTCATGTCCTCTCATCACATCCTACACTCCAAAGAGCTTGGTGAGCTGGGCCCACACTTCAGTAGGTGTTTTCATAGATTCAATGTGAAAGAGTAGATTTGGGGTGATGGAAAGACACCATAGTTCTTGAAATTTATCACAACAGTTAAACCATTTAATTTTTTCTCTAGCATCAGTAGGTTCAGTCTCAGTACCCATTATAATCTTATGTTAACCCTTGGATTGTAAGATAATTTCCATTCTAGGTTTCCATTCATGATAATTAAAAGGTGTAAGTGGACTTATTGAGAATGAATCCATAGTGTAGAGGTAAGTATTACTGTAGTAAGTAAAGAAGTGATGCAAAAAAAGAAAGACTAAATGCATATCAAACACACAAGTACCCCCTTAGAACTATTAATTAATGACCCCCCTGAATGTCTCAAATACAAGTATGATCGTATAGACGTCATATTCAACCAAAAATGCATCTTGAGCAGTAGGTTCATAAATACAAGGAACAAGAGTAATGTCAAATATAACTAATAATGCATTCAAAAGTGTACAAAAAATTAAAAAAAAATTTATAGTTGTAGAAGGCCCAATGATAAGTCCAATGTGAATAACATAAAAAACAAGCACTTTTTAAGAAAATGACACTCAAAAAGGAGTTACCAATCAAAAGCTATGGCTAGTACAAGTTCTTGCTCAAGGTTCTAAACA
The DNA here is from genome assembly GCA_037957365.1 of Torreya grandis. Classification (NCBI taxonomy): domain Eukaryota; kingdom Viridiplantae; phylum Streptophyta; class Pinopsida; order Cupressales; family Taxaceae; genus Torreya; species Torreya grandis. The sequence continues at coordinate 2,554,205 of JARHVA010000024.1, forward strand.
ACTTCAAATTTGGGTTCTCAAATTGATATAACTTATAAAAAGTTATAAGCAGTTGACCCTCAAAAACCTGATTACTTCTTCATAGTGTATTTCGGGTTTTTCAAGCTACTTTAATTTAAAGTTTCAAACAACAACTTATAAAACAAGTAATGAGTAATCGACCCTGGAAAACTCAAATGGGTCTAGCGAGCAAGTAATCGAGGTTGAGAAACCTGATTACTTATAAGTAGAAGCACTTAAGAAACTTGATTTAGTCTATGAGCAAGTAGTCAAGTAGTCAGGGTTGAGAAAATTGATTAATTATAAGTTGTCACCCTGGAGAAACCTGATTACTTCCAAGTAGAAGCACTCTAAAAACTGGATTAAGTAGAAGCACTCTGCAAACCTGATTTAGTCAGCAAGCAAGTAGAAGAATTTTAGAAACCTGATTTAGTCAATGAGAAAGTAGAAGAACTTTAGAAACCTAATTTAGTCTGTAGAGAGTAAATCAAGGTTTGCAAGCTGGATTACTTCGACCATACAGATGATGACCACATAGAATAAATCATTTTTTTTGGAAAATTCATGAAATTTCTTAGAAAAATAAGAATAACCCATTTTAGATCTCAAAAAACCCACAAAATATATACAAACATATTTTTCATCGAAGGCTTTCTGACATGATTTTCGAGATAGTTTTTAGAAAACACCTCTAAGGTCAAAAATGGTAACTGTACAGTATGAAAAAATAGCAAAGTGAATGAAGGAAGATCTTAACAAAGGAGAAAAATGCATGAGGCTATCAAAAAAGCTCTGATACCATGATATATTTCACCAAGATCTTTGAATAGTGGCCACACGATGAATGTCGAATTCCTGTAGAGGTAGAATGAAAGCTCTAAAAATAAGAAAATTCCATAAAGAAAATATTTGCATTAGCGAATTCTAGGGAAAAAAAAGTTCATATATGGTGACGTTAGGTCACTAAAAAGTAAAATCCTAAATCATAATTAGAACCCACTTAAAGGTAAATCACCCCTAATGACTTAATTAACTAACCTAAGTAACCTGAAAAGACGTGTAGGTAAAACCACTAGGTGGAAAAAAGCTTACACTAACATAGTCAATTTTGAAGCACCTCAATTCAAGTCAATTTTTACCTTTGTCAAGTGTATAAAACTAGATCACATGTTACATTAATCTAAAGGAGAACTATTTCACATGTACACCTATCTAGAATAACTACATATGGTTTGATACCTCCTTAGAGTATTTGAAACTTAATTCGCACTCCCCTAATAGGTAGTGTGTGGTTGGGGTTAGTTCCAAAAATATTTCATTCCATTTTTATGCCAAAAAATAGTATCAAAAGTGGATCTAGGGTTTCAAAGTGGAGACAAGTTTTTGGACTTGCACATAACAACAAGCTTTTGATATTGCACATAACAATGGTTTACATGGAAAAGTAATGACTTGTGCTAATATAGTTAAGCACATATTAGAGAGACATATATGGAAAAATAAATACAACTACTATTGATGAAAGTTCCCTATCTTTTCTAAATTCATCTAGGTAGGTGCAAACACTTAGTTTCTAGATCCCAGTGACCCCTAATCTAGTTTCATCATTTCCTTTCACCTGCACATAGTCTCACACCTGCACAAACCTAAAAATTATTATAGTATCTTATCTATTTGTGTATATACATATATAGTAAAGTGAAGTTTTTCAATTATACTCTACTATGACATTTAAACATTATTTAATTTAGACATATCTTAAACAATTTGAATAATCTTAAGTTTTATCTTATTTTTATAACCGTATAAAAAATAAGGTAAAATACTCTCATCCTTTTCACATTCACATCAATTTAATATATTAACTTCAAGTGTAACTTAAAGTTTTATATATTATTTATTCATAAAACCCTCCAAAGTTTACATGTTTCTTTTACTTAAATATATTATAGACACCTAATTTTGGCACAAACATTGTTATTGTAATGTTTTAGTGTCAATTTATTTATATGGATCAATAGTCAATATTATAATCTTATTAGCATTGTTGAGTGATCTTATTTCTCCTTTTACTATTCTTTATGTGGTCTTATGTCTCTATTCTTATTTTTTTAAAATGTTTCTCTCAATGTTTTAAGTTTGAGGCATCTTCTGCTCTCTTTTTCTCTAAATTTATTATTATTTCCTTTGCTAGGATGAGAACTATGGTCTATGCATTGTTACATATCAATTCTATCACTAAACTGATTTACCTAATTATCCATAAATTAATAAGATTTATTAGATTGATTGTTACTTTTTAACTAAATTATAAGTCATATGTTGTTATGGAATAGATGTATGTTACTTAGATTTCATGAGTTCATTATTTTGAGATGATAAATTATGAATTTTGTACATTATGATTATGTTACATTTGATGTTATAACATTGTTGCATTTGTTATTATAGCATTGTTTAATATGTATCATGATATACTTGACTAACTACCTTCTTGTCGTGAGATAGATGTAGGATAATTTATCCCTCAGATCATGATGGTGGGAGAGCATCATCGAAGAGGGAGGCATAGATGGAGATAATGAAGGATGACAGAGGAATTTTTAAGACCTTAGATATTAGAGTTTGTGTGTTTTAAATGTTAGTACAAATCTTATATGAGATTGCATTTTGTAAGTAGATTCAGTACTTGATGTTGTAGTTATATTACAAGAAGTTAATTTACTTATGTTTGTCTATGATTTTTGAGAGTAAATAAAATAATAGATATCTAATTACTATTATATATATAAAATATTATAATGTCTTTTAAAATGTTTTTGAATGTTTAGCTTAATATTATTCGAGAATATCAATATAAGATAAGTTATTAAATTATAATAAAACATGTATATAGCCTATATATAAACATGTTTATCTTGTTATAGGAATAAATTATAGATTAATCTATCTTTTGATAAAGAAATAATTAACTTTTTTAATTTTATATTCAAGGAGATTAAACTATCTTAAAAATACTATCCTAGAGTTAAGTCCAATCTAAACCTAGTCTTTGATTACCGTGCATGAGACTATGTTAAAATTAGAAGTATGGATATCATTATGTTAATTAATAATGTATAATTATGTGGAGTATATACTTAGGTACTTATAGAAAAGTAATCATGCAAAAATTGTTAAATAAATTAAATATTTTATATTATTGGAGAAAGTTCAAAGAGAGAGAAATTAGGGCTTTTGGTCAGCTTAATGGAGAATATAAATGAAAATTAGTGGAGTTTAAAATAAATTAAGGATATTATGCATGGACTACAAAATATCATGAATATTATAATTTAAAGTGGGAATGTAAGGAGGTCAATGAGGAAGAATAATAAGAAAGAGTTGCGGGAAGAAAGGAATATATGCAGGAAAAGAAAGAGGAAAAACATAGAGCAGTGAAGCAAAGGGATTTCAAGTTTTGGAGTTTCAAATAGGAGAATTTAAAAGGTTGGTTTTATTTTTACATTAAATTTTAAAAATAATTTTTGTGTTTGATTAAAATACTTAGCGTATGGAAAATGAATTTTAGTTTTGAACAGATACAGGATTAGCCATGTGGATGGATCGACCATCCATAGAGCTAAACCATTATCCTTAAATCCTAAGTGTTTTGTTTTAGAATTTGAAAGAATATTAAAAAATAGGTTTTAAATTTAAATGGCATACTACCCTAGTTTAGGAAATATTAACCTGAGGGAATAGTTATATTCAAACGAAGAGTGAGTTTTGTTAGAAATATATCTGCATACTCAAGTATAAAATGGAATATAGTGAATTATACTTGTTTTACAAAGATGTCAAATAAGTCATAAAATTTTATATGAGATTATATTTGGGGAGAGATAAGGTATTGCTATTTTACTAAAATGAAGATATTTTAATGATAGTCAAAACATAGGGAAAATAGAGTTTTGTTTGCATGATTAAAGTTTTAAGAACCTTTGGAATGCCTTGGAAACATGTTTTAGATGAGTCCTTAATATGTTTTGGAAGTTCATAGCTTGAATATCAAAAAATTTAGCTTGACTATCAAAATATATAGTTTGATTGTCAAAATTCGTAGCTCGACTATGAAAGTACGTAGCTATTTATCGAGGTCTATAGAATGCCTAGCAAAGTTTAGAGATTTTCTTAGAATGATAAGTTTATGACTAAGGCCCTTCCTTGTCTTCATGGGATCATATCAAGAATATTATTTAGATGTTATAATACCTGTACATATAAAAAATGGAGGACTAAACATGCAAACCGTTAAAACATTATGTAAAGAATGCTAACTTAGACTCACATAAGCTTAAAGAAATAAAAGCATTCAACTTCTACCTTAGACTAGTTATAAGCCCTAAGACTACATGCAATTTTCAACCTAAATGACATATTAATGACTATGAAGGATGATATATTATGGTTATTATGAGTCATAGTGTGGATTCATCATTTAATGTGTTAGGAAAATTATTGACTATTTCTCCACAACATTTAATAACATAGATTATTGAATAAATGACTTATGTTTTGGGAATCACAAAAATATGAGATTAGGAATAAAAATAGAGCCTTGTTGGATTCATTATTTTTGTTGTTAAATATTGAGAACAAAGGTTCTAGAATTATATTTGTTCTCGAACCTTTTCTTGGAAGTTTTATCTTTTAGGCTTTAAAAAGAATAGTGGAAAAGTTCTATTAGTAAGTCAGAATGTTAAATGTAGATTAAATGATATATATATATATATATATATATATATGATCTCATAAATATATGAAATACACATATAAGAGAACACATGTCCTCCTATACGTGTATAGTGTATATTAATAGAATAGGTAGCGTACTTATAGTTATTGTAGTGACTAAATAGTTAAGTCATGAAATCCCTAAGGGTAGGGGACAATACCTATATGAACGTAGCCTAAATTTCAAAATGGATGAATAAGTGAACATTGTTAAATCTTTATGAAAATTGTGAATGTTGGTTATTTTGAGTGGTATGAACTTTATGTTATGAAAATGTTAATTTTGTGCTTAACATTTCTAAAGGAAAATAGACTCTTGAAATGACTTGTATTGTACTTGTATGGTAAATAAAATTGCTTGGCATAGATATTTTTTATGAGATAAATAATATAAATGAGGTTCATTCATATTTTTGATGGACTAAATGTATGCATGGTAATTATTTTTGGAATTAGCATGAGTTTGTACTTGTTAGTAGAAATAATTGCATGAACTTATTGGTTATAATTATATGTTAACCAAATATAGCATTAATGATTCTAATTAAGTAGTGATATGGAATTTACCAGCTTAATTAACATTACCAATTCTAGATGAAGGTAATATGATTAAGTGGTGTGTATGAATTTTATTGATCTTAGAGATCATATGTTATTTGAAAAATCTGACCAAAGTAATGTTTAGATAGACATTGTCATTTCATATGTATGATTTACAATTGTGCGATATCATGTTAGAATGTATTTATTTATGGTACACATTATGTATTATACATCTTATAGCACATGGGGTAATAACATATCTCTCTAGATTCCCACATTGTCACTATTTACCCATCCAAGGGAGGCCATTCCCTATTTAGGGGATTATGTGGGGGATCGATGGTCCATGATTGGTATGAAAAAGCATTCGGATGATGATTTCCCTCCCCACTATAGTACTTACTTGGAGACTACACTTGAGATTATCAGAGATATAGGAGTTAGTATGACTCAAGCTCCATAGAGAATTTATCTATTATTGTACTTATATATTAAGGCAACATGCTTGATGGAAATGTAATTGATTATTATTATAAATTGACAATAGAGGCTGTATTATTATACTAACCATGGTAGGATTTTATTATTATTACTTTATACAATTATGATTATTCACATAAGTTGCTAGTGATTGGTAAATATTATTTTTATATGTTTACCAAAATTTAATATGCTTGTTGGTATGATGAAAATCACTAATTAGATTCTTGTGGTATAATCTAATGAAAAAATAAGTGTTGAGTAAATATTTTTAAAAAAAATACTACATTATTCTAATAAACCCCTGTGGAGACATTACATGAATCCTACCATGGGTAGGATCAGAAGGTGCATGTTGATCCCTCCTTTTTCTATTTTATGGGCCCCTCTATCCTAGTGCATGTCCTCTCAATGTTTGGACTCATTATTTTTTGGGGGGATTTTGTTCACCAATGGGCACCAAATTAAAATAATGGAAATTTATATATACAAATCATGTAGAAGCATTTTTAATAAGAAATATCAAGGATAATATTTATAAATCTAACTTAAAGTATGACTTTAAATTTCTATATTTCTTCATAAGGACTTATATCAAAAAATCATTTTGTATTGAAAGGACATAAGTGAATATCATGTAGAGTGATTTGCATACTAGGGAGAGAATGTCCAGGCTTATTCTCTTATTCATCCATTCATACCACACAATAAATACACATGGTTTGATTTTATCATGTGGGATATGTATTTACAACACCTTTGTGGTTTCCTGACCCAATAACTTCTCCCCCTTTTTATTTCATATAATTTTATAAAGATCTAGGTCATGATTGTAAAAAAGATCAAATTATATGATTTTGGATACAAAATTAGATAAATGTAGGTAAAAGTGTGTATGACATCTAGTGATTAAGTGACACACAAAATACATAATATCAAAGTGTGTATATGATCAGAACAACACTACAAGATATGATTATTGGCAAAAATAGGTGACTGGTAATCCTTCCTAGGGCATGAATGTAATAAATATCTATCATTTTCCTATACACTCAAATGATATAAAAGTTCATGAAATTAATTATAGACCTACATAGTCTAGTTACACATTTAATATTCCAAAAAATATCAATTTGTGATCATTCCATCATATTTTGCCTTTTTCAAGTTTTATTTCCAATGTAACATTTCCATTTGCATGTTTCCTATTCTAAGCCACTAGATAATATTTGAAATTACTTTTAAACAATCAAAATTAATCATTAAGTTATTTAAATGTTTAATATCGACATCCTTACCTTGCTTAGTCTATTTTTTATTCCAATAACTTGTAATCTCTATGAAAAAATTCACTATTATACATATTGTCTTCAAACCACTAAAAAAATCATTCAAACATTCCTATTATTTTTATAGATTATTTTTAGACAAGTTAAAATATTCTAAAAACTTTTGGGATAAGATCACAATATGTTATACAAGGCTACATCTTGACCTTTTCCACTAGTGTGTCCTTATCCCCTGCACTCCAATGATAACTTTTCAAATTTAAGATAATTTAATTTATCTCGTGTACTTTTTGAAAGTTTGGTTAATGAAATTAATCCAAATATTATTATATACAAGCACATAAATTCATCTCAAATCATAATATATCAATCACTTTGAAATTATATTGCACATTGAATAAGAGGGCACTAACCTTTCCAATTCAAGTTCTGATTTATTCTCACAGTCATAAGTTAAGTCAAAAGTTATTTTAATACAAGGAAATGGAATTCATCGTCAATAAATCAAGTAAAAATTTTAGGTGCATCCATATATAAAGTATCATTATTCATACACTCATTCTATGAGTGAGCTCTACATCAGCAAGAGGACCTTTTGGGCTATATAGGCAACACTCAAATTACAAAGGGTTTTTTGTATATAGCTCAACCATTTCATTTGCCTAATCCATCCATTTGAATTTAATTTATATAATTTTGTGTGTAAGATCTAGGTTTTTCTATTATAGGTCTTTCACAAATCATCTCCCATAGTTAATTAGTCAACCATGTATGAAATCCATAGGTAATTGAAAAGAAAAAACTAGTGTACGATCAACACAAACATGGCCACAATCAATGGACAAGTTCTCAATTCACTGATATCCACCCTAGTGTGACCCTATCCCAGTACATCATAAAATTATTTTTTTGGATAAGACATAGTTCATATATATTTCTAGCTAGTGTTACATTAGATATCTACTTGTAAAGTTAGTATAAATCAAATCCAAGCTAAGTTTTCACATTTCATTGAAAGTTACTATTTATAGTTCACTTAATAATTTGTATTTTATTGTACTTTACATTTAGGTTCCATATATTCTATAATATAAATCAATATTTTAATATTTTAGTGGTTTATAACATTTCATTTTTAAATAAAAAATATGTCATTAAACATTCTAGTGAACACGTAATTTTTTTATTAGAACATTGTTTGTTATTTGCTTGATCTTTGTCTTAGAATTTCATTCAATTTTTTGTAAATTATTGACATTAAAAGAAACTAAAATTAAGATTTTGCTATAAATATGACACCATGAGTCAATATTATTTGACCTTGGAGCTTAGTTCGACACTAAAGAAATTGTATTGTCAAAGTAGATATATTCTAACACTGAAGCATTTTATTTCATCCTTGGGTTAAAATTTGTCGATCTCTATACATAAAAAACTTTTGAATTTTATTTTCTTTATTTTATATTACTTGCTACTTGTTTTTATAAATTTTATTCTTGTAGTTGTAAAACTACATAGTGAATTATCCTTTTTACTATGTGGTGACCTATCTTATTGAAACCATGAAGTGAGAGATATTGTGCCAATATATAGGCCATAGATAATGCTATACATAGATTTTAGTTTCCCCTTACTTTATAGTATATTAAAAATTACTAAGGTATCTTAAAAAACATGAATCCTATTTATCAATTTTATTTATGGTGCATCTAAGAGGAGTGTATCACCATGTGAAGTTACTCTCAATGTACCCTCAAATATGGGATAATGGGCTATAGGAACAATTTTATCTTTGTAGTTAATGTTGACCAAAATTTCACCATAAGTCAAATTAGGTAAACCCCTTGAATTTTCAAAATTTTCATAAGGTATTATAGGTTTGAAATGATCACCATGGTTCTAAGTGAGGTCTAGTCACACTTTTAAGGTCACATACGACATGTTTTAACCTTGTCATATTCGTCAACTTTATTAATAACCTGTTATGCCACCTTTTAGTCATTATAAGAGAATTGTACAATTTTACACAAAATCAAAAATGTCTCAATAAGTAATATAATATAATACATGTCAAGGAATGTCAAATAACAATTTTAAAACTAAAAAATTGCATGTTCAATGTAGAAAGAAGAATATAATCTACAAAAGGTTTGTTTCAAATAATTTTATAGACTAAGGTGACTCATATAGAACTTATTTAGGATTTAGGAAGATGTATTGAGATAACCATAGGTAATTTATAGGTTAGGTAGCTTTAACAAATCCAAAATTGAGAAAACCTAGTTTCTCTCTCCTATCACTCTCTTAGACAGGTCAAGAAAGGTCAATGGTTTTCACTTGGTATGGATAGGAAAAGAAGAGTTGGAGTGAGTGCACCTGGGGGATGTTATTAGTCCTTATGACCTTCCATTTCATGGTCATGGTTTCAATATTGATGGGTTTTACTATATGAACAATAACTAATATTTTTAACACCTCCAAACTGCTTATGCAACCCCAACATCTCATTTTTTTCATTTGATTGAAATGGTATGTGTGAAATAAGTGTTACATATAGTATTTCAAAGAATATTATTTCTTTTAATTTTATATTTAACTAGTTTGGCATGTGTGGTCATAAGAGGATAGACATAAGTATCTCATTGTGTTATAAGTGAGCATCATTGATATGTAGAATAATGTTTTCATAGTTGCAGAGTTTGTCCTCTTGTGAGTATATTCATATCAAAGGTAATAAACTTGTTTTAAAATTATAAAATCATGGTGATGTTGTAAGTAAGATTAAATGGACCAAATGGATATCTCAAATCCTTTGAAACCAAGTGAGGTTGAAGATTGAATTCACATACAAATAGATAGTCACCTATAGAACTCTATAAGAGTACTGAGACAAAGTATTGATGAAGTTTCAAGGTTATGAGAAGATTATAAAGATGACAAAAATATGATTAAGCCATTGAAAAGAGATTAGAGGTCAGTTAGAGAATTAATTCAAGACCTATAGTTCGTTAATACCACCTCAATCAATACCTACAGGTATAGAGTTGAGGAAAGTTGCAAATGAGGAAGTTTAATTCTCTAAAATGATATTTTTTCCATACAGTGTCATCTTGTGGTGCAAGTTTATGAGGTTTGTGTAAGCCTAAATGGCTTCATCCTTGTAGCCTAGGCCTAGAGGTCACATTTGAGCACAAGAAAATTTTATAGGTCACGGAAGATTATGGTGAGTGATATTTCAACTTAGTCAAAATATTGATGAAGATACTAAAAAAACTAAAGTGATATTGATCCCACATGAACCTATAACTTGTAAACCTACAATGCATTGATAGTAGAGGGATAAGAGCATGGTCTCAAGGAAAAAATGAGTCTATTCAAGTGTGAGATGGTCTTAGTGACTTTAAGAGAAAATAAAATTGTGTAACATAATGGTTAATAACTTATCACCACCTGAAATAATCTCTCATTTTCATTAATGAATACCTATAGTTTGAAGTGAGAACTGTAGACTAGCCTAAGTAAATGGAGAATACATGTTTGGAAGCATGAAAAATGTGTAATATGAAATGGCCACAATTAATACACTCTCATAGTGATAACATCACACTTCATGTGATTTTAATAGGAAAATTAGATAGGGAATTTTTTTATCCAATCTAGTATAAAACCTCATACACAGTCAATCAAAACCTTGAACACAATCATAGGCCTAGAAGCTAGTCTTGAGGGTTTGAAATGTTGAGGCATCTATAAGTTTGATTTGGCTCTAAAAATTGATAAAAAGTGTCATCATGAGTTGATAAATACCTCCATGGTCTCATTTGGGTCAGACCAATAGGGGAAGTGTCCATTGTTTTATCTCAGACTAGAGGCACTCCATAGTCAAGACAATCTACAAACATAGTACATGAAGGGTAAAAGGATGAAATTGAGAGATAATAATGGGTTTTTTATGATTTATAAAGTTTAATTTAATATTAATGAGTGTTAATAATCACTTAAAATCATTGGAAACACTCAGAGGTGATCACATACTTAGAAACATAGTATATGCCTATTTGGACTAAAACTAGGCATGAACCATTAGGTGTCTAATGTCATTCATATGATCATATGATATTTAAAAAAAAATTATATCCTTAATGGGATATTTTTGTATTTATTTGACTCATTGGTTTTCAAATAAAAACTTAGAAATGGTCATTTTGGCCTAATTTTCTCTCAGGAGTGTCTAGAATGTATAGTAAGAACTCAAGAAGCATTTTATTTCACTCATATTGGTGCGGACAATGTGCATGGTGTATTAATAACTTAGGGATAATTTAAGGGGGTATTTTAATTTAAATTAATGTAATTGGTTAAAATTTTAAGGGATTAGCCTTTATGAATCATCGTTAACAACTTAAACGACCTAAAACCCTCATAAGAACCCGATGAGAAAGATATAATGAGAAATGCATCCAGAAGAGGTAAATTGAATTGTAAAGTGATTTGGACTTAATTTTAACTCTCTCAATATCCTTGAAATTTATTTATTATGTACCATCACTTATATGTATGGGGAAAAATTTGAGTTTTTTACTACTTTTGAGTTGAATTGAAGGTGCAGAAAGGAATGGATGAGTAAAAGTCATGTTAAAAGGTGTGTAGAGATATATTATAACTAATCATACCACATTATAACCTTGGTAATTCATGAAAATTCCTTTTCTAAGTTGACTATTATAGGTAGTCTTGGATAAAACAATGAGGGCAACTACCAAGTTGAAGTTGAGAAGTGTTGTTTGGAGTTATTTTGAGGTCTACCTGATTGAATAGAAAAAAAATAGGCTCTTATGATGTGTCTCACATATATTTAATTAATATTTGAGAGGAAAATGTATGCTAAAATATAAAAATACTAAATATATTAAAATTTTATTCCTTTTATGGAAAGAATCACTCCGAATCACTTGTCACTTCGAGGGGGATACCTCCTTATTAGAGTAACACTATAATTGATTTCATATATTTTATTGGATGTTATTACAATGAGCTATGCCCTTTTATTTATAATATTCTAATATATCCCACTATTCTATTCTATGTATGTGGGATTATTCCTCTAATACATTACTATTTATACTACTATTCATTCTACTACTATTCTACTCTAATATATAATATATACCTCTATATAGGTATATTACATTCCATTCCCCTTGAATATGTTTCACCCTTGAAACATGATAATAATTAGGAGGATGACCAAATAAAATTTCAATTATACATTTAAAATAAATTGAAGACCAGATAGAATCCCATCCATACATCCTTTTTTGCTTTCACTTCTTCCTTGGATATTGGGATATGGGTATGTACATCAACAATTTGAACATGAGCACCATAATCAAAGGTTGAAGTGAAATTTGAAGAATAATGATCATCTCCTCAAAATGAGAGCAAAGGTGCTCAAAATAATTAGCTTGATGAATAAATGGAGGATACATGCCATCCCCCTTAGCCTTGTTCCTTACACATATTTTGTTTACAATGACTAACTCCATCAAAGAATGCATCAAATTTCTATAAATATTTGAAGGCATAAGAAAATAAGTTTCTTTTGTGTGGAGGGATTATTGGGAAAGAAAATATCAACTGAATTAATCACTTGAGAGTGATCAACATACCATGCTCTACAAGTGTCCTCAAATTCAAGCCATGTAACTATTTTCACTTCATATTCTTCAACTATAGGGAATGAATCCATATACCATTCACTATAGTTATGCCCCTAATCTATCCATGCATTGATTTCCTCATCATATATTTTTTTAAATATGGAAGTAAAGCTCAATTCTATTGAAAATAACATGAATATTGTTTAATGAATGCATTGCCTTGGATAAAATAGAAGGCTCCATGACTTTATTTTATTTTTATTTTTTATTTATTTTTAATTTTTTCTACAAACAAGTAGTCACTAAAACTGAGATAACTTTCAAAATAGTAAATGGAATTCAAAATGTTCTGGAAAGCTAAGACAAAGATGCACAAAACCCATAAAATTTTTGGCTCGATTCGTTACCATTTGTGAGAAGCTTGAAGAAAGACAGTCAAGTTTTTTGAGGATAAAAAATAAAAATTTGCACTTATTAGACTTGTTCCACAAAGCTCCCAAATTTTCTTTCAATATAAATCTCAATAATGGAAATGGCCTTGGAAAGTGCTCGGATACCAGATGAGAAGAACCTCTTCTTTCACATACAAAAAATACACAAATACTTCATATATTAAATATGTATTCCTTTTATGGAAGGAATCACTCTGAATCATTTGGTACTTTGAGGGGGTTAGCTCCTTATTAGAGAAATAGTCTAATTTATTTCATAAATTTGCTTGGATGTTATTACAATGAGTTGTGCCCTTTTATTTATACTATTCTAATCTATCCCATTCTTCTATTCTATGCATGTGGGATTATTACTCTAATACATTACTATCCATAATACTATTCATTCTACTACTATTATAATCAAATTTATATTATATACCTCTATATAGGTATCTTATAATCTCCTTGAGTGTGTGCAATTTACCATAGTGACAAGTGTGTTGAGGCCGAGAAGGCTAATGAGTGATTGCAAGAAAGTGAATGACAAGTGGAAAAGAGAAGGTCATCAGTTGAGGAGCATATAATGAACTTCACAATCATGTTTCTATCTTCTCAGGTTAGGTTACATGTGTCAATGAATTCCAAGGAAGTTCTAGGTAGTTAAGTGAACTCTTGATCAAGAGAGAAGTTTCAAGAAAGACAATGAAGTGTCCCTACGCCAAATTTAGGAGAATGTTGTACTTAAGATGGAAACTAGTCCAAGAGAACCTTATGAATTTTTTTAACTCCTCCTCTTGCAATGTATCTAGTCTCCAAGATTTGACACTTGTTATTGTGACTATTTTATGTCATCCCTTTTCTCTCCCCTCCTATGCTCTATATATTGAAGCCATTTTAGCATTATAAGCAATCCACAATTGGTATGAAAAATCCCTATTGATTTAACATCTTGTTTTGTTTTTGAATAAATTTATAAAGCTTATTTATTCTCTACAATTCTTTCCTAAGTATGTGAAGTAGTCCATTTGGATGATAAGTGATGAATGTTTTCTCCTTCCTTTCATTCTGCTCTTGTATGCATTATGTGAGTAATGCTTCTTCTAACAGGTCTCAAAAAGTATATATGTTTGTTAGGTTTATTTTGAAGTGTGAAGGAGATTAGCATTGTCTAAGATTAGAAATCTTAGTTACCCACCTTTGGATATACATATCAATCTGTCTCCATTTAGAAACACTTATGCTATAAAAACCTTTAAGTTAAGATTAGTTTTAATAGTCTGCCTTCTTAGTGCAAATGCAAGTATGTTTGTGGAGATATATTTTTTGTATCACATCTAGTAATGTAGGTTAATTTTATGTTTGTTTCTTCCATTTTCACCCCCAAATAAGTGATTAGCCTAGTGTAGTGTGTGAATCTAAAATATAGATCAAGGGAGCTAGCCTATAATCTAGAGATCTATCTCTTGTATTTACTTGCCTATATGCAAACATAGTTCCATGTTATCCCAAATTTGATAAGGTATCTTTGACTTCTCTGAGGTAAAAATTTGGGATATAATATTTAGTTAGATGAAACATTATACTTACACTACTTTATGAATGAGAAAGTATATTTTAGAGCCCACATAATCATTCAAACTCTTGCTTAGATCACCCATTATACCTTGATTTTTAATTGTATTGTATTAAGATTACTTAGTGATATTGTACATGGAAAATTAATTTATATCAATTTTTTTTTTACTTTTTTCATTTACTATGTTTAAATTCATTGCATATATCATGGATAGTCAATGTAAATATGATACTGATGTTCATTCTCTAAATAAGTTGTTATCTACTTATGTTATGTTTTTACCTATGATAATGAAGGGATAAACTATCAAAATTAAAACCTTATGGAGGGATCATATATTAATTATTATGATTTCAATGACATATCAATGAATAAACAATTTTATTTTGATAAAAATTGGGAACACGAGTCTATATAAATGAGTTCAACCCCAGATTCTTCTTTGGTTTCACCTATAAATTCCTTTTTGGATTCACCTTTAGCTTCCACCATGGATTTACGTTTAGATTCCACTCAAAATCCTTATTCAAATTCTTCCTTGACTAATAATCTAGAGTAAAAAGAGAATTATAAAAACAAATATCTTATCTCTCTTAAATTATCACTTACCATAAAAAAGTATGAACCTTATCCTTTCACACCTAGCTTATTTTCCACCTTTCCAATACGATTTATCAATTTCATTATTAAACAATAAATACACATAAAATAATCTCCAGGAATGATGAGACTAATCAATAAAAAAATTATATTTCTCCTTCCTTTGAAGTTAAAGTGAATACTAATAATATGTTATCTCTTCTCATTTAAATTTAGTGGATATTGAGCCTACATGTCATAACTATTCCCGATTGTCAACCAATGAGGATTAACTTATTTCCTCTTCCCTTAGCACATCACAAGATATAATTGAAAGCCATGAAATTCCTTATTACACATATTATTATGTTTCCTTTAATTCCACCTCATGCTTCTCTTTACATTATGTTACTCTTGTACCATAATATCATAATCTTAACATCAAGTTACCACATTATGACAATGCATCTCTTCTTAGTTATTTTAATGTTATTGATCAATAATAAGAAATTAACTCATATATATCCAGTGAACCTCCCAAACCAAATGAATATCCTATCCCTCCACCTCCCACACCTCCTCTTAATGGTGTTGGTATGTATATAAAATGAGATATATGTAGGGTTTATGCTTATGAATTCATCCAAGATCAAATCATCATAATGAGAAAATCAATACAAGCGTTGCAAAATCAAAATCAATATTTTAGTTCAAAAGTAATATCACTTGAAAATAATAGTAAATATACAAATTATCAAGAGTATTTTGGTGTTAATCATGTATATACAATTTCGTCTAGCTATCATGTGCCTCAAAAACAACATACATCTATAGTTAATGCTTCAAAAACTATACAAAAGGCCAATAAGATTCAAAGTGAACTTCTAAGAGAAATGATTTGAAACAAGTTGATTACATTGCCTTCTATGCCTTCTTTAATATGATTAAAATATTTATGTGCATATGATAGAATGAATTGGTATCATACAGATAGTTGTTTGGCTTTGAAAAATAAAAAAAGAAGTATCATTGATAATGGTGATCCTATAATAGATAAATCAATTAAACAACCCACTTATATTATATCTCATAAAAACAAGTGAAAAACTAACACAAAGAGAAAATATGGATACAAAAAGATAGTTCGTAACAAGAAAAGATTAAAACAAAAAAATTAGAGAAAACAAGATTGCAAAAAGAACAATTACAAAAAGAAAATTTGTAGGAAAAAACTCAAGATAAGAAATAAATTAATTTTGTAAAAAGGTTTAGTCTGAAGGTAATTTAAAATAAAAATATTCCTACAAATTCTAGTGATAAAAATATTGTTTCTAAGGAATCAAGCATTAAATCTACTTCATTCATAAAGCATAAATATAAGGGCAAAAAAAAATGGTTACAACTATAAGTAACGAAGTTAAAGCACAAATTATTTCTCTTCCTAATGTTAAACCAATGACACATATTCAAAAGAAACACAATTTTTAGAAGATAATCCCAATCTATGGTGGAGTGAGTTACTCATACGTAGATACAAAAGATGATCAAAATGACATATCCTAAATTCAATCACAACCTAAGAAGTCAATTATCTCCTATGAATTTTACATTGATAAGGATCATATCCTTATATAGAATATTTGTATGATATTTATGATATAAAGCCTACACATAGGCTTCCTAATGATGGGATCATTGGTTAGCATTTTCAATTTTATTATTTTTTTTACAAAATTTTAAAAACATCCAAATAATTCAAGTAATTCAAAAAATAAAAAAAAATGAGTGTACATAGTTTTTTTGCTCTTAATTCATTGTCAATTATTCAATCCTTCATATCAAACATTTTTTAGAACTTGGGTTTATATTCACTTTGGGTATCTTGTAATTCTATTAATGCACATATTTTTATGACACTCCACTTGCTTACTATTACATATCTATCATGATATGAATTTCATTGTACTTACATGATCACATCTTCCTAATTCTACTTACTAAATGAGAACACATAGATGTTTTTCCCATTGGGGTAATTTACATTCATATCTATATCACTCATTCATGCCAAATTGCTTCAATTCTTTTACACATACATTGGGAGCATATTGCTTGCCTTCCTTCTTGACACACTATGCTTTAGCACATTGTTGTAGATTTTTCAAATTCCTCCTATTTATTATATATTATAAGCCTTGATTCTTGGTATTTTTCAAATCTCTTCAAATTTGAAATTTGAAAAAATTCAGACAAATTCAAATATGTTCAAAAATTCAAAAAAATCATATAACTAAAAAAATCAAAAAATAAAAATATTTTCAAAAAAATAAAAATTAGGACCTAATGAATTTTATTATGTTGTTAATTTACTTATTTCAATATGTTATTTATTTCATGATTAAGTAGATATCATATTTCAATTTTCATAATACACGCTACTTTTCATGAGGTATGTGAGTGTGTTACAGGACATACTATTACATGATTTTTTGATGTCAGGCTTCCCATTTTACAGGACATACTATTACATGATTTTTTGATGTCAGGCTTCCCATTTTACCCAACAACCTTGCTATGTTGGGGGCATATTTGTAAAATTCCAACATGTTATATCTATCCAAAACCACTATACCATGTTGAAATATATATAATACATTTTTTAAATCACTAATACTTTACATTGTGCTACATGGATATGCTATTTGTTAACAATGACATTGATACACATGGTTGTTGTGGCTTGTCTTATTTGTTATAGGCTTATTTTTAAACTATTAATTTACTACATAATAAATTAGGATTTTATTTATTATTGTGTGTGGTCATTGGCCTTGTGTGTGCAACATATATATTTTATTTCTTGTTGGGCATCAACATGTCATTTTTGTGTCCCTTGGCCTTTTTTTATGATATTCACATTTCCCTTGAATATGGCATTTGGGCCTTATGTGTGACCTTATATGAAAATTACATGATATTGTGTGACATTAATTATATGTTCACTTTTTGTTACTATGGTGTCATGGTTCATATCATGCATAACTTCTATTTTCTACTTATTGTTCCATATTACATATCATGCATATGTTGCCTATGTGCTTCACTAAATAACACATGTTTCATTAGTATCTCAATACTATATTCAATACTATGATGCAATAAAATTCAAATGTTTATATGATACTACATGATTATATATTTCACATATTTTACAAGTTATCTTTATACAAGTGACTTACAAGCTATGTTTCTCATCTCAAAAGGGGGGTATCTCAATGGGCTTGCCATGAGCAACAAGTTTCAAATTTATGATAGCATATAGCTCTCAAAATTAAATTATGAATAAAAAATTTTAGACTATGGAGGCATATGACATGCATGTGCATTCATCCCTACAGTTACTTTAATATAAATTCACATTTATTTGATGCATATGCATGGGTATGTGTAAAATAGTTATAAGTTATAGGTTTTAAATAGTTATAGGTTGAATTGGTATTTCATATCAACTCATTACAGATACAAGGGGCATGTTTTTATTCATGTTCATGTTTCTATTTAAAAATTTAAAAATTTCACTTTTTCAAAGTAAAAAAAAAATTAAAATAAAATCTAGATCCTTCTATAGTAGTGTGATTATTAGTAATTTTAAGTGGGCCATGTTAGAGTCTAGTGATAGTCAACATCTATAGTTATACTTCAACAAGTCACAATTTGTGGCTATACCTCTTCTCCTACCATGGTTATTTAGTGGCACTCAACATCTATGGTGACATTGTAGTGAGACACATTTGATGGTTCCACCCCTTAAATTATTTTAAAGATTACTCTACATATTCATATGAGAGTTGGAGCATAAAATCTTTCCAACTCAAGAGTTTTCACTAGTTTTCACAAATTTAGGCTTGATCATTGTCAATTCACAATAGGTTCAACATTTCTCTAAGTGTCTCAAAAAAGGGAGCACATGCACTTTTACACTTTCAAGCTATATGGAAATTATATTGCATACTGTTTCAAGTGTATTCTTTCTTTGATCTCTTTTCAATTTTCAAATTTCAACTTTTAGATTTTTTAATTTTCAAATATGGGTAGTAACTAATTTTAGTGACATTATTGTATGTTTTTGCATTAATAAACCTTTAAAAATCAATCTTTACATCAAAATATAATGTTTGTATACACATTTAGGTTCACATCTCCTTTAACTTCTAAATTTCACTTCATTGCATTACTTGGTCTATTCACCATTTTGTGAACTTGAAATAAAAATGAGATCATTCACTATTATACTTATTATCTTGAAATCACTAAAAAAACATTTAGACATTTTGCTTACATATTCCTATCATCCAAGTTCCAATAGTCTCTATCTTTTGGGACAAGATGACACTAGGTCAAACAGTCTCACGACTTGGTTTTATTCACTAGTCCAACCTTTTCCCTTGTGTTCTAATGGTAAATTTTAAAATTTGAAACATCTCATCTTAAATCTAATAATTTTATCAAGGTAAGCTAGTGGAAATATTTAAAATAGTCCTCTATATAAGCACATAAAGGCCTCTCAAAGCATCAATTGGAAATTATACTACACATTGATAAAAAGGGCACTAATCTTTCCAATTCAATTTTTATTTTATTCTAATAGTTATATGCCAAGTCTAAAGTTATTTTATTTCAGATCAAGGGCATTCATTTTAAATAATTCAAGTCAAATTTTAGTTTCATCCATATAACAAGTATCAAAATTCACATGTGTCACTCTAGGAGGGATAAATAAATTGACACAAGGACCTTTATAGCTATGTAGGAATAACTCAAATTACACAAGTTTTCTAAAGAATAGATAGCATATTCATGTTGATGAATTCCACCCATTTGAATTTGATTTATATTTGGTTTATGTGTAAGAGCTATGGTTTTGTAATCATAGGTCATATGCACGTCAAATTAGATCCCACATTCAATCCATCAACCATCTCTAACATCTACAAGCACTCAAAAATAAAAAAAACAATCAGACTTGTAATCAACACATGTGTGGTCTCAGTAAACATACAAGGCTAAAATTTGCCTTTGTCCACCCTAATACGCCCCTTTCTTAGTACATCACAATTTTTTTTCTTGTGACACAAATTGTAGACCTTTCCAACATGTTATACATCATAGATCTTCCTGCACAGTTAGCATAAATCAAATCCAAACTAGGTTTGCACATTTCATTGAAAATTACTATTTATAGATAATTTCAAATTATGTATTTCACTATATTTTACATTTTGGTTATGTATATTCTATAATCTAAATTAGTATTTGAATAATTTAGTGGTTTATAAAATTTCATTTTTAAATAAAAAATATACCATTAAAAATTATTATTTTGCATTTTTGAATGATATATCTCCCTATTGCACTATTTGTTTATTATTTTCATTGATAAACACTTTAATGATAAAACTATATTGGTGAAGTCCTTATTTATATGAATGTTTATACCTTCCTCCTAGGGTTTCATGGCTATTTTCCTAAGTTTTAGACCTAATTTTTAGATTTGATTTTTTATCCTACGAGTTTTAAGAAAAGCCTAGTTGTATGTCCATCACTTTATACTTTTGGATTATATTTACCTTTCAAAAATTAGTTCTTGCACCTTGCACTATGAAATCATATTTATTCAGTACTCCCTTAGTAGTTATCTTCTCCACTTTTTTATTTCCAATGTAGGGTTAAAAACAAACCCTTTTCATTGCATGTGCCTTACTTCAAGGCTCTCACTTTCTTTAACCATTATTATTATGAACAAGGTGGACTTAATATTTTTATAATTTTTCATATATGGGATTGTGGAGGTTTTAATACATCACAGGTATCTAATATTCATATACTAAATTTATTTTTTAAAAGGCATGGTGGGTAGCTTGATTTTACATAAGTTTACCTTCATGGTTATTAAGAATATGTTTATCTTTGATTAAATGACCATTTTATAGTATCTATCATATAATACTATCTTGTGGATTGAAACATGATAGGGTCATTTTTTTTACTTCATATGATGATACCCTAGTCACTAATGGCCTTACTTATGCTTCTCCTATTGCTAAGTATGTGATGGTTCATTATGAGATTAATGTTGTGACAACTTGAAGATTTAGGACATGCAATGTCACTATTCCTCCTCCTGATTCTCAAGATGAGGTTAAAAAAATAGCTCAAATCTTCACTCTCTTCCTTCAAAAATTTAGATTAACAATCCATATAAACTAGTGGACCAATTTTAAAATACACAAGCCAAGATATCCATTACATTAATTTATTAAACAATAAAATGTTTTCAAATATATATATTAATAGATAATTTACATGATGATAATTTTCAAACCAACACTAATCCTTCTTATTTTTTTTCTCTTATGTATACATTACATAATAATGCATACTAATATTATTTTATTTATAGGATATACCATCTAGAGACATTATTAATCAAAACCTACATTTATAAATTTAATTTTAAATCATTTACTTAGGAATCAGGAGGGTCCTTGTGGATAATGTTTTAGGACTGAACATATTTAGTGAGGATTTCATTAATGCATTTGAATTAAATCATAAGTCTCTCACCATCAAATATTATCATCAATTTATTTATCAATTAATTAATAATACCTTTAGAAAAATCTATATCAAACATGATATATGAGCCTGAAACTATAGTCATACAATTTAAGATAATATATAAAGAAGTTAGTTAGCACATGTTTCTTGGTAGACTATGGATTAATGTTGTGGATGTTTTCCCTTCTATATTACATCAATGGGTAAATTTATATAAATCAAATATGTGGAACCTATAAAAGTCATTATCCATTATTCCAACACACCTCAACCTAATATCATATCACCCCATCATTGTATTTCTATAAGTCAAATATATATGTAATGTGGTTGATACTATTAAACCTAATAATGATATTACTCTTCAAGATTATAATGAATATGATGATTAAAAATAGTGTATATGAGAAATTATCCAAGTTTAATTTTACAATTGAAAAGTTTGATGATTAAAAATAGCATATATGAGAATTTATCCAAGTTTAATTTTACAACTAAAAAGTATGATGATAACATACATTTTTTTTTGGTATTGGAAAATTATATTTTGCTACTAAATATTATGGGTGACTTTCCATATTTCCATGCTTAAATAAACTCCACTTTTCATAGATAAGGGTAATAAACTTATCATAAATAATTTTATGAATGCCATTCAACCAAATCAACCTAGTGGTCTATTACCTAATAATTTCGAGTAATATGGAGAATATTATACTTGTTTAAAAATAATGGGATATATAAGTTTTTGGTTAGGATAAAATGAGCAAGGAATTATTGAGCTAATAATTACCACTCCTTATGGATTCAAAATAGGTCTTAGGTATAGTAATGATACTAAGAAAAAACTTTTCCAAAATGATAAAGGGACTCTTGATACTCACAAATACGATATTAACTTAATATAAAAAAAATTATATGTTAACTTTTCCAATGCTAATAAAACACTCCAAAATGAAGTTTAGAATGTTTCAACTTTATATCTTAAATATCATGATTTGATTTATGAAAATGGTTCATCTGAATTATCTACATTGATAATTTTTCTAATGATGAAGTTATTATATAATATATGTGGTCTTATGCTAATTTGTCATCTTTTCATCATAAATAAATATTCTTTTATAAGCTTATTCATCATGCATACTTTGGTGAGTGTGAGCTTATTCTTGTAAAAGAAGATATCCAACTAGAAGGTTCTAATTCATTGCCTTCTATGACTTATATTAAGGATGAGTCTACATAACTAAATGAAAAAATAAGTGATTATAAATCTATGGTATTAAAGAATATCATAAAGTTGTGTTACTTAACACATCATCAACACCCAAATAAGATAAAAACCATATATAAATTTTAAAAATTATCCATAATTATTTGTTTGGACTTATTTTGACATGTCTAGAATTAATCCATTCATAATGGTTCATAATCGAGTAGTTAATATTTTTGTTAAGCCAATAAAGCTAAATAGTTAAAACATGCATCCTAAAGGATTTTTTATTGGTTAAAAATTTAATGGTTATTGAATACGTGTTTTATTTGACCCATCAAATATACAATGTAGATGTATAAAATTACCCCTATTATGAAACATAAAGATAACATACACATCTATAACAAATTTATAGACTTTGAACAAGGATTTCTGAATTATGAATTCCCTCTATTCCATATTGATATGATTTTTGATTCTATCACCATGTATTAAATTCTCTCCTTCATAGATGGATTATTTGGCTATAGTCAATTAAAAACTAATCTAATGACCAATATAATACTAGTAATAACAACCCCTGGGGTACATTTTTTATGTTTTCATGCCCTTAAAATTGAAAAAATATAGTGTTGCTTATAAATAGGATATGACTAATATATTTCATGATTACATGCATGACATTATTGAATATTATGTTGATGATATTTTTGGAAATAAAAGGAATATAAAAACCATGTTAAATACTTAATAAAAATATTTGATTGATTACACAAGTATAATGTCAAATAAAATATAAATAAGTGTTTATGATGTCACATCTTGATTTTTTTTGGGTTTTAATATCTCTTATCAAGGTAATAAAATGATCTTAAAAAATTAAAACATGTTATTGATATGCCTCATCCCACTAGCTTAAAATAATGGATATGTTTGCATGTAAAAATTAAAGCCATGTTATGGTTTTTGGCTCAGTTGGATAAAAAAACCCATCCATTTTAAATATTTTTATAAAAATTCACCAAAATTGAATGGGCATTCTCTAAAGGCTTTTGAAGAGATTAAGAAATATCTAACTAATCTACCAATTATGATGAGTATAATTGCAAAAAGACCCTTATTGTTGTTCATATCTAAAATTAAATAGGATTTAGGGAATTTATTAACAAAATATAATGGAAAATAGAGATAAATATCAATTTTTTACATCAATCATACACTAGTTAATTATGAAATGAAAATCTCAATGAATAAATTTTGCTTAGTTGTTGCATTCAAAACAAAAAAAACAATAAAAATTACATGATTAATAAAAATATTCATGCCATCATAAAGACTATTTAAGGTACATCATGTATAAATATTACTTATCTGAGTACATAACATACTAGCTCATATTACTCCTAAATTTTGATCCTACATTTATACCCTAAAAATGGGTGATAGGTAAAACTATTGTTGATCAAATCATCATGTCTTTCCCACTGAACTATAATATTATAGTTGGTGATTTTTGTGGTTTGAAATCATATAAAATACTAAGTCTAATAATATTTTTAATAAGAATTAAAAACACTAGAGAAAATAATATTTAAACGTCCATAACAATATAGAGAGAAAGAGAGTACGAAACCCTAAGGTTGATTGGTTCAAAAATGAAAGGGTTAAGCAATATTTTTAACTATTTAGAAAAAAATGTTATGTACACTATTCACAAACATTAAAACCATTACACAAGTCAAATCTAGACAAATAAAAAAACTCCATATATACATACTTGAAATGTGCTGAAATAAAAAATAGAACATTTGAACCATGAAAAAGAGAGATATTTGAGAAATAATATTATTTTGACTTACACATGTAGTACCAAAGTAGGTTGTGGTTATGAAATTTTATCTAGACAACAATATAAAAACATCCCAAAAACCAATTCATGATTTGAGAAATTTTAGAAAAAAGTTAGCTTTAGAAAGGGTCAGATTTAGCAATAATTAGATTTAGTAGGTTATCTTCAAGATTGTAAAATTTTTGAGGTTGGAGTGTTATCTAATGATGATTATGGTTCCACCTATACTTTTTTAATTTATTATTTAGAATATTCTATTTTATTTTCATTTAATATTTAACCTAATTCATCATAAAATTTGTAATAAGAGTGAAATAAAGTGTTAGTTAGATCATGAAACCTATATATAGGTTGTAGGTACATACTGTAAATGTTGGAATCATAGCCAATGTATTTATTTTTGAAGAGAAAATGTAATCCCACCCTTGTTAGATAAATGGCTTCACATCTTCTGCTAGATAAATAAAAATGTAGACACACGCTCTCTGATAAATATGCTTTTAATACAATACTTTGGTACTAGAGAGATAAAGATATTATTCTATCAATTTCCACATTCTTTGATGTGAAGATGATGACCTCTTGATAAATATTGATAATATAGGCATGAGAGAATTAGATTATAATAATTATCATGAAATATTTATATAATAAAATAAGTAAGGTATATTTATATATATATCCTTCTCTAAGGCACATCTACATATAGATCGACCCTAAAAAATAGAAAAAGTGATAGTCAAGACATAAGGGACATGAAAGTTAGGAAAATAATCAAACAAGATCATTAGGGCTTTAAAAATATTTTAAAAAAATGTTTTGTATATTTTGAGAGGATTCGAGGTAGTATAAATGAAAGAAAAAATTTAGGTTGTCACAAATTCTACATCAAATGAAGATAATATCATTGGAAAAAATTGAATAAAAAGTCAAACTTTGAGGAAGACATAAGATAGGGGATGATGATAGAGTATCCAAGATAAAGAAAAAATCTATTAAAATTAACCAACTATATGCATGTGGACTAGTTATAATAAAAATAAAAAATACATAATGAAAAAGAATCTTATACCAAAATTATATGCCTATAGTTTAACCATTTGTTGATGAATTTTTTGGAGAGAGAAGTATTTATGAAAAATATAAAATTAATATAATGGAATCAAGGTAAATTAATACATGTTTCTTTCTATTTTCAATATATTCATAATGAGACAAAAAGAGAAAGAAAAGTCAAGGTAGTAGAATTATATGTCTAAGGTATTATTAGTTCTATGAATTAGATCATTTCCTGCTAAAAGATTTTTTTTGAGATACTCAAGATGTGTAATTCAATTGAAGTGTTAGGTAATCTTAAGATGAACTTGGAATTTTGATTAAAACTTCATATACCAAGGTTATATAGGTTGTATAAAATTATAATGATAACTTAATCAATTTTAGGTTGAATAAACTTTATTTTTATTGTATTTTACATTAGATCATGAAAGTCCTTTATCAAACTATTGGTCTTGTTATATTTTTTGGGAAATAATGAAGGGTACCAAGTTTTTTATCTTTTAGTGTTTTGGTTTTAGTAAGATTTAAAGAAATGTTGTTTTTTTTTTTTTTTGGATGAATAATGTTTTGTTCTATTCTTTTATAGCACTGGCATGTGTTTTATCCCATTTTTGATATAACATTAATTATGATTAAAGATATATAGGTGTAAAAATAGAAATATAAAAGTGTTAAAGATATAAAAGTGATTAACTATTTTGATTTTGATAAATTTTTTAATATGAATATTTTTTATTTTTGGAAAGTACAGAGAAATAATATACTTAGGTTTCACATTGATCTTTGTTGACTATTATGTATATTTGACTATAGAAATCACAAGAAGAGATGATTGTGCAAGTGCAATATCAAAAACAGGATAAAAATTAGATCTAGACAGGGGCACAATATATAGATAAAGGCGTGGTGCACCCAATCCCATTGGATTCAAACTTATCTTAATTTATTGTAGCAAACAACAAAGAGGAAAAGGAAAATAAATGAGGAATCTAGAAAATATAACTCATGGGAAACATAGAAAATGAATCAAGGAAAGAATTTAGTAGGTATATGAAAACATAGTACACCTAACTCCATTGATTGTAGACCCATCTAGGTTGACCTTGCATATGAAATAATCACTGCACATGTTGCAGCTATATATGATGAGAAATATGAGATATTGTGTTTAATATTTTACCACATATAAATTGTTGTTTGACTTCTCTTGCATTTGAAATACTTAGGTCACTTTATATCTTGAAAACATTCAATAAAAAGGGGAGTGTAATGGGCAAAGATGAACTCAATCATCCCATTGATGATTGATTATTGTCTAAGTATGCAACAATCCAAGGAGGTAAATCAACCCCACGTAGAGTGAATTTTCAATTGTGCTCCTTTGGCTATGTATGTACCTAGAAGATAGATTTAACTTGACAATGATAGCTCTTGAATTTCTCTAAAAGGCTCTTGATTTGGCTTATTGTTAATCCTTATGAATATTGTATAATTTTGGTAGAATAAGGAAAATTTTATTGATGTGCAGAAGTATATATGGTTATATAAAGTGAATAGTAAGTGGTCTAAATGAATGAATCATAACATGTATTTATAAGTGGATATTTTTAAATTGTCCTTTCTCCAACCTTATAAAATAAGTGGGAAGATCCAAAATTTTGATTTAAATTTAGAAACTAGCTATTATTTACCTTGGGCTATGGCCAACCTAAATGGACATTAGCATACTGCACCCCTATCTTCTTAAGGTAGACTTGGTCTAAAAACATTGGGGACCTAAATTCATAATTGGAGGTAGTATAATGGTGCTTTTAGTAAATTTTAGCATTTGACAATGAATTTTTTTGTGTAATGATAAAGATAAACAAAATTTCAATTCTAGATATACACAAATGGTTTAGAGGAATGGAAAATAATTCATGATGTATTCGAGTACAAGCAATATGGTTAAGATTTGTGAAGAATTAACATTATCAAGTTTTCATGACCAAATTTATGTATCTATAACATGGATAATTATATAATATATTAATTGTTGAAATTTTATTATGAAAAATTGATTATGTTATTTCCATAACTACATGGATCATTATAAAAACTATCATTATTGAAATCTAAAGTTATAAAGGCTTTATGTGTTTCCTCAAGTAGTTTTCAAAGATGATTTTGTCATTGTATTATTTAATGTCATTTGATTCAAAATATCATTTACATTTTTATTGTTATATGTTTTTAAATTTAATTTTGTTATCTTAATTTTTAATAAGAGAGCCAAGGACTCACCCTTATTTTGTTAGCGTGGTCATGTTTCAATTAAACTAGTAGTGAATTTTTCACTAACCAGCTTAATCATATCTTGGTTTACACTAACATTTTAAATTAAATATAAATTATCTTGAGTGGTTTACTTTTTGGATTATTATTTTAGATATTTATTATCATGCCCACATAAGATTATTATTTGGTGCATATTTATCCTACTTCTCCAACCACCTAAAAATATGTTAAAAATTCCTCCAACCACCTTGACTATTTAGTACAAGGTGTTGTATTGTATGTTGTATTGTAAAATTTTAAGAGATTGGTGGATTGTAAATATTACAAAGACCTTGACCTAATCTATTGTGTGGTGTGTGTGAATGGATTGTTGATTTTGGTAATGGTTTACTAATGAGATCATGGAGATGAGTATCAAATACTTTGATATGGTATTATATCCACCTTCTCAATCTATTGCTTAGTGTTTTACAATTTTTTTTAATTGTGCATCTACCATTATTTTGCAGGGTCTTTGAAAGAGGTTTTTTTGAATAATTATGGATGAAATTATTGTAGAATCATTTTCAATAAAAATGAACGTCACCATTGAGTTTAGAGCACTGAAAAACATAGAAATTCACTGTTTATTCGTCCAAATTAGTGATATTGGAAAAACTATTATTTTTACATATTTTTGGTCTTTTACATAGGATCACATGGATCCATACAGACATGACATACATGGATTTTTTTATTTTATAAAAAATTTAAGATCGACTTACATGTTTTAAGATTTCAAAAAAACTATAAAATTTTTGTTCGGGATTTGACCATATAACCAAACCCCCATTGCATAGTATTTCACAATACTATGCATGTCATATTATTGTGACCTGCAACTTTATACATCAACCACTTTACTTCCCTCCAATATGTCACACATCGTTGGTTTTTTCATCAATCCTACCACATTCATAAGGAATGTACTTTGATTTTTTTAACTTTTAGAATATTTTAAAGTTTCCATCTATGTTGATTTCTAACTGTGATTTTTTAGGTCACTACATACCGTATATATATATATATATATATGTTTATGTATTGTTTTTTTCATTGATTTAAATTAAAAAAATTATATGGTCACAAATTAAGCCCAATTTTATATGCATTCAAAAGATTTTTTTTTTTTTTTTATAATTTTTTTTAAGGTGGTTTAGGGGCGTCATGGTCGACTATCCATTTTTTTGTCAATTTTCAGGATCTATTTACTTGTAAAATTAATAAAAATATATTTATTGAACTTAAAAAAAATATATAAATCATAATTTAGATGATCTTATCTAAATTTCCACCAAAGGGGTTTTTTAAATATCAAATGATGCTAAAAAAAATAAGGGATTGTACGGCTGGCTATCTACTCTGTTTTCTGTGTTCCTATTTAAAATGTAGATACTTGACCTCCTTATACTTAACTTTTTTTTTTAAAATAAATATTTTAGAAACTAATATTAAATGCTATAATTAATGTTCTTATAACATCTTCAAATTTTAAGTGTAGTCATCTCAAATAATCTACAAAAATTGATATTTTTCATTTTTTTTGAAAAATATATTTATGAATAGATTTCTTTTTGTCCTTCAATTTTCTACACTTACTTATTTCTATATATTTTTATTTTTTATATATTTTTGTGTGAACAAATCTAAAGAAAAATTAATGTCCCTGCAAATCCAACTCTTTAAACTCAAACTAAAACAAAAAATAAACCAATGACTTAATTTTAAACCTAATTAAATTTTTATAAATATTTATACGTGTTTGCTTCTATTTTAAATAGATTCCTTTTCTTTTTTATTATTAACAAAAATATAATTATTTGAAAAAATCGTTTTGAAAATGACTTAAACATATAAACATATTAATCTAATATAATTTTTTATAAAATAAAAGAGCTCGCTTGTATTCATCTTAACTTAATCGCTGAAAAATTTATCCTCTTAGAAAAGATGCCACGAATTGAAAGCCTACAAATCAACAGAATACATATAATTATATTTAAAAGTACAGTTAGATACTTCCATAGAAAGTAATGTACACTGACCACTGACCATTGACCAGTGGACATCGTATACATTAAAACAAAACATATCCTTTTCAAATAAATTTGAAATCTTGAGGAAAGAAACCTAAATTTACAAACTACTTATCTTTATAGAATTCAAACGAGAATTTAATTTCCAAGAATGGGACTTAAGCAATTGGCATATACTGCAACATTACCGGGAATCTGATCCTCCAGCTCATTGTGGAGCCATGAGGCAGTGTGGGGGGGATTTTGGTTGAATTCTTTCATTAATAGGTCTATTGATTTATTATAAATTTATGATTGTAATTATAATAATATTTAAAAAATGTTGTAAAGATTATTTAAAAGTAAATATATATTAATTTTTTTTAAAATTATAAAAATTATACTTACATAAAATAATATAAAAAATTTAAATATAAAAAAATTATAAAATAATTTTTTATTAATTATATAGAATTTTTTTGGTGTCCAAATTTTTTCTGTAATACTACAAATTCTTTGAAAATCTCTTTCATATATAACAGTTGCTTTTATTTTTAAAATAAAAATATATTTTTCCAATTCAAAAAATCTCTCTTTCATATACAATTGCTACTTCTATTTTTTTGTGGAAAAATTCTAAAGAAAAGATTGTACTTTTTACAATTCAATAAATTTAAATTTAAACTTACCTCTGCAACTGCAAGTTGCCCCTCCATGGAACCACCGTGTTAGTTTTTATAAGCACGGTTAATAATTAGGTAAATTACCTGGAGAAAACTGGGAGTTGTAAAGGTTCGCGTGGTGAAAAAAAGGCTGTTATCTTGGCTGTGGCTGAGCTCGACGCCGAACAACTTCCATACAAAGTCGTGGAATATACGACATCACTCTGCAGAGACGGATCGGTAGACACATACACGGCTACGGGCATCGTAAGTGGAATACAAGGCAATGGCGCCTCCAATCTCAAAACCCTGATCACATGTGTCATTGAGGGCCTGGCCTTGGAATCTGGATGAGAACACCACAGTCCCACTATCAACAATCGCTCCATTTCGTGAGCGTCGAACTCACCCCACAGGCTCTCGGCCGCGGCATCCAAAACTCTGCCCTGTGCATACAAATCCCACACCCACTCAACCAGCCTCATGTTATAATTCTCTTTCAGCCTCTGGTCCAAAGCCCGCCTTCCGCAGGCTATTTCCAGAGCAACCACCCCAAAGCTGAACACGTCCGACTCCGGGCTTGCCGTTCCCGTCATCACACATTCAGGCGCCAGATACCCCAAAGTCCCTGCAATGACCGTCGGGTGCAAAGAAACCTCGATGTCCCGCTTCACAAGGCGCGCGAGGCCAAAATCCCCCAGCTTTGCGCTGAAATTGGAATCCAACATTACATTGCTGGACTTCACGTCTCTGTGCAGAATACACTGGTCCGAATCCTCGTGAAGATAAACAATTGCAGAGGCTATGCCACAAACAATTATGTACCTGCAATTCCAGTCAAGAACACTGGAATCCCCAAATATGTGCTTGTCCAGACTTCCGTTGCACATGTACTCATAGACCAGAAGCAATTCCTCCTTTTCGTGACACCATCCCAAGAGCTGCACCAGGTTCCGATGCCCTAGCCGGGTGATTATGCTCACCTCTGCAACGAATTCCTTCTTGCCCTGTGTTGATGCTTGAGAAATCCGTTTCACAGCCACGACCTCCTGCGTATCGGTTAAAACCCCTCTGTACACGGACCCGAAGCCTCCTTGCCCGAGTTTTTCTTCCTCGCTGAAGCTTTTCGTGGCGGCGCTGAGCTCAGAGAATGTGAATTTCCGCGGCCCTTGATAAAACTGCTCGTCCAGTGCCATTTCGTTTTCGTTCTGGATTGAAGCTTGTCCTCTTCGCCACCACAGCCAGCCGCCAAGCAAGGTCGCGCCGCACAAGGCGACCAATCCGGCGAAGACAATTGCTATGAGAATGGCTTTAGAAGCCTTCCTCTTCGAGTCCTCGACCGGGATCCCATTTAGCGGACTCTGGACGCTGAAGGACGAAGCGTTCCAGGAGGTCTTGCAAGAGAAATCCCACGAGAGCAAGGTATGACTGTTTGTTCCCAATGACGTCGAAGCAGAGAAGCCCGCCATAACATTCTCAGTAAGAAATTCCGTCAGATCTACATCATACCACAAAATTGGAGCCGCGGGTTTGGACCCATTACGGGCCAGAAATACTTGAAGCTTCTTCACTCGCCCATCGTAATCCACCCACGCGTCCCAAACGTTCCCGTCTTTCAGACTCCCGTTAATCACTGAAGCATTCGCTTGAGAAACAACGGTATTAATATCTATCCCTACATGGTTGTCATTGGGATCGAAGGAATTTTCATCCGTATCGAACTCTACGGCAACAATATGATTTGCTGGATTACCCATGGTAGTTGTGTTGAAGAGACCGAGGAATTTGCCTGCGCTGAGCTCCGGGGCCTTGAAACCCAGCGGCGCCATAAAGAAAGCCAGCCCCCCTCCTGAGCCTAAATCGTTTGTTGCATCTGGTTTAATGACGAATTGAAAGTGAGTGGTGAAACTTGCAATAGCCCCTGAAGAGCTGTCCCATACCGGAATGGAATTCTTGTAAACAGCCCAGCCGGCGCTGTATGTTTTACCAGCTCGATTCGTGGTGAGTTGGATAGAATCGACGTCCCCGTTACCGCTGGGCTGTAAGTGGGCGTCATAGAAGAGCGTGATATTGCTTCTGTTGTTGAAAGACGGAAAACTAAAAATAACGCTGGTTCCTGCTTGGGCGGCTACAAAACTAGCGGACCAGATACTCGAGAAAGCCAGAACCAGGCCGATTTTGCAGAGGCTCCTCATCTGATCGGCTCAGAACTGGCGTGCTGTAGAATTAACTGTGTAAGGAACAAACGAACTTGAAGTGTATC
The DNA here is from genome assembly GCA_037957365.1 of Torreya grandis. Classification (NCBI taxonomy): domain Eukaryota; kingdom Viridiplantae; phylum Streptophyta; class Pinopsida; order Cupressales; family Taxaceae; genus Torreya; species Torreya grandis. The sequence continues at coordinate 2,587,540 of JARHVA010000024.1, forward strand.
AGTGGAGGTTTGCTTCCTGGAAGGTGTATTCCGGTAAGAAGATTGACCGCCTCCAAATGCCTGGTATCTCACTAACTCTTAAAAGTAAACGCCACGTGAGATATAAACGGTCTTCGCGCCTTAATTTCGGATAATTCAATGTCGACGTCAAGGTTACGTTTGACTGCCTTCACAACGTATTTAAACTTATTAACTCTGAAGTACACTGAAATTTGTGAAATTTGTAGGAAGAGCTTATGGAATTAGATTAAGGTAATAATTTGGTGGGATTGTCAAAATTGGATTAAGTATATTTATATTTTAAAAAAGAGATTGGTCGAGGAAGTGTTATGATTAGGTGGATCATTTTATTTGAAGTTTGGAAGATCTTTTCAGTTAATAATAGGTTTTAATCTAAAATCGATAGTATCGTGTTCACTTTTCTCTTGTTAGTCAGTGAGAGTTATAAGAAATTTTTGTTTGGTAGGTGTTGAATTCTGTTACCTTGCAAACTCCTAAGAAGAAAGCTCTACCTACGTTGGTTTGTTGGACGCAAAGAACCCCACTCATAATCCTCTTAAGCCAAACCTAGTTTGTTTTTTGATTGTTTTTAATTTAAATTATATTAAAGTGATAATTTAATCAGATTATCATTTTTTTTTGAAGAATTAAACTCAATATAAACTATAGATAATATTTACTATTAAAACTTTTTACATTATTTTAAAAAAAAAAAGTAATTAATATAAACAAAACATTATAAAATAAAATAATTAGATACATCACAACTCAAACTCTTTAGGGAAAGAATAAACAAAATCTAAATAAAATAAAAAATAAAAATTGACAATTGACAATCAAACAAAATTATTACCTTAATTTAATTAAATTGATTTTATGTAATTTTGTGGACCGTTCAATTTATTCACGAGACACCATCTACGTTGAAATTTTTGTAGTGAAGAGTTGGTAGGCTTGCCCACGACGACGTCTGAGAATCACCGTCAATGAATAATGAGGGCAAAGGACGACGACTTTTAAAGAAGAATTAAAAGTTATAATGTTTGATTTTTTTATAATTTAATTAAATTGGATAAAAGGCTTCAATTTAAAACTTTATTTGTCGGGATATTAAGTGAAACTTCCCACTCATAGATGGCAATGACTTATTACTCAAGGATAGCTGGAATTTCCACATATCCCCGTTAATGGTGGAATTAAAAAAAATAAAGAAGTATTTTTTTAAATGTTTAAAATGTTCGAGAAGTAGTAGAAGTTGGTTTTAAAGTAAAGGTCATTTTTTTAATCGTTCTTTTTTAAAGGGTGGTTAGAGTTTTCATGACAAGTTTGATGTTGGTTATTTACAACGATTTTTGGTGAGCATTATTGTTCGTATGTAATTTATTGATGGTTGGCCTTTCACTATTCATGATAACTTTCTAGATGGTTGGAATGCTTTAGAGATGACATGGAACTACCTACTTGGTCAGTGATTTTCAAGGACGATCTTTTGCCTCTACGTTCTAAGACGATGCCTTGTGCTTAATATTCTACAATTTAGTTATTTGTAATTGCTTTCACCAAACCTTAGCCAATTGATTTTGTTTTTTTAATCAGATTTTCCCTCCAACATGAAATTTGAATTGTGATTTGCGTGACTACATTATTTTATAACTTCATATAATTCTATATTTTTATTTAATATAATATAAAACATTCCAATATTAATATTTAAAATGTTTTACTTATGATTTATGAAATAATTTATAATATATAAATTCTATATTATTTTATAAAAATCTTTTTTCAAAACTATGTATTTAATACAAATATTTTATGTTGATAAATTCATTACATTTATTTAGAGTTATTTTTGTCAACTAAATCTTAGAATGAGTAGTTAATTAATATATAGTCTTATATAATTAATAGAACCCCTCAAATATTAATGCCGATAATTTATTAATCAATATAAAAAGGCTGGCTTGTTATTATAATAATTACTTTTGTAAATAATATATTTATTTTCAAACAATCTTAATTAAATATTTTAATTTTATATTATCATTTTTAAGAAACTAATTATATTAAATTATAAATATATTCATTAAAATAAATTTAAAATAAAAATAGTCCACTAATCTTTAAAATATGAAGTATAATATATAAAAATAATACATATTATTTAAAATATGATATTACACTGTATTTAAGATGATATTAATTAAAATAAAAATATAATAATTTTTATTTATTATATAAAATTTAATAAATTTAATAAATGAAATATATAAAAATAATATAAATCACTTTAAAGATGATATTATACATTATTTAAAATAATATTATTTAAAATAAAAATATAATAATTTCAATTTATTATATAAAATTTAGTAAATTATATAAAATAATTTTTTTTAGTTAATATAATTTTTTTTTAATCATGTATGTTTTTTTAATGGAAAGTGTAAAGATTTTTTATTTTTTAATATTCAATGAAAATAAAAGTTACTAATTTTTTGTTTATGTTCTTTTTTTCATAGAAAATTAGATTGTACAAATTTTATAAACTTAACATTGAGTTCAAGTTTTGAGTGATAAAAAACTTAATGACTATTTAAAAAATATTAAAAGTATAGTGAGTAAATATTTTTATTGAACCCCACTCAATTTATGTAGTTAAGCTATTTTTTTAATTTTATATTTAAATAACTTATCTTTGAATGAAAATATAAATAACCATCATCCTCACAACTTTTACTACAACCCTTTAAATATCATAATTATTTAGAATTATATTTGTCAAATAAATCTATCGAGTAGATAGTTATATAATATATAATATTACATAATTAATAAAACCCCTCAAGTATTAATGTCAAAAATTTATTAATCAATGTAAAAAGGCTTATTATTATAATAATCACTTTTGTAAATAATATAATTTTTTCAAACAATGAGTATTAAATTTTAATTATTTATACTATAATTTCAAAAAAATAATTATATTATATTAAATTAAATTATAAATATATTTATGTAGATAAATTTTAAATAAAAATAATCCTCTAAAAATAAATCCTTAAAATATAGAGTATAATATATGAATAACTTAAAATATGATATCATACTTTACCAGAGATGATATTACCTAAAATAAAAATATAATCATTTATATTTATTATGTAAAACTTTTTAAATTTTATAAAATAATTTACTTTGATTAAAATAATCTTATTATAAATGTTAATATTTTTTTTATTTTTCACCTTTTTCATATAGAAAATTTAATTGTTTAAATTTTAAAAATTTAATATTAAAATAAATTTTTAAAATATAAAATATTATAAAAATAAGAAAAATCACTTAAAAGAATATCATACTCTCCCATAATATCACCTAAAATAAAAATATAATAAATTTTATTTATTTATAAAACTTAATAAATTTTATAAACTAACATATTTTAATAAAAATAATTCTATTTTTTAAATTCGTGTCTCTTCTTTTCTAATGGAAAGTCTAAAGATTTTTATATAACCTCACTCAACTCATATAATTAAATAATTTCTTTTTAATTTATATTTAAATAACTTATAAAATAAAAACTAAATTATTTTCTCATTCACGGGTCAATGACAAATAAGCAAGAAAAGAAAAGTAGAAAAGAGATAATCTGAAAACTACTTAAAGTTGGTTAGTTTAAATTGAATTTTGATGGGGCCTGCAGAGGTAATCTAGGGGCATTCGGTGTAGGGTGTATGATAAAATATTATAGTGGCTCTATAATTAGAACCTTATCTTTGAAGCTTCCAGATGGGACTAATAATGAAGCAAAGACTCAGGTTTTGTCTACTGGAGTAGAGATGGCTATAGAATGTGGCATAACCACCCTAGAGATTGAAGGTGATTCTCATGTTGTGATTAAAGCATTGATAAATAAGAGGATAAAATCTTGAAAATTACTAATATTTTAGATATTATCTGGCCCAAAATGAAAATTTTATTGCTTGGTCCTATTCACATTGCTTTAGGGAAAGTAATACTATCCCTGCTTTTCTAGCTAATGTTGCTATTGACCAATCCATGGATGTTAGAATGGAAAATGTTAGGACTAGATGGGAAAATTGTATAAATATTGATCAAATTGATATATGAAGTGTAACTGAAGCTTTTAAGAGTCTTCACTTTTCTTTTTTAATAAATACTAAATACTTCCTAAAATGTCTTTAGAAAGGAGATATCTAATTATTTTGATGATGTGTTCGCATGCTTGAGTATCGTTGGGCTTTGACAACAGAGGAAACCTAATTATCAAGTAAAAAGACTTGAATTAATTTGATATCATGGTCTTCATAAGATTTTTAGTGTGCACATTGATTATGTGGGATTGCTTTACGAATGTAATGATCATGAGGTGGCTTTCTTTTAAGGTTAGGCAATTGGTAGGGGGTCATTTTTGCATGTTGTTTTTGGCAAGATGGATCCATTCTAGGTGGAATCAGTAGGGTGTCCATTGGTTTTCAGTAAGGCCAAAAATAGGGAAATGGGGTTTGTAGGCTTTGCGTCTCAGACGTACCTTTTCAATGTCTTATAGATTTTGATGGTGGAGGTGGTGGAAGCCATTGAGCAGGTTTTGGGGTTGGCCACATTGGTGGTGAGCAATCAGGTAAGAGTCAATTCTGACTTAGCTTCCCTCTTTGCAAGTAATATTTGTTTAATTATGTCTGATACATAGTAGGTCCAAAGGTTAGTGGAATTTTTTTTGGATAGAATATAGATAGGGTCTCCTATCTGAGATGAAACTATCCATCTCGATCTATCTCCTACTCTCCCTTTCTCAAGTAGGGACACATTGGGTTTCATTCCCTTGTCTATTTTTCATGCTTTTTAATCTAGGTTTTTGGTTCTAGTAAATTTTGCACAAGAGGTGGATGAGGTTTGTACAGATAAAGAGAAAGAGATAGTGAACACAGGTATATGCATGCACAAACTCCAAGATCTATTGCAACCCATTTCGAGCTTGGAAGAATGGCGAGAAATAAGAAGGCAACCAAAATGTGTTAAGGTGATCAAATCACTGGCTAAGGGAGTGGTGAGGGGGGATTTCTAGGCTCCCCCTTAGTGGAGAGGTAAAAATCTATTGTTAAAGGACTCAATGAGTGCTCAGAGATGTTTGGTCTTCTCCAAGGTGTAGGAGGTTGATGGAGCAAAACATGGGAAGGTGGTTGCATCAGCTGGAGCTACTTTTAATGTAGAAGTATAGAAAGGTCATGCAGTTGATTTCAAAAAAGACTGGTAATCTAAGTAAGTTGGGCAACTTCCTGCCTAGTAATGGGAAACTGATAGATTTAGTAATTTTGGAATGACTGTGTTTAGTTTAGTCTTTTTTGGCTCCTTTGAGACATAATACACTGTTAGTAATAGTTAAAGTGTATAAAGGCATTTTTTTTTTAAGGTTGAATTGTAATTGTTGAATAATTATTGGTTGAATAGTGACTATTGGTTAATTTGAAATATGAATCAGTTTGGTTTTGATTCGATTAATTTATCTTGATATTTTTAAATGTTAAGCCAGACCATTCTTTTGTTTTTTAAATCTCATATGTTATAAGGGCCAGAGACAAGTTAATTCTCTAGTATCGATTAAAAAAATTAAATTATTTTTTTAAGGCCCATTTTATCTTTAAATTTCCTCTAATATTATCTTGAATATGATTGATTGTTATGTTTTTCCTTTATTATGACCTTAAAAAAGTTTAAAGAAATTTAATATTTATAATTAATTTATTTACACATGTTAATTTCACTTTTCACATATCATAGCTAAGATGATATTATAGATTCATTGTTTTTCTAATATTTTTGAAAGTATTAACTACATTTAACCTTTATTTAATTTATAAATTTTTAGTTAAAATATTATTATTGTTAATATTTTTAATAATTATTATATATAATTATTACAAATTCATAAATTTTATTCTTTACAATAAAATACAAAAATAATAACATATATAAAGCAATAAACTACAATACTAGTACATGAACTCATAACTTTACAACTTTGTTTATATTATTTCCCATTACCAATTTTTATTATTATACAAATTTTGATTAAAATATATTAACTTGATTAAAAATATAGTAACTTTTAGTATGTTTCAAACCAACATCATCATTTCATTTAGAATTGAGTATCTATGAGTTTGGCTAATCTAATTTTTCATAATTCATATATAAGATTGAAGACAGTCTCCATCTTTAAAATATATTTTTACTTTATCATGGATGAACAACAATTAGATGTTGTTAATTTTGAATAGTGTTTTCCTTCACCAATAATATCAAAGGTTATCCAAACATGTTTTCAAATTCAAATCTTTTCCTTGGTTTGGCCCACATATTTTTTAAGTCAGTTATGAAAAGAAAATTTTCAAAGACTCATCTATACACATCAATCCTAAAGTTATTCCTATCTAGATCCCACTTCAAAATCTACTTAAACAATTAGGAATACATTTACACATTTATAAGGCATTATCTTAAATCATTCAAATATACAAAACTCTCAAATGAATAGTCCATAAGTGAAGATTAAACACTTAAATATATGTCAAGGTTACATAATATCAAGTTTCGAAAGCTAATCAGATTATATCATATTCTAGAAGATCACTATAGAACACACATACATATAAGTGAGGACTACGTGATGTTTGATCTATAATTTGAGTATTAAAGCATATGAAATTATCAACCACTAAGCGGGATATGGTTCAGACTATCCAACCTATCTTTATAATCCATTTTTATAAGCCAAGCAAGTGTCCAAAGTGTAAATATGATTTGAAGGTGAAAAGAAGACAAATATGTATCTATGCACAAGACCAAGCATCTAAAATTAGACATGAAGCATATTAACAATAAATTGTAACAATCTATAATGGAGTAGATTGAAGAAAACATAGAAGATAGTTATAACATATAATGGACATATGTAGTAGTCGCAGACATCTAAACATTACCGATAACATCCTGAAAGATTTTGATAATTACTCTCCTGAACCAAGCGATCATAAATTTGTTTCATTATGTTTTGATAAATTATATGTAGACAGTGATCAAAACATAACAATGAACAAGCTAAATACCCCATCTTATTTTTATTATTGAAATACTAAGCCCAATATTAATCTAGCTTTACATTCAAATTTACATAGTGAATTATATGTCTTATGTAATTTGCAATTTAATAGTTTAGATTATTTAGATCACTAAATAAAAAACAAGTTATAACATTTTGGTGTGCTTGATCATTATTTCAAGTGTGGTAAACCCTACATAGGGCTTCATCACACCTTATGAGATATTTAGAATTTAGTGTTAGGGTCTTAGATTTGATTTATGATTTCCCCTTGGCGTCTGCATAAATCTAATTATTTTTCTTTTTCCTCAAGGTTTCATGCTTATTCTCTTATTAAGGCTTCCTCTATTAAGGTTTTGGTTGTTCTCATACATTTTTGGTTTATATCTCACTCAAAACAACATAAGTCATATAAATTGGATCAAAAACCTATTATTTCCCAAAAATTTTGTATGTAATTTTTTTAATTTGATTATTTTATAGTTTTAGTAAATCTGGTCTAGCATAAAAAAAAACCTATTGATCAAAAAACCATTTTACTCACATAGATGGCAAACAATTCACTAGTGTCATGATTTCTAACTTTTGTGAGATTTATATATGTAGTTTAACACTTTTCACCTATCTTGGATATGACATTGGACACTTGAATAAGATAAATTCATCTAAAGGATGCATCATATCCATTGAGTTTCCAAAAGATCTTTCTTTCGAAGCATGTTCCAATGCAATCCATAATAGATCTAATTTGGCTCAATATAATTTTATGTGAGGAGTATTATGGATAAGGTCAATGTGGGTGACACTTGATAAAATGATGATTATATTACATTAGAGGTCCAAGATAGTTTTTTTTTCAAGTGATGGAATATATTTAGAGAAATAAAAGAAGTAAAAAATGTTTTTCTCACTAGCACTCAAGTGGTGATATGTAGTTCCTCTATGATCACAACTGAGGGGGATGATACATATACAAAAGATGATTTAAACGACATGTCTAAATTTTAGGAGGGATTTAATGATTTAATATATGATACATGCCTTACATGTGAGCATCCTATTGATGGGATCATTGGTTATTATGAACATAACTCATATTCAAAGAAAATTAAAAAAAGTTAAAATATTAAAAAAAATAGAAAATGAGGCTCTGTGTTTTACTAATTACATGATTGATGTATATTATTTATAATATAAATAGTATATTACATATCTATTCTCTATGCACATATTTTTTCATGATATACATGAGTGGGATGTCAGACATATAGGCTATATATGACATATAGATAAATAGATGCACATATTTCCTTACACCTTATCACTACCTTTTTACATTGGGGACACACACATACACTAGGGTAATCTTGGTAAATATATATGTTTTATCTTTCCTTGGCCATCACATTTATCATATTGAGATACTTATACTAATTACACATTATTTTCTCTTGTATATACTATTTGAATTGTTATATTCTATGGATATTTTACTTTGTTATGTTATGATGATGTCATCATTTGATTATGTGGACTAATATTACTTGTTTTATGTTGATGATTGTTACATGTCATGATCATTGTTTGTGTATTACATTGTGTGATCATTTTTTACATGACATTACATGTTACATTTTCCCACCATTATGTGTTACATTGTGTGCCTCCATGAGTGCCTATTGATGACTGTTGCATTGAGTGACCATTGATGTGTGTGGCATTGAGTGCATTGACTATGTCGTTCACAATATGCATCATTTATATTGGTAATGCTCTACTCCATCTCATACACATTTTATGTATATCAAGGCATAGTCATGTCGCATCTTGAGTTCTTATGTACATCATCATCATGATATTATTTGCATATGCATATGTGTATTTACATGATTACTAATCTTCTAGTGTCATAATAGTTATCATACACTCTTATAATTGTGTGCAGTGCCACATTAATTCATATCATGCATCTTATGCATGGATTATGACTAGATGCTTATATATATGGTGATATTTACTATGATGGTTCTTAATATGTGCCTCATTTTTCATATCTATTTTTCATGATACATATGCTTTAGGATACATGTTTAATATGTGTGTGAATTATAAAATATTTATATGATGACTTAATCTAATCATGTTAGCACATGCTTTACATGCGTAAACCTTTTCTATATAACATGATGTGTATATAGTTATTTTATTTTGAAAAGAGTTATTTTTAGGCTACATCCCTTAAGCTCAAAAGGGGGGCATATTAGTGGGCTTGTCATATAGATCCAAGCCTTGATAAACATAAATCTCATATTTTTTGATAGATCATGATTTACATGAGATATATTATGATTCATGTGGGATATACTATATTTTATATGGGATAGATTATGATTCAGATTAGGAAATGTTTTGAATCAAATTAGAATAAACTAACATATTCAAACATATGTAGAGCATGTATAGGATGTTTTAAAGGATTATGATGAACATGTGACATGATACTTGTATGTATTATTATATATGTTTTATATGTGTGTGAATTATTAGATATTTATATGATAACATAATATAATAATGTTAACCAATAATCTACATGCAAATTTTCATATAACATGATTCTTATGTGTACACACCCTAATTTGGTCAAGCTAACACAAGTACTATGTCTTTTTTAGTCTTGTTCACACATGCCACTTGGGTATTTTGATGTCAATTTAGTCCTTATTATGATTTATTTCCTTATTTTACACCCTCAATAGTTTCATGCCATCCCATTTCTAGTCACAAGGGTCCCTGGCCTAATTGTCCTAGTCATAACCCAAATTTGTGCACACAAGATAATAGTGTGGTACTAGATAAGAGAAATTCATGTTATTTTCAACTATAGTGCTAGTGTTGAATGGTCATGTTTTTGACTTATTTTAGGTCCCTACCCTCCTTTTGGGTCTCCTCTTCTGATTATATTTGTCTTTTTACCTTGTTAGCTTGCAAACAAGTGTCTAACATTCAAAATAAAGATATTTATATATAAATAACTTCACAAGGCATTATATATATAGAAATTACTACTTTGGCACATAATTACATAAAATCAGTTAATAGTACAACTTTGCATTCTACATATTTACTTAGCATCACACCTAGATCTTTACCCTTAATCAAATAAGGGCCTAAGCGAAAGTCCTTCTTGAATACTATGTGCATTTGTTATTCACATTCCCTAAGGGAGAAATATATTTGATATGAGACCCCTATAATTGGGGTTAATGTAGGAAGTAACTAAAATAACACGGGTTATAGGTTATTCGATTGTAAAATTCCATAACCCACCTTTTCCCCTTCCTTTTGCATATGATTTCATTGTTGTTTTATGTGTGCATGTATTCATTAGGGTTTTAAAGAAGAAGTAGCCATAAAGTGACATAAAAGGATGGTCAAAATTTCCCAAGGACACATACAAGACCAAAAAGACCTCCCATAGCCTCCCTAGAAGTTTCAAGGCCCCTACCTATAAAATTATAATATCGCAATGCCCTTTGACAATAGTTCATCATGCTAGTGTTCGCTTGATAATGCTATTGACCTAAGAAAAATAAAAATCTAATTTCAGAATGAAGGTGATCTTGAATGTTCTTATGATCTATTCTAGCATTACCATCACCTAGTAATGTGTATTTAATTCTAGATAAGTCAACTCTCTCATCTTTACATTCCTACAAATGGTAAATTGATTAAATTAGTTAATTGTAATATTTATATGCATTTATCCCCTTTATTCTAGTAATTTCTCATCTTAGGATTTAATATATTTAATTATTAAAAGGATAAAACATTTGGTGAACCTGACTTACTTCAAACATTTCTTAACGACCCTAATTCCCTGGTAGGGTTCATCTTCTCTATTTTTGTATAATTAATTAGGTTTATTAAATTCTAATTTTTTTACTGATTTGTACACACCTTAACTAATCCATATCCATCCTCTATTAGGGTTTTAATTGATTTAATATCTTCAATTTTTCCTAACAACCCTTCAAACCTTAGATCTGCATACAAGGTCCTCACACATCCACATATTAGCCCTCAGGGTTTCAAGTCAACTTCTAATTTTCTATACATTGTGCTGAATATTTAGCATATTTTCAAATTTATTGATATTGGATTATCTTCTACCCATTGTTTTCTTATTTTTTAGTTTTTACATTCTCTTTTGTCGTAAGTTTAAGATGACCTCTAGGGAACCTCTTCCCCCTCACCCAGTTGATTAATTTTTAATTTTTTTGCATAATTATGAAAATGGATGGACTAGCTTTCAAAATTGTACACTAGCACATGATAATGAGCATGGCTTCATTTATAATGATGATGATGATTATTATTATAATTATTGATATTATGTTTACTATGAACATGATAATGAAAGTGATAATGAGGATAGAGTAGATACATCTTCTTCTCCTTTTCCTCTCTGTCCCCTCACTTCTCAAAATCAACCTTATAAAATAAGGCCAAAATAATCCCTCACATGTAGTGATTTATTTGAACGTGATCATATCCTTCTAACCACCTTTTCCACATCTTTATCCAAATTTAAATAATATAATAACAATCAAATCAATCTACTTTTTCATGATTCAAGTAATATTATTTCTTCACATCATGTTCCTAACATAGAAAATGAAAATTCACTTTATTCACCTTTCCAATTCAATTTGAAAAAGCATGTAAAATAGATATTGCATCTTTTATAGATTCACAAACTAAAGTAAATGATATTACATTGTCACCTTCTTTCACCTTTCAATCTCAACACATTGATTTCATGAAAAATATAGATAATTCAAATATCTCTAACCCTTCTTCTACATGTCATAATGTGCCAAATGAAAATATGATTGTTATTTCTTCTTCCCTTGACTCTATTATAGAAAATAACAATAGCTTCTGCATTCCACTCATAGCTAGTGAAGATACATATTGAATTCCACCTACACATGATGATATGTTGCATGGTGGTAAAAATTCAAAATATTTTTCTAATCTTATTATTACCAAGCATGAAAATGATAGTTGTATTCTCTTAACTCTAGAAGTGAAATTAACTTTGATTTTGATGAAACTTAGAATAACAATGATTACTATGATTTTAGTGAAGAAGAAATTGAGTCTAGTACTCTCTCTACTTCACCCATATCTCATGTCAAAATTGATTGCTTATTAAATTCTAATTCATCTTTAGATAAAAATGTGCAAACTTATACTCATGTTCATAGTTTACATAATTTACATTAACATGATAATAACATAGATTCTATTCCATTAGCATGTGATACTTATTTACCAATTAAAAAATAATAGATACCAATAAATATCCTCCACCCCTCCTTACTACAATAAAATTTGTTCCTCATCCTAACCACCATGAGGGTGATAGCTAATTTACATCTCACTAGGTCTAAGTTATCACCCCTCCAAAGGTTATGGTGAGCCAACCCACTATATCTAATAATGCTCCAAAAAATAATGTACCAATGGCTAAAATTAATAATAAGATTCAATGTTTAAATGAACCTCTTAATGATGCTAACATACCTTCTCAAGAGTTAATATTTTTGATGCATGTCATGGGTACTTTACAAAAACAAGTACATTGGACCACCTTGGAAAGTGAAGCATACTATTCTTGGATTGATTCCAATGTTATCCATGTCAATCCTATCCTACACACAATTGTCAATGAAACACTTCAAATTAAGTTTCATATACCAACATTTCCTAAGATTAATGGACATGGAAATCCATAATTGCATCTCAAATTTAATACCAATAGGAGTCCAAGAGGTTAGATTAGTATTGTGTTAGTATGATTAAAAACCAAACCAAAACACACTAATAAAGCTAACACCTCAAGCCTAGACACACAAGGAGCAAGAGAAAAATGTAATCAACCATCCATAGAAGATAAAACAAACATTATTTACCTTATTTGAGAGAAAGAGTTTTATGTTGACCATGGAAGAATGTGATCGGTCATGCGATCAAAGAATCTTTGGAAATGGTGCTCTTTGTATCATCTCTGCTTATCACCTTGGTAATTTTGGGCTTGGATTCTCCCTTTCAAAAAATTACCATTATAACACTACAAAAAAGACTCCTTGAAATTATTTTTGCATGATAACATTACACCAAAAGAGATTGTTGAACAATGGGTGAAGCCTTGTATTTATATCCTTTTAAACTAACTCTAACCCATGTGTAGCTAGGTTAGAGTTAACCAAGGTAAATTTTAGATTAATCCTAGTAGAGTTAAAGAGGGGACAAGAAATTAATCTATGGGATAGAGGTCCCAATTATTAAACATGGATCTACATTTCTAAATTTAAGGCTTTACAGAAGATATTTTCAATTCCTTGACTTTGAGGATGATGACATCATCATGACCTCATTTTGATTGTAATTTAATTTTAAAAAAAATAATTTTTACTAATTGCACATGGAATTTTCACTTAAACATTTAATTTTATTTGCTTAGTTAATTCATTTTGTTTAGCATTTTTTCACCTTAGGAATTGTTCACGTGCCCTGTTTAATGGGTCTAAAGGCCAAACTATCCATTTTCTAGGTCAAAAGTTGATTAGAGATAAATCTATGAGAGGTTACTAATGCATACAGGATAATACCCAAAAGAGGGATGCCTCAACATGATTCTGAGCACTAATGTCTAATGTGCAGATGGAATTAGGATATTTAATGATTCCTAGGCTTAATTTAAACTGTTTGGTAGAAATCAATTTGAAGTCTAGTTGGAACATAGTTGTGGCCAAAATGGGGTATCTACAATTTACCCCTATTTGGGAAGGTGTTGTAAGATATACACACATTAACATATTATCAAATAATGAAAAAGTTATTAATGCCTTCGATAATGCCTCAAAAGGTGATGGATGAATCTTGGATACCCCCTCAATAGAGCAATCAACAAATAAGGTTAATGAATGTTTCCTCAAAAATAAGGAAATGATGCAACCTATAGGTAATGGGGATGGAAATATTAATTTTACCAAAGACACTTATAATTAGTGGTACATTGAGATGCCCCAGTAGGCAAGAGGAGTGATAATGATTTGCCCAAAGGTGATTATAATCATTAGCATAGTGAGGTGCTCCAATAGAGCAAGTGAAAATAATGATTTACCCAAAGGTGGTATAATCATTATCACATTGCTTTGCCCCAATAGGATGTACAGAAGTGTAATAAAATTCATATTTGGCCCAGTAGGTAAAATCATGAAAGGGGAATTACATGCTGAATATATACTCACAAAGTAAGATTAAATCATTACAAAGGATAAACATGAATTTGGGATACCTACTGGTATGGAGATGTGCATCTTAATTAGCATTAATTACTAATCATTTGTGATTTAATTACTCTACATTTAGGTAGAATTAGGGTGGGTCAATAATTTTCCAAGTGTGAACAAGGAGAATTATTGTGGCACTATTTTATGTAAGCTCCATCAAACTAATTGTTTTGTAGCATGCGATGATATGCATCATGATATAAAACACCATGATGACCTAGGAGTAATGTGTATAAGGATTGACTCGATCCAATAAATAATTAAAAATAATGCACCAATGATAAAAACCATGATGATAATCCTAATGTATGAATATGGATGGGCACAAGTACAATGTGCAAGGAATCACCCAATGAATGCATATACACTGATTCAAGGCAACACAATAAAAGTGAACAAATAGGCAAATAAATAAACAAACAACTACACAAATAAAGACACACAAAGATTGAAAGTAAAAATAATAGAAAAAATCCTATCATTAACCAAGTCAATATCTATGTGTGAATGCTCAATATAATGATAAACTAATGGTTCTCCTAAGAAAACTATATGCAAGGGAACAACATGCATGGATAAGAGATATCGGTATAAGTTACACACTTTAGTTTTACACCAATAGGATGAAAGCTATGAGTTTGGCCTAAAAAGTGTGAATTGAATGATGCCCCTAAGGAAGGATACATGAAAAGGTAAGGTCACACCCCTAATATAAGTACAATAGATTGGAACTAATAATGGATTTGCCCTAGTAGCGAAGATCAAGGATTGGAGACTAGGTTCAAATCAAGGCCAATGTTTTTGGATTTTGGGGCTTTATATCTCTTTAAAAGATTATAAGTCATTTCCAATTTTTAGGTTTTTTGAATTTTTTTGAAATTTTTAGGGTATCTTAACTCACCAAAGATTGACAAGATAATGCTCTCAAAATGGCGAGAGTGTGGGACAAACCAAGGGTGCAATAATGCATCAATTTTAAATGCAAAATACACATAAAAGTGACTCACAAAATGGTGAGATCATTTTGGAGATAAACCTATAATAAGGAAAGATCCAATTAAATGGTGAATGAAATCAATCACCAAGACTGATCGAGCTAACTCTAAATGCACTAGATAATTGGATGCTTCCTACATAGTCACATAGACATAAGGTCCAACATGAACTTCAGGCTAAATGTAGTTCTCCTAGGAATGGGATGAAACACTATCAGGAAATGAAATAGACAAATAAAAATGGTCATGATAAAATCCATGAGAACACTTCAATTATACCTACCAACTAGGAGATACATGTCCTAAGTGACGAGGATACAATTTGAATGGCCCAATGTTGGAGGTAGGCATGTTTTTGGGTTTTTATAAGAATCTCAACTCAATAGATAATTACGATACATAAAATGGGTTAACTCATAAAATAGTGAGAGCATGGATTATATATGATCACAAAATGGTGAGAGTGTTCAAACTTAAAGTGATCACAAAATGGTAAGAGTGTGGTAAAGGGAGTAACTGAGCTAACCTCAATGTAAATTTAACATTACCTATATAGTCCAAGTGGACTTCAATTCAATGTAGTTCAAAGGTATGGCAAGGTACGAAATGATGGTATGGTGAGGCAAATGGTAAGGTATGGTAAAGGCAAGGCAAATGGAGAATGAAAAATCCAATGTAAATGGAAAATCAAGGTAAATGGAAAGGTAAGGCAAATTTATAGCAAATGATTATGTTTTTCCTATTGATATGGAGATACATGTCCTAATTAGTACATGATATGACTAGAATAATCAATTGTTTAAATCACTAGCGCAGAGCCTTTATGATAGTTGCGTTGTTAAGAACCTGTTATTGATTTAGACTACAATATCACTATTGTGATCTTTGCTAGTCTTTGATTTTGTTTCCTCTAAACTTATAGACAAGATGTCTTTGTATCCTCTATAGAGGAAAATGTACCTAGTGATGGTAAATAAGGATAAATAGTGGATAAAATGTCTGATTTGGAAATGGATCATAATGGAATGTATAATGGTTGGGTAACAAATGAAGATTAGGATTTTTAGGCACACACAATGTTGTTTATTTGAGATTTGACATAAATTTGGTTGTGTTGGGTCCAAAGACTTTTGAATATGCTCTTGATAGGACCACCAAATTTTTATGTTGTTTGGGCATGAGTGTAGTTTCCATTTGATTATGTTTTATATTGAAAGTTGTATTGATGTTATATTTAATAATATCTTAATCAAGCATTTAAGAAATATTATTCTCAATGATTGACAACTAGAAGAGGTTTTCACCAATATAGTTGTCTTGATTTTCCCATAGCACCTCTAATAAAGTTTAACCAAGGAACATTGAATTTTGACTTTGATTGTCTCTTAGCACCTCAAATAAGGTTTCACTAAAATATGTTGATTTTGGACTTTGATTACCCCCAAAACTTCCAAAAAGGTTTCACTACGAGATTGTTCTTCTTCTACATGAATGTGGTCTTGGTCCCCTTGATATTCTACAACTGATATGTCACCATAGATGCAGTTCAATAAGGTGTGATTGTGTCAGTCCCAATTGACACTTGTGTGAGGTGGAATGTTAATACAAGGGATATATTTATTTGTGTTGATGAACAATGGAATGGGAAGTGGAAACATAATCCTTGTAAAAGATACTAGGAGAACTTGTGTCGATCCTAAAGTATTCATCTTCAAAAAGTGTGGAAGGATCACAAATTTATTCAAATTAATTTGCAAAGTATGTGTAACCAATGTTATAATAACCATGATTGTATTTTGATTATAAATTTGAGTCTGACTCAAGGGAATCTGAATCTAATGTTGAGATTGATGTTAATTCTACTTCTAATGCTAAATTTGATATTAGTTTAAGAATAAAACCTAACTTAAATGTTGATTCTTAATCTAGTGTTGTGATAAATATGCTATGTTGAATGCTTGGTATTGGATGAGTAATGGTCTATAGTTGAATAATTGGCTCCTCAGAAATAGGCTTAGCTAAGAAGGAATCCACAAATACTAGATTGTCAAAGTGAGGCTTCTCAGCAAAAGAAAAATGGTGAATAGGCAACTCCATAGAGATTGGGTCATCAAAGTGAGGATCTTTAAAAATAGGGCAATGGTTGAAATAATAATTTTCCCAAAGTCAGTTATAATCATTAGAGGGTGACTCAACAAATATTGGCTTATCAAAGTGAGACTCCTAAACCAAAGGGAAAGGGTCAAATGGAGATTCAACACAAGTTAACACATCACAAATATGTGTTTCAATAAAAACATCATGGATTGGTTGGTTCTCTTGGTGTTGGATTATAATTGGTGGTAAAATATCAGTTTTGAACACATTTTGGTCTTTAAAAGATGGTTTTTGGAGAAGTAATTATTGGATTTATTATGGTTCAAATATCAGCTTGGATTTTATAAAGTGGGGGCAGGTTTGAAATGGATTAATAATGACCTATGGTTTAATATTGACCTCTTTGTAAATAATATCATCTAAGATGGGCTCAATAAAGACTAGCTATGAGTCTAGGATGGTAACTATGATCCATCTAGCCGTAATTATGGAACCTTATTGATATAATGAGATACCATATTTGAAAGGGCCTATATTGGTAATCCTTGGGCACTATGGAGTTGGTTTCTAATGTAGGGCAAAGGATGAGGGCTTAGAATGGTAAAGAATGGGTGTTGTAGATCTTGGTTGCTAATGTAGGACAAAGTAAGAGGGCCTAAAATGGTAATGAATGGGCACTATGAAGCTTAATTACTAACATATGCCTAAGGATGGGGGCTTGAAAATGTAATCCTTGGGAACTAAAAAGTTTGGTTATTGATGAAAGCCAAAGGAGGAGGGCCTAAAATAGTAATCCTTGGACACTGCAAAACTTGGTTACTAATGTAGGACAAAGGAGGATTACTGGCAAAGTTAGGGAAGTGGGTACCATTATCATTGAAAGGTTAAACTTTGTACTTTAATTGGCCCAAAGAAGAGTGATCTCAACATATGATAATTGACATGGATGGGTTTGTAAATTAGCCCAAAAAAGGTAGTCTTGGTCTACAAAAATGGTTTTGGTCTAGGTCTAGGTTTGAAAGTGGCATTGGTCTAGGAATAGGTATTGGTTTAAAACACAACATGACTTGGAATAAGTACTTGGTCTATTACTGAAAATGGTTTAAACTTGGCCTAGAATGGAGCTCTTCTAAAAAATTATCAATGGAAATTTGATCTTAAATACCTTCAATACTCTACGATATTCTCACACAAATGGTTAAATGAAAGACAAATTTGAATATTGATCTTGGAAAAGTGTTTCAAACAAATCTAATCTATGTCTAAAATGAAAAAGTGCTAGGTTTTTGGTCAAAAGGCACAAAGCTAGACTTAAAAAGGCATTAAATAGGTCTAAAAACTTTAAGGCAATGTTAGGTCTTTGGTAAGAAGGCCCAAATCTAGACTTTAAAATAAATGAGGCTGATGTAAGAACTTGGAATTAATCTAACTCTAAAGCAAATAATTTAAAACACTTTGACTCAATCTTGGCACATAGATTTTAAAACAAACTTGACCTTGGTGTAAAAGCATTCGCTAGGCACATGCCTCAAACTAATTGGGAAATTCAATCTCAAGGAAGTAAAATAAGAGTGATGAGTAAAGCATTCAAGCCCAAGTGATAATTAAGGATAAACTGTAAACTAATCGTACTTCAAGTTATACTTAAAAAGAGAGTTTTGACCTTAGTTCAAGGTAAAAAATCAACTCCAGGAACACAAAAATAAACCAATTCCTAGGTCTAGGCAAAAGGGTCTTTAAACAAAGTAAGGAATTAGTCCAAGTTACACAATTCAAAGGTAATAGGTAAATACCCAAGCCAAAATTAAGCAAGACTGAGGCATAGACCAATCAATTTTTGAATTTGAACTTTGTAAGACAAATTCTAAACTTGGTTCAAAAGACTTGGATTTTTTTCAAATGGTGAACATCCTAGACCCAAATGGACAACATAACAACACCATTGATAGACCAAAGGTATATGCGGTTTTGAACTTGGTTTGAAACAAAGTAAATTTTTTGGAATAATATGAGTAGCATAATGATGCCTCCTAAATCAAATGGTATGATAATGGTTTTGGATTAAAAAATCTAAGGCAAATGTGTTTGATGAAATAGATAGTGTAATGATGCCCCGTTTAAACAAATGGCACATTTTTGGGATAAAAATTCTAAGGCCAAATTGTGACACCAAATGGATAGAGTAACACTTTTTAGGCTAAAGTGTGATGAAAAAATGTGATGTTTATGACTTGTTTTGATTTTAAATGTAAAAATAATTTAGTCTCAAAACATGCATGTAAATCAATGAAAATAGAAATAGCATAAATGGATCATCTCTTCCCTATAATTGATACAAGTATGTGTAGATTCAGCCAAAGTTTCTATTGATATAAAAATTCTTATGAGGAATTAAGTGTTAGTCTAAAAATTAAAATTTAGGTGTAGGTAGAGTTTTTTGACCCCCTCTATCTCTCAAGCATTGGTATGTCGCATAAAATTAGAGTGAGAAGCACTCATCATTTGACATGAGATTCTATAGCAAGTGGTGTTTGACTACAAATCTATAAGTTTCAAACATACTAGATGGTCCCAAGTGTGACTAACACAAGGGCACAATCATGTCAATTAAATCTAAACCACCTAGCATGTTATGCAATGGTTTAGTCCTTTGCATAATAAATTCATCCATGTAATTCTCAATGAATTCTAATGTTTGGTTTTCATATGGATTGGGTACCCATTGGGATGGTTAGGCTAACCTCTCACCACTACCTCATTTAATGGTTTGCCCAGTTTATATACCCCATCATGGAATGGGGTTGGTATGATGTTGGGAGATGAAGCCTCAGGTCAATGCACCCCTAAAGAACTCATGGGGAGGAGATGAATTCCTACCCACAAACTAAATGCATAAAAAGAAATAAATGAAAATGAAAAGACTTTAGAGGTTATTTTTGAATCAAACAAGTCACTCAAATCTTGGGGAGATCATACACGACATTATTTCTAACACAACTTTATAAACAATAACAATAAATTAAATGTTTTTATCACCTACGTTCCCTAAAAAGGATGGGAGAGAGCATACATATTAGAGTTTGTGTTTTCTAAAATCAAAAAAGCTAATCTAAATAATTTGAAACTAGTCTAAAGAATAAGCAAAAATTGAAAAAGTCCTTTGGAGCTCTAACTAAAGATGAAGGTTCTTTTTACTAACACTAAATTGAAATGTGTTTGAATATTTTGGTCCCTTGGCAATGTTTGCACTTGTAAAAGCTTAGAAAATTATAAAAGACAAAATTTTAAGTGAAATTTGAACATCGTAACCAAATATGAATGAATTTTAACCTCTATTTGTGAAATTTGACTTTACAAAATAAAAAAATGATAAAAAAGGTCCAAAACCTTTTCTTTTCTAGCTTAATTCCCTAAAAATAAGTTTGTGGATTAATTTTTGTTTGAGCCAAAGTTATATTCTTGCAAGTTAGCTCAATAAAAACATAAAATTTAAGTCTTGGGTTTATAAAAAAGAAAAACATAGAGTAATCATCAATGATTACTGCAGGGATCATTACTGACTTCTATAATCGACATCGATTCGGTCCCAATCATCATTGATTCCTAAAATCACACTAAAGACAAACATATTTTAAAATAAAAAATGTTTGACAAATAACTTTTCAAACTCAAAACTTCTTACTACCCTATAATAAGAAATTTAGACATGTAATAAATAGATTGCTAGGCAATAAAAATTTGATTTTTAATACATTTATAATTCAACTATATTTTGATGCATAGATCATTTCCGATTCCTTTGATCGATGCCAATTTCAATGATCAGCCCCAATTTGTTACAATCATCATCAATCCCTGTGTCTCAGTTAAGAGCTCAAACTTCTTCACTTTTTTGGTGATTAAATAAAAAACTTGGCATAAAAATGGTTATAAAAACATCATAAGAAGTAACTAGAAGAGTTTTGTGGGGTGCATGTCCCATCAGTTGTGCCATCATGTGATTGATAGGAATATAAGATGGGAGATTAGTATTATGTTAGTATGATTAAAAACCAAATAAAAACACTCTAATAAAGTTAAAATATCAAGCCTAGACAGTCAAATAATAAGGAACAATACACGTAACTATCAATAGAAGATAAAACAAACATTTTTTACCTTCCTTGAGAGTAAGAGCTATATGTTGGCCATGGAGGAATGTGCTTGATCATGTGATCAAAGAATCTTTCACAATGTGATCCTTACATCATCTCTCCTTATCATCTTGGCAATGTTGAGCTTGGCTTTGGCTTTGGCTTGGCTTCTCTCTCTCAACAAATGACCATTATAACACTACAAAAGAGATTCCTTAAAATTATTCTTGCATGATAACATTAAAACAAATGAGATTGTTGAACAATGGGTGAATCCTTATATTTATAGAATTTTAAAATAAATATAACTTAAGTGCAATTAGGTTATATTTAATCATGGTCAAGTTTAGATTAACCCTTATTGATTTAAGGAAGGGACAATCAATTAATATTTGGGATAGAGATCCCATTTATTAAGCATGGCTCTCCATTTCTAAATTTAAGGCTTTAGGGGAGATATTTTCAATTCCTTAACTTTGAGGATGATGACATCATCATGAACTCATTTTCATTAAAATTTTATTTTTAAAAATACATTTTTACTAATTTCACATGGAAATTTCACTTAATTATTTAATTTTATTTGCTTAGTTAATTCATTCTGCTTAGCATTTTTGCACTTTATGAATTATTCAAGTGCCCTACTTAATGGGTCAAAATTCCAAACTATCCATTTGATAGGTTAAAAGTTAATTGGATATGAATCTATGAGAGTTTACTATTGTGTATAGGATAATACCCTAAATAGGGATGCATTAACATGATTCTGAGAGCTTATGTCTGATATGCAGATGAAATTGGGGCATTGAGTGATTCCTAGGCTTAATTTGCAATGTTTGGTAGAAATCAATCAAAAATATGATTGGAACATAGTTAGGGACAAAATGGGGTGTTTACAAAATCCTATAGAAAGGATATGACACAAACCATTGGCAATTTGATTCTCCTAAAATTATTTCCCAGGAGTCTATAAGATGAGGCATTAAATTAGTTCCATAATTCACTCCCCAATAGGTCACTACATATATATGATGACTTAGAAGAAGTATTTCTCAATCATTATATCCAAAATAAGGGACATCATGTCACATATGAGAGGTTTCCTTCACTATACCAAGGTAATTTAAAACCAATAAATGATTATATTTTATTATTCAAATCATGTATGCGATAATTGATCTACTAGATGACATATTTTAGGGTAAAATACATCTTTACCAAAGGCCTCATTTTTTATTTTAAGGAAATTTTTTATATGAGTCATCTAGATCATTTCGACATGTATTTCATACAATGATGACATTGTAAAAGTAGTTGGGACTAGTTGAGACATATTCAGAGGTAGATTTTGATTTAGATATCTCATAGTCACAAGCTTACAATATGGTCCAAACACCTAATCCACCTATGCCTAAGGAAAAAGTGGCACCTAAACCACCAATCAAGGTAATAAAAATAGGAAAATATCCACTTAATATATCATATCCCATAGTGATTAGAGCATAGGACACCAATAGAGGGATTATACAATTTAATTCAGAAAATGATAGGCCTCATGATATCTTGTTTACATTATTAGATAGGAGGATAATCACACTTCATCCTAATCAACATCATCCAACACATAATTCACATATAATAAGAAATAAACCATATTATAATTATCATTGAATAAAACAGCATTGGGATAATCATTGTTGTGTACTCATATATTGTATTGACTAGTATGTCGATAGAGGCATTAAAGCATTCACATAGGGGGCATCAAGATCTCTATATTTTCATTCCCCTAGATCATATTCCTCTACGACTAAGTTATACAAGAAAATTCATTTCAAAGAGCCATTGGTTACTCATCATATGAGCCATGTGTTTTCTAGGACACCTACTTATGCAAGATCTCATGCACCATAGAGTCAACAGAGATGGAAACTAGTTCAAAGATTTCAACCTACTTATAACAACATGGTAACAAAATAGAAAACAACTCAACCACTAGTTTCAATATGAAAACCAATAAGATATTTTCAAGAGATAATGCACATCAAATATAGTTTCAGTATGATATCTAATTTAGTTATTCACTATAGAGTCTATAAATCTAGCTACCACCAATGCACCATGATTAATACCAATTCCCAAGGCTATTTTTAATCCTACACAATATGATCAAAATGGCCACTTGTTTACTCTTACATCAATATTTAGATAGTGCATGTTTCAATCACAGGATTAATATTAACATGTAATATAATAGTTCCATGTCACCAATAATAAAAACTAACATTTTCAATCTAGTATAAATATCTACTCAACATCTAAATGAAAATAAAATCAATTATCATTATCTAATCAATCATAAAATTTTCCATATCAACACAAAATCCACAAACATAATTAAAACATGTAATCAAATAGACAATGCCACACTTAAAATACTACATAACATGATTCCCATATATCAAAAGAGTCCATATATGTATGTGTAACTCAAAAAAAATTCATACAATGATACATAATCACTCAATAATGGGAGCTTGGTCACCATGAGCCATATCATCACCCTCACTCTTATCTCCATACCCACTAGAACTTGATGCACCTACATCCCCTATATACCTAGATCAAGCCATGTGCCTATGCTCTCTCTCTCTCTCTCTCTCTCTCTCTCTCTCTCTCTCTCTCTCTCTCTCTCTCTCTCTCTCTCTCTCTCTCTCTCTCTCTCTCTCTCCCTCCCTTGTAACACTGCTAGCTCAGCCATCACCTCTATATGCTCAAATTATAGATGAATATAGTCATATGATATCCTGACACTTGCCCCACCTAGACCATATAGTGGGGGCATAGCTCACCTCTGTAACTCTACACACACCTCATCTTTGTTATATGTTGATAGCTTATATGTTGTAGTGGAAATGACTGCTCAATCAAATAGATGTGCATGTATATCAACCACCTCAGTAGCCCAATCCGCCAGCTCATCATCCATAACATCATTAAGAATGTGTTTTGTAAGCTCTCATAATGCCACCTTAATGATAATATCCTAATACTCATCATCTCTTGTACATACACATAATAATACAATACATTATACATCTTCTAGATAATCCAATACTAATCAAATGAAATATACCAATATGCAATGATAAAATACCTCAACCTACTCTAATGGGATCTAGATCTAACACATCCTACATAATGGCCCCATCACCCATAAATAGTAGTGCCCATTTTTATTATCCCCACCATACTATATAGGCATATGTATCCCCCAAATCATCCACATTAGGTACCTTTATCACTATATCTCTCTATGTAACTATAATTAGGGCCAACTCAACCATCAAAGGTTTAGATAGCCTACTTGGCCTCACTTTAACCTTAGTACTCTTCAACCACACCTATGGTGTGAGGGGCACATCCTACATCATAGTAAACTACCACATAAATTTCTCATACTAGAATGTCTCAAACATAGTGGTTCATCGATCATACAACTCACCCAAATTTGTCTCAACCAAACCCTATCCTTAGTCCATCCCTAGAATCCCTTATATGGTCTCCAAATAATATCCTGAGCTATAACATGATCTAACACTTATCAACAGTACATCATGCTCCTTGATCACATGGAGTCATGCCCATCCACATGTTTGTAAATACCTATGGGTGTGGCCAACCTATACAAGTAAAACCCTTTGGTCTAGCCATAGTAATATGCTCATAATCCCAAAAATGTAATAATGTCAATGACCCAATACCACCACTTTAAAACTCTTGAATAAACTAATACAAATCTTGATATAGGTGGGCCAACATGATGCAGACCCATGAGTATATGGTTTAATTTTCCTCTATATAATGAATAATACCATGCACCCTATATGCAATGGACACATTTTTACCGTCAACTATAATAAATCAAGCCAATAACACTACACGACATTTCCAAAAATGTAGAACATTAGCTCTAACAATTACAAATAATAGCACATCACTACTACTACCTTGATGATGCATCCCTATAGGAATGATCATCTAATACATTGAGGCATGATCTATGTCTCTCTATCCACCAACATCTTGTAATACCACTCATTGACTAGTAATGGATATCTTTAACATCATGTATACATCTTCTAGATTAATAGTCATCTCTCTAGTGGGCATCCAAAATTTACATGTATCATCATACCATTACTCACATAAAGTTGTCATCATAAAATAATCCCATGGTATCAATGTTAATGATGCCACATATCCTAAATTGACCTTATCTACTACTAATATCTCATCATCTATCATGAGTAGCCCATGTAGACACCATCATCCAACCCCTCTAAAACTCTCTCATGCATACATCTACTTGTAAAAAACCCAAAATATGACATTATCATATCCAAATATCAAATATACATATTTAAATAATCATTAAATATAATTCTAATTCAAAAATTTCACTACCCTAGCCTATAGTATGATAGCGCTACAGATAGGATCCTAGTGTTGGACATTAACACTACCTTAGGTTTATAGTGATAGATAATAGAATGATCCCCATATAGTAGCATGGTATCCATAGGAGACTAGAACTATACTTCGAATGATTGTGTGATCCCTCAAAAAATCCCCAATCTAGCATATTTTACATATAAAATGATGCTAAAACAAATAAAAACATTTAAATACTCTAAAAATGATAGAATCCTTGCTAGTCCAACCTCTTTATTAACCTGAATTAGTGCCTCCACTTCCTCAGCATTTTTTCTTGGCTTAGATAAAAAATTATATCCAAATTTAAAATTTAAACTTAATCAATCTAACCTATTTAAACGAATCTTTGGAAAATGCCACCTCCCTAAGTTTGGCCCCACGCATACATTTTGCCAATTATTACCAAAAACATCTAATCATGATATCTCGTGCCTTATAGATCTGAATTATAATATGGTTTTTATGTGCGTAATTTGATGATGATATACCCTACACCATCCCTATTTTGATTATAATCTAGTCAAATTACCTCTGCATAAGCCAAAACTCATATTTTCCTTAACAAACTCACTATAGACCATAAATCTCTCTTAGTCTCAATCTATAAACAATTCATCTACTATTATAAATACCATCAATATCATAATCATATTATCAAATGTGAAATAATCACTAAATACATTATGTAAACACCTAAATTTGGCCACCAATGGCCTCCAACCAGTCTTTTGACCAATTTCCACCAAAATGCAAAATTTGGTCTAAAAACACTAAAACAAATTAAATGAGTTAAAATTGATATATTATAGTGTCGATTTTGGCTAGGGTATCCATAAATGGGGCAATTAAATTTATGGGCCAACTAATTTTGATTAGATCATTCTGAGTCAAAATGCCAATTTTGCACCTAGGTACTCTAGATTGTCCTTTCCTATCAAATCTCTTGCAAAAGATGCATGCCTTTGTTATTTATTGTTGATAATATCCTAAATGGGATAATGGATCTAATGCATCTGACATCACCTTCCAATTCTAATCTAGTCAAATTTTGGGCCAATAAAAAGGCATTATAATCAATTTGAGTAATTTGTGCACAAAGTGCTTAATCATGCTTAAGAGCTAATTAATCCAAATTAGAGCCTAATCAAGAATTCCATGGAAACTTATTAAATAATTTGTTTTGAAAATGAATATTGAATATTTGCATCATTAGGTAACCTCATGTCTTGGGAATACATCTCTAAGCTATAAATGCCACAAATATTAGGATGCATGCCCTCTATGCCTCTTAATTACCCCTTTTTCCAATGTCATGATGAGCATATTTATAAATTTTAATTGCGAAATTGGATTAATCCTTAGCCACACATCTCAATCTTGAGATGGATGGCTCAGGTTGATTATGATCAATCTCAAAAATCTATAAATAGGAGGCCTTACCACATCATTTCTAAGATATTTTGGTGCAAAGTTATTATGCTTAAATATCTTTAAAAGTCATGATTATGCAAAGTTATAATGCAGAATTGATTACAAATCTTCATGCAACTAGTTTTACTATGTCAAATTTATTCCAAGCCAAGCCAAGCCAAAGGTGCCAAGGAGAGATGGAGGTAGCCAAGCTTCCATTGCTAAGGACATCATGGGCACAAAGTTGAGCAAGCCGCTACTACAAAGGCATTTGGAGCATCCAAGGAAGGTGAAGGAATTCTTGTTGTTTTTCCTTACTTTTTAGTTGTGTTTGTCATTCAATTTTTTTACTAAGCTCACCCTAGTAACTAGGCATGAAGATGTTAGCTTAGTGTGTTTTTGATTTGGTTTCATTCACTAACACAATACTAATCTCCTCTTCTTAATAAAATTCCTAGTTCACATAATGGCACACTCATTGGGACTAGATTCATCCCACACATGAAAAAGATCATTCTAAAACTTTAAAATATTCATTTGGATCATTAAAACTTTCACAATTTTATTTTCTAACTTTGTTTTGCCATTTTTCTTTGTCATGGGTTTACACAATAACCATCATCGGTTAGTAAAACCATCATCAATTGGCATAACCATCATTGATCACTATTGATTTAACCATTGTCGGTTAGATAACCATCATTAGTTATTAAGTGTAACTATCATCGGTTATAGAACTGACGTTGGTCACTGTGTTTTTCTTAAAAACATAAACTCGAGAGCTAATAGGCCATTTAAAAATGCTTGGTTTGGGGTCATACAGACTCTGTTTTGGATGATTTTTTTTTAAAACCACGCGTTTTCTCCTAAATTTTTAGAATTTGACATTAGTTTTATCTTTAAGTTTCATAGTTTTTTTTTTTTTTTTTTGAAAATCTATTTAAAATGTTTCTAATCTAGCATATTTGCTTTTGACTTGGAACTTGTTAAAACATGCTATTAATAAATCTTTGACATGGTTTTAAAATGAATTAGGAATATTATTTTTGATGCTTAGTGGAACATTCAAGTTCTTAAGTGAATGTTTTCATAAGTTAGGCTTTCAGAGTTCACAATCTTAAGACCAAGGGGTCAAATGAATACCACCCAATATTTCAAATTTGGTGCTTAAAATGAATTCATCTTTCTAAAAGTTTTTTGCCTTCAATAGTTGTTTGATCTATTTTTTTTTTTATCAAAGAGAGCGGTGTTGCATGTATGCTATTCCATTTGTCCCCATTAGGGAACCCTTAGAATCAAAAGTGACATTCATATTACAAAATCCTAGTCTAAGGCTTAGAAATAATGTTATCTAAATCACTCTCTAAAAAATTGTTAAAGTTTGGGTGACCTTGAAAATGACCCTAAAGTATTTCTTTTTATGTCTTTCCTTTCATTGCATCTTGGCTTGTGAGGGGGATGTCATTACCTCCTATGAGTTATTTATAGAAGCTTTGACTTGGGGTTTCATCTCCCAGCATTAACTTTACTTACTCCTTCTGAGTTTTACATGGGATGTAGTGGCACTTTAGACATTGCATTACACTGAGCAAAGAACACGATGTAGTGGTTACAAAAAGGACTAGACCTTTTTACAACAAGCCAAGTGATATAGACCCAAAATCTATGCTTTTATTTTGTATTGTTTAACATGAAAGTCATTATGCAATTGATTCCCATAAAAACATTTGAAAGCTTTCTATTTTAGTCAACCCCACATTGCCATACCCTTTCTATGATTTGGACGATTATAATTAGTGTATTTTGGTCATTTTTACTTGGTATGTTTTGAGAATAAAACTTGTTTGTTTGTTCATAAGCCATGTCAAAATCAATTTGTCTATACATCACTCTTTTATCTAAAGAGGCATTATGCTAGCTATTTTACACCACACGTGTGCCTTGAATTTTTTTTTTAAATTGTTTGTGTGTGTGTCATTTGAGTTAAGGGTAGTGTTATGCTACCCAAAATCATGTCAAACCATTTTACCTTTGAGTTTTGGAAACATAGCATTAACCACATCATTAGAGCATGCTTACACTATTAGGCTGCTTAATTTATTTTAAGACTAGTTTACCTTGTATCAGAAAACATTATTTTAAACCATGTTATGTATACCATTTAGACATTTATCATGTGTCGTCATGTTGTTCGACCTTGTCTTTTTTGTTTAGATAAAATCCTAGTTTTCAATGTTGATTTTTCAATTAACCTTGTCAAGTTTGGATTCAAACATTGATTGATTTCTATTTAGGCCTCAATTCATGAGGATGATACATAGATATTTCTCTTTTGGGTTGCATAACTTCAATTAGTTGATTACCCAAATTTGAAAAACTATTGGTAGTATTTTTATTTAATACCTATCCTTATCATTGTTTGTGCCTTTATTTGAGAAAACATAGTCTTTCTTCAAAGAGCCTTTTGTCTTATGTCTTATGCCAATGGATCATATTTATGTTTAATTCTGTGTGTTGAGTTTATGTCAAAGTTGTTTCCAAACTTATTAGTTTAAATCAAATCACATCATGCCTTTGTTTTAAGTCTAGCTTTTGATGCTGTTTGGCCAAAAGTCTATCATATGCCTATTTGTTCAAACTTAGAATTTGACTCCGCATTTGGACAAAAGACCTAGTAACTTAACTTTTCCCTTTCCTAGTTTAGACCTTGTTTGGAACACTTTGACCTAGACTTTTGACATGCTTGTTTTTATTTAGATGCTTGACCTTTTATCCGTATGACATTTGACATTAGACATTTGATGATATACTATTTTATTCCAAGTCTTAGCACAAATTATTTTAGAGATACAGCTCTACTTTCAAACCACATTAGAGATATAGATCCACCTTTTGACTAAGTTAGACTACGCTTAAAACATTTGTCCTTTGGACATAATTTTTCAGAGTTTGTAGAACTCTAAGCTTTTTTGTTTCAGAGATTTCATCATTTACACAAATATGTCTCACTACACTTATGATGGAGTCACATAAAATCCAACTTATGATAGAATGGCCACACAAAATCCCACTAGGAACCCCTATAGAGAAATATTTTTTAAGGAGTTTTATTATTCTCCCTATAATACTCCATATGGGGAACATAGTCAAAATCCATAAAATCCAAATCAAAACCTTGATTGGCATGAAGAGGCTTATGAGGAGGACATTGAATACCTAACTACAGATAATGTTGTTTTAGATATGAATCCATACCCTCTTTAAAATAATTAGTACGTGGAACACAGTCAAGAACCAACTTATGAGCCAACTCATGATTGGGATGATATGGTTTATGAGGAAGACTTGGATGCTTTGGCTTATGTAAGTAATCAAGCTCCACCACATCATACTATTTCTATTCTAAGACCACAATGTCACACCATTCCTATACCAAGACCTCATCCTTTGGTTTATGTGAGCAATCAAGTTTTGCAATGCCAAACCATTTCTATACTAAGAACTCATCTTTTGGCTTGTGCAAGTAATCAAGCTCCATAATGCCCTTTCATCATTTTAAGACCTAGTCCTTTGGCTTATGTGAGAAATCAAGCCCCACAAAACCCTATCATTACCATTTTAGGACTTAATTCTTTGGATCATGTGAGAAATCATGATCCATAATGCCCTACCATTATCCAACCACAAGTCATTCCTTGTCCAATACTAATCTCATCCAAAATTCAACTAATCCAATCATTTGAAGACCAAGTTGTGTTCAAAACTAGTATCTTTCAACTCATTGGAAATCAAGGCCAAAATAACCGACTAATTCAAGATGATTTTTTTGAACCAACCATTTGTGATAAGTTAACTTATGATGAATTATTTATTGATCCTATACCAGTTGTTGAGGAGTCTCACTCTGATGACCCAGTATTTACTGAATCACTTCTTAATGATTATAAGTGTCTTTGGGAAAATCATTACCTTAACCATATGCTTATTTTTTAAGATCCACCTATTGATAAACTAGTCTTTGAGGAGTAGTCTTTGGACCTTTTTCCCATCCTAGAGGAGTCCCACTTTGACAAACTAGTTTTTGTGGAACCCATTATGCCATCATAGGTTGTTACTTGTCCAAAATCAAATATTAAACAAGACATCATTATAAAAAAGTACCCATAAAATAAAAAATTAGAGTTAAAGTCAAGTTTTGGTCTTGAACTGACATTAGATTTAGCATCAAAATCAACATTAGTCTCAACATTAGATTTAGAGTCCCTTGAGTTAGAATCAGATTCAGAAGAAGAATATATTCATGACTGTTACAACATTGGTTATGTATGCCTTAAAAATAAATTTTAATAAATTTGTGATCTTTCTATAATTTCTTAAGATGAGTAGTTTAACTTTGACACAAGTTATACTAGTATCTTCTACAAGGATTGTGTAGCCTCTCCCCATTCCATTTTGATTCCACAAGCCATTACCGTCAACCAAAATATCCATATCATTGACATTCTATTTCCCAAAAATGTCGATTGGGATCGATAGAATCACACTTTATTGAAATAAATACATGGTGACATAGAATTTTAAGAAGAGGAAGGAGGCCAAGACCACATTCATATAATAGAATAACACTCTCCTAGTGAAACCTTTTCAAAGGTGTTAGGGAAAAATCAAACTCAAAACTCAGCATCTTCTAGTGAAGCTTTTTTGGAAATGCTAGAATACAATCAAAGTCAAAATCCAATGTTCATTAGTGAAACCTTCTCAAAGGTGATATAATAAAATCAAGACAACTTCATTGGTGAAAACCTCTTTGAGGCACCAATAGCTGAGCACACAATTTCTTCACTACTTGATGAAGATAAAATCAAAGATCAAATCAAAATAGCTTCCAATCTATAGCCTAATTAGATTGTAGCTACTCTAAAGATAAAACAACAAAAAAATTTGATGGTCTTATTGAGAGAATAAGTCTTTGGGCCTGCCACAACCAAAGTTATGTTGAATTTGGCATCAACAACATTATGTGTGACTAAAATTCCTAATCTTCATTTGTTTCCCAACCTTTCCACATTCCGTTATCATCTACCATTCCATTTCAAAATTAAACCTACCATCCATTATTTGTATTTTTTTACCATCCATGACCACACTTTCATTTATAGAGGTTACAAAGATACCTTGTCTCGATGCTTGACAAAATCAAAATCAATGACCAATGATTATCACAAAAGCATTCTTTACAACCAAATGTACATCGAGTTCTTGATAGATCAATTATTCAAATGAGGTGTGGGATAGAAATTAACATGATCAAGTATTTTGTTTGTATCAATTATTTATTAAGATGTGCATCTCCCCATTAGTAGGAATAACATAATAAAAAACCATACCCAGAACCAAACATGTACCATACCATTTCACATTATCATGCCATTGATCATTGTTATATATCCTTGTGCCATTGTCACATATTCTTGCCATTTACCCCATCACTTGGGGTCAATCCTCTTACCATTTTATCCAATTTATCAAACCATCATTATCATTATTAGCAATATCATGCCATCTAACCATTCCATTACTATCTAGACTAAAGCTTGTTTTTAGTCATCTTACCTAATCATGTTTTGATATTGGTTCATTTGGTTCTTCTCACACATTTTATGAAAGGATTTTTATCATGTTTCAACAATAAATCCAATTCATGTTTCAATGAAAGTCTATGAAATTAGTGTGATAGTTGATCTAGAAAGATATCTTTCATCCTATCAAGTTTGTTTATGTGATCTTGATTATAACCACCTGTGGGAAAATCAATGTTTCACCAGTCTTGCTACTAATTATAACTACTTATTGGTACATTAGTATCATTGAATTATTCCATTGTATCCTAGTTATAATTGTTTATGGTCAAATTAAGGGTAACATTTATTTATCATGCATTGATGCATCACTTTGCCATCATTGTTTTCATTTGACTGGCCATTTGATAGATTTGAGAACTTGTTGGGACCTAGTTGGTTTTTCCTCACCTTTTGTGTGGATGGAATTACTATGACTTTAGGTCATTTTAAGACTATGTGGGTCATTCTCAATTCATGTTGAGGTCACATCAGTCCCTCTTTTCATACGCTCTCACCATTTTGTGAACAACTTAAGCCAAATGCTCTCACCATTTTATGTGTAGGTATCTTGTCATTCTATAACGAGTTACGATACCTAAAAATGCCAAAAAAATTTGTAATATTTCAAAATCCAAAAATATTTATCTTGTCTAAGTCTGGTTAGTTATCCTTGATTTGCCTTACTGGGGCATGGTCATTGTTAGGATGCTTTATTTTGCTTTTGTTTTCAGGATTTCTATTTGTTTGTTTATTTTAGGTTTGTTTATTTTTTTATTTGTTTGTCTTTATATTTATTTGTTTATTCACTTCCCTATTTGTTTTCTTTCAACACTTTTGCCTTGACTCAGTCTATATGTGTTCATTGGGTGATTCCTAAAGTACATTATTCTTGAGTCTATTTATATTCATACATAAACATTGTCATCATGGTTTTTATCATTGGTGCATTATTTTCAAGTGTTTATTGGATATTGAGAGTCAGTCCATATGCATATTTCAGCCAAGTATTCATGGTGTTTTATCATGATGCCTACCATTACATGTTATAACAAAAATCAAATTCAAGAAGGTCTACAATCAATGGAGGCACATAAGTTTCTACTTTGCACCTTGGAAAATCTTCCCATCCCACCCTTGATCAAATTAACCCATTAACTATTCTAGTTGTATCATTACTAATCAGGATAAACATATCCTTGTTGGTAGGTACAAATGAATCATTTTATATTGATCAATCTCATTCCTCTATTCATCTCTTTCATCATTTTGTGCCTGCTCATATTTAATTTGTATTATAGGTTATATCCTTGAGTTATGTTTGCTAATTAGCCTTAACTGAGGCACAATCATCTTTAGCCAATCTAGGTCTGCTTAATGATTATAACTTCCTATGGTCAAATCATTATTTTGACTTTTAATCCTAATTATAACCACCTTTAGGAAAATAAATATCCTTTTTACATCAAATCATGTAAGCATTTTCTCATTTGGATTAATCTCAACCATGGTTTAATTCCACCTTTCTTCTTATTTTTTTTAGGGACCATCCATCAACAAATTTGATGACCACTCCCTCGAGGGGGCATCATCCTAGGCTTCCCAAATACCATTTGGAGCTTTGTTCTTCAACCAACACCTTATTTTTGGCATACATGCCATCTCTCATTATTTGAGAAGACATTGCTTTGTCTAAAATTCACAATGCCTTCTCAAATAGGGGCAAACTAGAGACAACTAAATTTGGCCACCAATGACTTCCAACCAGGATTTTGATCAATTTTCACCAAAATGCACAATTTGGCCTAAAAACATTAAAACATATTAAATGAGTTGAAATTGATTTATTCAAGTTTTGATTTTGGCTAGGGTATCCCTAAATGGGGCAATGCAATTTATGGGCCAGCTAACTTTGATCAGATCATTTCGAGTCAAAATGCCATTTTGCACCTAGGTGTTCTGGATTGGTCTTTCCTATCAAATATCTTACAAAAGACGTGAATTTTTTATTTTCTATTTATAATATCCTAAATGGGATAATAGATCCAATGCATCTAACATCACCTTCCAATTCCAATCCAAGCAAATTTTGGACCAATAACAAGGCATTCTAATCAATTTGAGTAATTTGTGCACAAAGTACTTAATTATGCTTAAGAGCTAATTAATACAAATTAGATCCTAATCAATAATTCTATAAAAACTTGTTAAATAATTATTTTATAAATGAATATTGAATATCTGTATCATCAAGTGACCTCATTTCTTGAGAAGACATTCCTAGGCCATAAATGCCACAAATATCAGGATTCATGCCCTCCATGCCTCATCAATACCCTCCATGCCTCTTAATTACCCCTTTTTCCAATGTCATGATGAGCCTATTTGTAAATTTGGATTAATCCTTAGCCATAAATCTTAATCCTAAGATGGATGGTTTAGGTTGATTTTGATCAATCTAAAAAATCTATAAGTAGGAGGCCTTACCACAACATTTTAAAGCTATTTTGGTGCAAAGTTATTATGCTCAAATATATTCAAAAGTCATGATTATGAAAAGTTATAATGTATAATTGACTACAAAGTTTCATGCAACTAGTGTTGCCATGCCAAATTGATTCCAAGCCAATCCAAGCCAAAGGTGCTAAGGAGAGATGAAGGTAGCCAAGCTTCCATTGCCAAGGACTTCATGAGCAAAAAGTGGAGCAAGCCACTAATACAAAGGCATTTGGAGCATCCAAGGAAGGTGAAGGAATTATTGTTGATTTTCCTTAATTTTTAGTTGTGTTTTCCATTTGTTTTTTTACTAAGCTCACCCTAGTAACTAGGCATGAAGATGTTAGCTTAGTCTGTTTTTGATTTGGTTTCATTCACTAACATAATATTAATCTCCTCTTCTTAGTCAAATTCCTAGTTCACACATTCTAGTATAAATTTTGGTTCGATATCCTTATCTCAATGTTAGCTCTCTCATCAAAAGGGGGCATACACACACCATTAACAAAGACATAGATTTATTTAGATACTCCCTAATATATACAACTACACATATTTATTCAGATACTTGGGCTTAGATACATAGTTTATTTATTTAGACACTTAGATATACATTTACATAGATTTACTTAGATATCCCAGCTCAAATATACAATTACATAGTTCTTTTATTTAGACACTTCGATATACAATTACATAGATTTATTTAGATACTTTGATACTCAGGATCATATACATAATTTCTTTATTCAGACACTGAGATATCTAGATACACAGTTTGACTTAGACTTATAGGGTTCCATGGTTTTTGGTAGATATTGTTTTATATTCTCAAGTTTTACATAGGATTTTGATACAATTCTATATTCAAATTATGAATATGGGGGCACACACATAATACAACATCCCTATATATAGTTTTCATATCAGTTTCTATTGACCAAATTTGACCTTTAGGTCAAATTGGGGCACCCCTAGTTAAAAAAATTGAATTTTTAGGCCTAAAAGGGGGTATAATTTATTGCCATAAGATGTTTTATAGGTCATTTGATGTCAATTAATGTTGTAATATCTTTGGTCATTAATTTTCTAGGTTCACTTATCATTTTAAGTCAATTTAAGGGTAAAAAATAGTGCATTTAATGATTTGTACAAGTTTCTTGGAAAATGTGTAATTTTAAAATATTTTTATCACATGACATGTGTCCTAAGAAGTTTGTATTAACTGTCACTAACTAAAAATTGTTAGTTTACTCAAGAAAAGGTAATTTTATTAAAGAAAAGAGTGAGTTTGATAATTATATAGCCTCTTTGGGAAGTGTGCCACATGGAAAATGTGTAAATTTGACTTTTCACCTTCCCAATTCTCAAATACATGTTTGTTTTGATATGAAACTAACATTAATTTCTCAAAATGGTTCTATCTCTTTTTTACTCTTCTTGGCAGACTGAAGTGACTTTCAAGTTTTTGCTCAATACTGCTAACAAAGGGGATTTAAAGAAAAATTATCTTAGGGGAATATTAAAAAATCAGAGACCTTAAAATTCAAATAATATTTTTGAGAAATGGTGGCATGTGCTTCATGAACCATCTATTTGAAGTTCATCTTCCAAAACTGTCTGCTTATCTATGCACCCTATCAGTTTTCTCTTAGTTTGAATAATTTTTTATGAACTAGATACTAATATTAATTCCATATATTTTTTATCTTCCTGCTATAATTTTACCCACACTTTTTTAATGTTTAATAAGTTTTTTATGTGCTAATCATCTTAGTTTACAAGAGGATGCAATTTTCTGAGTTATGGGTAGTTTCACCATTTTCAGGAGTTTTGTGCCTTGTCAAAGGATATAGAGGGTTATTTTAGTTTCATATATATTTTTTAAATGTCTCAATAACCAATTTTCACTTTTAATCCAATTCTCCTTGATTCTCATGCTTGCAAGCCCATGTCTCCACCATGGTAGACCAGTCATTCAACATGTTGCCTACCTTGTTCTAGGTGTTTGGAGGATAGATTCACATTGAATGGGATTTTTAAATACTTATTTCATGCCATTTTAGGTTATAAGATATTCATTAAAACATATTAAGGAGGTAACATGCCAATTTGAGGACTTATGCAACATATTCTTTCTCAATTCCATCATCTCTGCCTACATATAGTGAAATGCACACCTACAGGTGGCTGAGCATGGTATGAAAATGATTTCAAAGAAGATGAACCCATTTAATAATTCCTTAAGTCCTTGGTATGAGGATAAAATTTTGGAAATATATACAAGTGTCTAAAGAGATAAAGGGGTGTAAAACTAGCTTGAAAGGACAAGAGTCTGGGTTTAGGGAGATAGTCCCTAAATTAACCAAACAGAAGTCCTTAGGCATTTTGAGAATAGCTTTTGGCATGACTACATGAGCTTTTGATACATCCAAATGTGTATAAACTATAGCCTCTACTTTGGATATGTATTTTAATAATTTTTAAGGTCACATAGTGAGTGGAAGATAGATATTTCAAGACATAAACTTGCTCATGAAGACACTATTTTCAAGTAGAGACAACTACATGTTAGACCTGAAGGAAGAGCTCTAGCATCCAATTTTGAAGATGAATTCTATCCCTATGCTTGAAATATTCAACCAAGTGAAAGGACACATAAAGGAAAAAAATAACACCAAAGAGGGGATAAACATTGTGTTTTACTTCCCAAAGCACTCCTAGTCCATACACTATATATATGCTGACCTACAACAGGGTTTGGAGGCAGAGCTTAATTTGTGGACTAGAGGTACATGAAGAGATGTGAATGAGAACATGGAGATGAATCAAATTACCTAAATAATATCAAGGGAATCCAAGGATTTATAATGGGGTTGTGTCCTTGTTTTCCAATCTTGAATCACACATTGACACCTACAATAGGGTCATTCAGGTAGGGTTCTCAGTCATCTAAGAAAGCTCAATCAAGTAGGTCCAAAAAAGTGCATGTAGGATGTTTTAAGGGTTATTATGATGTGTTTAATCTTTAATCATGTTATCAATTTATATCATGAGTTTTATAATCTCTTAGTTAATGCCCTCACACACCTATAGTGCCTTAGTGCTCACAGTCATGCAACAAACTGAGAAAAGGTGTCCAAATGATAGTCTTTGACATGGAATGGCCCAAATATGAAAAAATAGCTAAATAAAGTGTATTATGATTCAAAAATACTGAGGGTATGTTTACAAACATCTTTACCCAAATTAAAATCATATAAATAAAAACCTACATGTAAGAGCTAAAACAAAGTGTCTCGGTCTAGTCATGACAAAAGAGAACCAGTTATGAGCTCAAAAGTGTATTAAGAGTAAACAAAAGGTTGGGATGGTGGAGTGAACTCATTTTCACCATAAATATAGTAATTATAACCTATTTAATCCCTAAACAACATGAAATGGGCCTTTATAGACTCATTAAGACCCTAACAACACCTATAACCCTGTATATGGAGATATAGATAGTGAACTAGGAGGTAGGGTGTTCTTGGTGTTAAAGAAGACTATGATTGGTGAGTTTGGAATAAAAAATATGGATAAGTGACCCTATATTATTTTATTTTAGTTTGTAAATTCTATGTCATCTTATCATGTAAATGTATCTAATAATATCTCTTAACAAGAAGAAAACATAGTCAAGGGTTAGAGGGTAGTCTTGAGGGTTTAAGTGTTTAAAGAGCAAGCAAGTCAAGGAAACATATGGAGATTTGAGAAAGTGAAAGGGTAAGTGAAGGTTGGGACACATTAATAATATTTAAATAAATATCATG
Organism: Torreya grandis; assembly: GCA_037957365.1. NCBI lineage: Eukaryota > Viridiplantae > Streptophyta > Pinopsida > Cupressales > Taxaceae > Torreya > Torreya grandis. The sequence continues at coordinate 2,627,088 of JARHVA010000024.1, forward strand.
AGATCATAATGGTAATGGAAAAAAAAAAAAATGACCTTTTCAAATGTTAAAACTCAGTCCACATGTCAAACCCTTACACAGTCAACCCTCTGAGGGTTTGTCTTGTGAGTTTTGATGTTTTGAAGGGGTAAATGACCTAGCCAAGAGATAATTTTTTATACAAGGCATCCTTGAAACTTGGAGGACCCCATAAAATACCTATTTTTTATTAAAAAATAGGGGGAATTCCCCCTATTTTGTCTCAGACAGGGGGCACTTTACCCTTGTATAAACCCTACAAGTTTAGGAGCATAAACATGGGAAGTGAACTAAAAGTTAAAATAAATTTAAAATAAGGTGTATAAAGTTTAAAAACACCTATAAAATCATAATTAACAAATAAAATAAGTATGAAACTAGTAAAGTGGTCTGGACACCAAGGTTTGTAGGCAGACCTAGTAAGCAAGGAATAAGCCTAAAGGTTAATTGAAGGGAAACTATCACTTCTCACATGAATAAATATTTATAGTGAATGGAAACATATCTAAGGTACCCTATTAGAAGTTTTTTTTATCTATTTATAGTTAGGGGAAACCATTATAAGTCATTTTGAGCTCTGTGGTATAGTCATGCCTATTTGGCATGTTCAAACCTAGTGTTTAAATGAGGAGTCAGTCATACTTCCACCATGAAACATGATTTATATCATATTGGGATACATTCATACATCCACTATAGACTTTTTTCATCCTTAAAATTGTATATGAGACATCAAATAAACCATTTTTGGGTCTAAAAGCAACTCAAGCATACATGAAACATGAAAACAAGCACAAGAAGCCAAGTTCTAATGCTCATATCTCCCATGAAGGTTTTTATGGTGGAAAAATAAGTTTAGGGTGGTTATCAAGGTCCCATAAGATCAATATTTTGTAATTTTTTGGAAACTTGGATGTCCAAGTTTTATGAACAATTCTTAAGACCTGAAACAAGTCCAAAACCCTTGTACAACCCTTGAAGGAACCAATTTTGGAAAATGGAGTTGGAGATGCCATGTAAGGACATAGTTTAACTAGAATAGATATTGGAACTTGGAGATGACTTCCATAGGATTTTTCAAACCATGATGAGTTGTACAGAACTGTACAAATAGGGGTAAAAACATGATTTTTATCACTATTTTATATGTTGTGTAGGCTACATGAGGAGTTAGGAGATGAAACAAAGTTTGGGATAAATTTTTAAACTTATAAACACTCTTAATATTAATTTTATGCCATTAAAGTTTTTCTAATTTCTCCAACCTAGTATTTCAACTCAACCAATCAAATCTGGCATATTGGGCAAGCTAGAGAGAAGGGATAAAATATTCAAGTAAAGTGATTTTAATGTTCCCCTGATGATTACAAGGACATGGAGGGTATTGAAACGTGTAAAAAACTACATTTTATGGACTTTAATGGAAAAAATAATCCAAATTTGAAGACAAGTGTGAAAGGTGCATGAGAAGGAGGTTTCTTCGAGTGTAGGTGATGATGGATCTCTTCTAAGTGATTCTAGAAGAAATTGCATGAAAAAAATTAATATATAGGAATGTATTATATCATCCCCTTCAATTTAAATCATTTTACCTTCCCTATATTAGTTACAAGTCACTCAAACATGCCTAATCATGAAGGCAATTTTTTATGCAAGAAAATGAGTTTTAGGCCACTTTGCATAACTTTGATGACTTGAATGGAAACTTGGACTTATAAAACTTGCATGGTTCATCACATATAATTATAAAATTCATAATTATATCCTTATATCAACTTTACAAGTGTCTTTGTGACCCTTGGACTTCTCTTCTTCTTCTCTCTCTCTCAAACTCTATAAGAGTTGGACATTTTGGCATTATATTGGATGCTCCACTTGAGTATTGTGAAGACTTGATAATTTGTATACATTTTTATCAATAAAATTACTAAGTTTTACCTCTTTATTAATTTTCATAAGTGTGTTCCACTTTAATGATGAATCTTGTTTAGTAAAAACTATGGATTCTTAGCATGTGGTCTCATTCTTTCACCTTGTTTGTAGTTAGAAAACTTCTTCTTGTAGGGAATGTGAAGTGTTTTAGGAGATGTGAAATGATGAGTGAGTTATCATTTTAATTAGTGACTTCAAGTCCTCTTTTTTAGTCCTCCTAGCTTTGTACATTCATCCATGACCTCATAATGTAGCATTGATGTGAGAAGATGAAGATTGAAGGAGTGTATTTTTAGTTTGTTTCTTGGTCTCAAGTGTAGAATGAAATTGGTTGGAAGTCATCAAATTGATTTGGTGTATCACCCCCTAAGATTATATTTTATTTTAGTTATCTCTTTCTATTTTCACCCCAAAATTTAGTAGTAGGTTCAATCCATAGTGGTACATCAAGGGAGCTAACCCTATCTAGAGACTCACCTCATTCCTTAGGAGACTCACCTCATTACTTAGGCCACTCACAAGCTTATAGGTGATTCCATTGTGCCACTTGGATGAGGAGATATTTTCATATCCTAAATGGGTGCATATCTAAGTGAAAATAGTTACATAACTATGCCACTCAGATATTAGGTTTAGGGGCATGATGTAGGGCACATGTTCTTGATTGTCCAAAATTTCACTAGGTTATATAGATGGAATGGTAGATTATATCATTCTCTATATTCTAATCACAAAATTACACTCAAGATGTCACTAAGATTTAACTATTTTGGTTCATATATCCATCTCCAGTGGTTGATCCATAATTTTCACCAGACCCATATTACACTAGTGTATATAGGGACATAGGTCAAGCAATAGTTTTGACCTCCAAGCATGCCTCTTCTCAGATTTAGTTACATATAAGAGTGAGGGAAAGCATGGATTGTTTCTACATATTTACAAGTTAATTATTAGACTTAGTTTCATATCATATTAGGGAAAATCATGGATTATTTCTCCATATTTACATATTACTTCTCAGACTCAATTACATATTAGAGTGGGAAAAAACATGGCTTATTTCTCCACATTTATATATTTAATTATTAGAATCAATTCACATATTAGAGTGAGGGAAAATAGGGATTTTTTAAATCCAAATCTAGCTAGTTACTCAAATTCATTACATGGGACACCCATATTATGGATTTTATCTTCATAGACATTATTACAATGCATGTTTACTTCTCTGTCCAAAATGTAGAGTGGGTGAGTGCACATCTATTCTTCGTAGGGGTTTGATTTTGATAGGTAAGTACATGTATGCATTGTATTTTGATTTGAATCCAATAATTTCATTCCATTGAATTATTAGATTAAAATGCGGGGAATCTTACACACCCTAATTTGGTTAAGCAAACACAAGTATTATGTCTGTTGTAATTATTTCATAGGAAGTTCTTAATGTTGAATGAGAGTCTTGTTCGCAGGTGTCACTTGGGTATTTTGATGTTAGTTTAGTCTTTATTATGAATTATTTTCCTTATTTTACACCCTTAACATTTTCATTTCATCCCTTTTCCAATCACAGGGGCCCTTGGCCTGTTGTCCCAATCATAACCCAATTTTGTGTACACATGACAATAACATGGTCCTGTTTATGAGTCCATTATGCTATTGTCCACCTCAATGATACTTTCCATTTTTCATGTTTTTAACTTATTTTGCGTTCTTACCCTCCTTTTGTATTTCATCTTATGAATATATTTGTCTTTTTACCTTGTCAAACTATGATCAAGTGTCTCACATTCAAAATAAAGATACTTCGATATAAATAACTTCACAAGGTATTATACATTTAGAACTTACTACTTTGGCACATAATTAGATAAAATTAGTAAATATTATATTTCATCATTATGTATAATTACTCAACATCACACACACAAACACACACACACACACACACACACACACACACACACACACACACACACACACACACACACACACACACACACACACACACACACACACACACACACACATGATTGATCAAATAAGGGAATAAGTGAAATTCATTATTGCATACCATGTGTGTTGATTATGCAAATTACCTAAGGGAGAACTAAATTCAATCTAAGACCCCTATCATCAAGGTTAATGTAGGCAACAACCAGAATAGTAGGGGTTTTAGGTTATTCAATCACAACATCCAATAACCCACCTTTTCCCCTTTTGCATTTGATTCCATTTTTATTTCATGTGTGCAAGTATTCATTAGGGTTTCAAATAAGGAGTGACCAGAAAGTGACACAAAAGGATGTTCAAAAGTTCTTGAGGACACATACAAGACCCAAAAGACCTCCTACAGCCTCCCTAAACATTTTAGTGCTCCTACCTATAAAAGGATAATAGGGCAGTGCCCTTTGCCAATAGCACACTATACTATAGTCCACTTGATAGTTATATTGACCTAAGATAGGTAAAACTCTAGTTTTAGAATGAATGTGATCCTAAATTTTCTTCTAATATGTTCCAATAGTACCATCACTTAGTAACATGTATTTCATTCCAGATAAGTTGACTCTCTCCTTTACATTCCTACTTAGGGTAAATTGAATAAATTAGTTGTTTGTAATGTTTATCTATATTTAGCCCCTTTATTCCAGTCCTTTATCACCTTAAGATTTAATTTATTTAATTCATACAAGGATAAAACATTATGATTATTTTATTTTGAGATGAATGATTTGCAAGCTACATCCTTCAACTTGAAATGGGGCCATACTAGTGGGTTTTTCATAGAGATTCAAGCCTTGGCATACAATAAATTTTAATTTTGGCATAGATTATGATTTAGATGTATATATTATGTTTTAAATGGGACATATTATGGTTTAAATTAATAAATATTGTGAATCACATTGGGATAAAATAGATTCATATATATGCAAGGCATGTGTGGAGCATTTTCTAGGATTTTGAAGAACATGTGACATATTCTATGACACAATAATACATATTATATGGGTTATATCAAACATAATTGTCAAACTACATGGTTTAGATTACCATATTGGATCATATAATTAGATTGAATAAAGTGACATGCATATTTATGGCATGATATATCATATTGAAGAGAAAATGGATTATAATATCGAGCATGAATGTTGTTTATGAATTTAGTTTTATATTTTCTACAATGGTAACATTTGTAACTATGTAATGACTTTGAATCTAAAATACTTATACAATGGTTGATTCAAAAGTTTTAGATTTACATAAAAACCTAATGTGAGGATCCACCTTTTACATACATACATAGTATGGGGTTCCACCAAAATAATTATAAACATATTTTGAGTAGTGTAGTTGGTAATACATGTTACTAAACTTCCAACACTCCTCACTCTCCAATGAGGGTTTAGGAATACTATTTTCAACCAATGGTTTTAATAAGTGGCACCTCCTTGGGATGTAATCACCCCATTTTCCAATGACCTCAATGGGTTGTTTGGTTAATATACCCATAGATGTATTTTTACCTTCCGTTTTCAATTTTAAATAAATAAATGATACATATTAAATTATATTTTCTATCATGATAAAAAAATTATTTATAAATGTTGTATTGCAGGTTTTACATGGATAAATCTAAATATTCAAGGAATACCTAAGGACATTGAATGTAGTTACACTTAGGTACTAAATTTATTACATAAACCTTTTAATCTAGTATTTTGAAGGTCATACTAAAAAGGGGGAATTTTTAGTCACATAAATTTTGTGTTTGACACTTGAAAATACCAATTTTGACCTATCTTTGACATACATGAATTTTGCATACACATTAAACTATTTCTCACATTCTCTCCTAGGCATTTATCTATCTATGAGCTTGGCCAGCCTAGTCTTTTGTCATTCATATACATGATATCCATAATATAAGCATTACTATTATATTATCCTTAGAATATAGTAGGCATATTTTAAATAATTGTTTCTTCCATCCTAGATAGTGTCGGTAAAAATTAGATGTTTTGAATTATATATAATGTATATGCCTTCATCGATAAGGTCTTACGTTCTCTAAATGGCTATTTTTTAAATTCAAACCCCTCTCTTTAGGTTTCCCACATTTTTAAAATGTCAGTGGTGGAGGGAAATTTCCCAAAGAGTCATCTATTAATACACACCAATCCTAATGATATTTATATTTGACTGAGTAGCATGTATTTTTGACATGTCAAAGTTTTATTATATTCCCCTCAAGCCTATGTGGCTATTCTATTTTTGTTTTGACTATGTACTATCTTCCTTGACTACGCGTAGAAGATTTTAGTGCTTATTTTTATCGTTGGTAATTTCATAGCATCTAAAATAAAACTAATATGAGGGTGTTTTGTTTGTGTTTGTTTTATAAGACTATGTTTTGTATGATTTATAACCTATTGTGGCATTTTCAAGTATTTGAGTGGTCTAAAATCAAGCATATTCCATAAATTTTGACTGCACATTCATAAAAACTAAATTGAATCTCTTCTTTGGCATATTATTAGCTCTTTAGTAGAGTGTGGTAGAATTTTGGCTAGCCTTCTTGCCTTGGAACATGTTCAAAACAACTTAAAGGATACTAAAACAAAGTATTTCATACATCTTCCACTTGGTTCCATTAATTAAGTCAACCAAATTTATGTGTTTTATGATTTTCCCTTCGAATAACATAAGAATGGAAAACATTCCCAAAAAGGAAATATTATGATTTTATCCCATTTTTGACTTATCATAACTAAACAGTCAAATTGAAAACAAATTTAATTAATGTTTCTATAATCAATAAAACGTTGAAAAGAAATCAAATTATGAAAATAAACAATAAAAATTTAGCATTCGATATCAATAGTGCCTTTGGTTCACGTTTATGAGTAAAGTCATCATGATCAAACTAGTGAAATTATAGTCTAATATAGCTAAAATAATGATGTCTATGGATTCATCCACATACACCAATAGGGAGAAATAAGCAAAAACTCATTTTCCCATTCCTTTTATTACCTATTTACGATTATCAATAGACTTGAATCTAGACAATGAGTAAGATAAATCCAAGTATACAAGGTTATTATGCTCACATATAAGTAATTATCATTAATCAAGTGTCATTGGTAGATAAAATCATTTTCACATGTTTCCTTGGTAATCTATACCATTTGACTCTTATATGTTTTATTTTCTCTTTCATGTATCACAAAGTATATAGAAATTATGATCTTATTCCACATATTGATGGGTATATAGGAAGGGTGAGCATATAGAGAGGTTTGTTATATCAGTCAGGTGGTATATAGAAAATTCACCTTTTTGGAGAGATAATAAACCATTCCATCTCCCAAAATAATAAATGTTCATTTTATTAAAACAATTGTTGGCACGACCTATAGACACTATTTTATGGATTATATGGCACTTCAATCTTGTACACTACTTAAACTTAGACCTTGGCTATTCCTATTAGTTCTAGACCTTTCTCACTTTTTAAAGTCTCATATCTACTATATCTTGTGTCACTTGGCCTATATATTAGTCCAAATCATGTTATATTGATGACCAAGACATTATATCTTACCTAAAATACTTAAAACTTGTTTATCTTCTACCTCTGCAAGTTCTGAGTCAGCACATACTTTCCTACTCCCTGAACACTAGCATCTGGGATAGACCCCTACATCAATGCTAATGTCCTACTCTGATACAAGTGTCCATTATCCTTAAGTCATCTAATTTAAAATTAAATGTATCATAATGGTGGCCTAAATGATTTAATGCAATTTAATTCTGCAAAGGGATTGATATAAATACAAGATCAACCCTCATTCATTCATCACCTATAAACTTCTTACCTACTCACCAAGCAACTTACAAAATGCATTAAATCAAACACTCAAACAAGAAATCTTATCTATGTTTTAATATTTCCATATCAGTCATAAGGACAACACAAACATAGGTTTAAAGTAATAGAGTAGCCCAAAAACTATATTTATCAAGATACAAGCTAGGTCACTATTGTCCATGCTTTACACATATTGCATGAATCACACACAATCCAAAACATAGGGGAGAAATACATAAATATGAGTCCATCTTTATAGTATTGGCTATGTATGTAATGCTAATTAATAGACCAGTCTTTGGGTTTAGATCTACACCATGTGCCCACTAACCCATTTTTCCCTAGGATCACTATGAAGATGGAGAACTAGGATTTTGAAAATTCATAAGGAGCAATGATCTATGACCTAGATTTAAATGCATCAGAGAAAATGAAAATTCAAACTTAGAAACATCCAAGTGGTCTCATCCTTTTCCAATAGGTATTCCATATAGGACACATGCATCAAGTTCAGATAATAACATCGACATAACCATCCTAGGCTAACACTAATGTTTGCAGCTCTAGAAGCACTCAATCTAGAATTTTATGACTATTCCAGAATCCTCAATTAGTCTAATTTATTCATGTTCTATATCTAAAACCTAATTAGTATCAAAAACAGCTAAGTACATTACTTCTTTATCATTTTCATATCCAACATAGTTGTACTTACTATTTTTAGCTTATCTCAGTTTAAGAAATTGAGTATATGTTTATATCTAAATTTAGAACCTGATTGGCCTATTGTATATCTGATCATCACCTTTATTCATTATCATTTCTATATTCTTAACCCTATCTACCTAAGTAGGATCCTTATCTAATTTAAGGTTAAACATTTGGTGAACATGTCCTCTATTTATTGAACCAAAACCCTAGTTTTCATTTAGGTATTTCTCCTTCAAAAGTTTACTTCAGATTCATGTATTTATTTTTCAAATTTGATTGTATGGGCATAACTTAAATCTTGTTTATTTATCTTGTTGATCTAGGCATTATACTCAATTTCTTTATGATTGGATGCATAGTTATGGATGTCCTTAGGTAAGGTCCTTCAAATCCCTATCCTTGGGATAGTTTGTTTAATGTTTATAATGATCAATGTACTATATATTCGGATCTTATGGCATATCAAAAGCATGCTAAATCTGGTTCTATTCTTTATAGCTATGATAATGAAAAAAATAATGATAAAAATTCAAGTTTAATTGATTATTCTGAAAATATCATGTCTTCATATAGTTATGAGTATGACCTTGAATGTGAATATGAGGAGCTTCTTTCCCTTCTATTTTTTATAGTGAAAGGCCTAAAAAGGTAAAATTGGTTCCTTTTATTGAAGGTGATACAATAGACAAAATAAGTTAGCATTCAAGATGATGAAGATGTTTCATGCATAAATTCTCAAGATGAATCTAAAATTGAATGTTTTCCTTTTGTTTCACGTGATGCAAATGTTGAAAAGGATGAGTGTGTACTTTCTTTCCAAAATAATGACAATATTGAAAATATTGTTCTTTCTTTTGATCACTCTAGTGAAAATAGTGAAATTATTTATCCTTATCCTATGGTATGTCACAAAATTTCAATAAATTTTTTACCTTGAAATGATAATGATATCAACCTTCATGATAGTAAAAAATATATACTTGTCTCTTTATACATGGGTGTTCCTTTAACAAATATGTTAAAACCATGTAATGATCATATTTTAGAGGGTGGTAAAGAGTCCATCATTCCTATGTTTCATATGAATGGCACTTTAAAACCTATAATCAAATATTCAAATCTTCTTATTATATGTTATCTATTATGACTTCTATAAGATATTTACAACAAGTCAAGTCTCTTAAACTACAAATTTCTTCTCATGAGGCTATTTTTGAGGATAATATATTAGCAGAGCAACCTATTGCTAAGTATGTATTTGATCATCCTTATCCTTTGAAATTTATTATGCCTACATTATCCTCATTTGATGGTCAAGGGGATATTTCTATTCATTTACAATAATATATACACTCATTTTAATATTACACCCAAAATGGAAGTTTGCTCTTAGAGGCTTTTTATCACATCTTAATCCAAGGGGCTCTTGATTGGTTTTATAGCCTTTCAAATGGTTCCTTATTAGCTTTAAAAAAACTTGAAGATGTATTTATATGGAATTTCCATCATTATACCTTATATAAGATACAATTCAAAAATTTGAAAGCATTGATACAAATAAAAATGAGTCTATATAAGATTATGTTATTTGATTTAAGGATGTTTTGTATTCCCTAAATTATACACCCTCATATTTGGAGGTAAAATTTATATTTAGTAGAGGTCTTATTTCTTTGCATAGAGAAATATAATTACATAATCCATTTTCTTAATTTTATACCTTATATAGGGATGTGCAAAAATATTCATGCGATCTAAGGAATACTCAAATCAAGTTGCCTATCTCTTTATCAAAAATTATGCATGATAAGAATCATATTTCTAAGGAAAATTAACAAGTTACAAAATATCATGAACCAATTCAAACACTTTCTACATAACCAAAAATATATGTAAAAAAAATGTTAAAGGTATTAAATAAAGGAAAATAACATGATTACAAAGTATCTCACATGGTTAGACCATAAACCTATACTAAAAAATAACCTCTTTCATTTTTAATCATAGGGACTCCTATTTTATCTAGAGGTAATTTCATTTTGGCCTTGACTCAAATTCATCAAATGGATACCATCCACAAATATCAAGAAATATTTGAAGCACTTGCCAACCAAAATGTAGGTTTCTATGATACCTTCTTCCCATGTTGTTTCATTAATGATCTTAATGATACAATTTGACATAAGGTTGAAATGTTTAGTACTCACATATTGATGGAATCTGTGGGCTTAGCAAGCTTGTTGAATACTACATCAACTGACAACATCTCCAAATAATGACTCAGATTAAAAAAACACTAGAGCAAGCACCAAAAGTGTCCGAGCACTCCTCTAACGAGTCCATTTAGGAAACCACCACACTCAATCAGACCCTAGATGAGCCCAAGATGAAAATAGAAGATCCAAAGTAGGGAATATATTCTCTACCTCCCTTAGGAAATAATGCTAAGGGGGATGCCATATAACCTCAGTTGGTTCACAAGGACAACTATTTTGTGTTCCCTTGTTTTACATTTGAGCATATGATTGTCACACTTCAAATTTCAGTGCTATACTCTAACCTTTTGGCTGACCTATCTTCCATTAAGATTATTTCATATAAATATCTTTATGTACTTTCATCTCATGCTATACTTCTTGTATTCACACTATTCATGTCCATGTTCATATCCCAACATCGACAGAAGAAGTGGAAGTAGAAATGAATGCATGGTAGAGCTTCCATCTGGTCTTAAACCTATTTTTTGGTCTTACTTTCATTTGGTCCTCCTCCTATTTATTATCATGTTTGGAGGGAAAAACATATTTAAGGGGTATAAAATGTAATGTACCTAGAGGGTTACAATAGTATAGCGAATAATCTCACATCTATTAGAATGTGGAGTGGGGTAGATAAGAAATAGTATAAGTATAGGGGCATATGATGTTATAAGGATTGAAGAGTTATTTTTAATTGAGCCTTGATCAAAGGAGGTATCCCCCTCAAAGTGGCCCACGATTTGGAGTTGTTCCTTCCAAAAAAAGAACACAGATTTAATATAGTCAATATTTATCCTGTTTTCCATTTTACAACATATGAGTTCTTATCAACTGGGCACTTATATAATGATTTTTTTTCTTGAGTAAAATTTTACACAGTTAGTGGATCAAGAAATTATTGCATTTAAAAAAACATATCTAGACCTATTTTACATAATTATTCTAAAGGCTATTCTAAGAGGGTCAAAACATCTCATGCTACTTCTTCTCAGGATCACATGGTCCCTCAACCTTCAAAAAAGGTGACCACTAGTAGGAATCATCCTCATGCAACATATTCTAGGACTAGCCTCTCCCACACTGATTCCACCAAGAAACCCTTGGTCAATCGGGTCCTTTATATAGAGACATATGGAAAGGTGAACCTATACAATATATATGAGTACCTAAACATATACATACATATTCCTAAGATATTTCTATAGATAATTCAGAGTCAATGACATAAACCAAACCAATAGTTTCATTACCAGATGATCATTATAGTCGAGATTTCTTGTTTCCAACTAGTTTTCATTACATACACTGATTGGCTCAATTTTTAAAAATTACAAATTACATTAAATTTAAATATCTCATATCACTATGAAATTTAACAAATCCAAACATAAATTATGGAAATAAACATAAGTAATGTATACATAATGAATAAAGAGCTAAAATTACACTCTCATGTAAAGTAAGAATACCAAATACTAACCTACCAAAGGAACATGCTACAAATTCCTAATTATACTATGCACCATATGAAAACATAAAACATACCTAAACATGCTCCTATTATTTATAATTCAAAGAAACCATAGAGTATGACATATTATATATATTACACCTATACATGCTCCTTAATAGCACCACCAATTTATTAAACCTGATTCATAGATGGGAGATACTTATGATTATCCATTGTATGTGATCATAGGATAGTTATTTAATTACACATATTCCAAAAACACCCCAAAAAATTAAAATATTCAAAAATATTTTTAGCATTTACATGTTCTATTAGCTCATTGGCATATATGTTATTGGTTCAATGTTGGTAGATGGTATATCAAAATGTGTGTGTATGTGTGTGTGTGTGTGTGTGTGTGCGCGAGCGCACGCGCGCATGCATATTTTAAGTGTGATATAGGCATATAGAAATACATGATCTATGAAATTTTGGATGTTGGAATTTCCCTCTACTCACATCAATATCATGTTTGGGGCATACACCTTATTTGATCATGATACATCTAAGTTATATCATTCTATGTTCACTTTACATTATCATGTTTTGAGCTCATATATGTACTTACACATGCCTTTATCCATGATTATATCTTACACAAGGTAATTTATATGTTATGCACTTAACATTTTTTGATAACAAATGGGATTCATGGGCTACTATGATATGTTTATGTTTGTTGTTTATGATTTCCTTTATGCACTTCCTTGAGTATATTGCCTTGATATTGTCTTGATTATCCAAGAATTTGAATACGCTCCCTTGTTTGTGTCCCCCATGCCTATGTGTGATTTATTTTACATTTGAATATGCCATTATTTTTTGTATGAAAATTGTAATATATTATTTTTACTTTTATGGACATTTGACTAAGTCATGTCCCTTCTAATGTGTGGCATTTGAACATGCCCCTTGTTCGCAATCTTTCCTTGGACCATTGCCTTTTGAATTTAATTTGAGTGTTCTTGTGGGTGTGCTTTATTTTATTGTTGATATTTTACTATTACTATAAATGTTTCCATGATATTTATCATGCACCTTAGTCCTTCATGTTATCACATTATTCTATGCACTTTAATGCTACATCTACCTAGACATGTTCTTTTAAATGATACATGGCTATATTCATGGATTATATATTTGTCTTATAGTTTTAAGGTGAGGTAACTATTAGTTTATATTATTCCCTCACCTTAAATGGTGTGGGGGCATAATCAGTGGGGGCATGTCATATATACATGGCTTCCACAATTTTATAGTTCCAGATTCAGTGGGGTCATGACTTAGAAGCATGATTCTCCATGCTTATTTAGTATTTGGTGCTTATATAAATATTAGGATTTAGTGGGGGAATGACATATAGACATGGATTCCACACATTCAAAGTTTCATATTTAGTGAGGGCATGTTTTGGAAGCATGTTCTCCACACTTATTTAGTATGCCTAAATTTAATGGGGGCATGTTTTGGAAACATGTACTCTACATTGGTACTTATTTTAGTTTCATATTTATCCATATATAATGGGGAAATGTTTTTTTAATTATGTTTTCCACACTTACACAATTTTTGAATTGGATAAATAACATAGTTATATAATTCAAACTCATAGTTGTAGCAGAATTCTATACATTGGTACTATTGTTATACACAGTTTCAACGTGAGACATATATAAGGTGCATATACTATGAAATGTGCACCTAATATGGTAAAATACAAACTAATTTAACATTTAAAAACACTCTTAGGTACTATCATACCCCATCAAGATGCACTTTTATGCACTGATATCCAAGATATAATTTTATAGACTATATTGAGCCAATCAACTACAATATTTAGTTTTATTTTGGTATGGTTGAGGTGATTAAATTACTCAATCTTTCCAAGTTTTCATGTTGGAATTGATTATATCATCCATCCTTACCAATTTGAGATTATTATTTTAATTTGTTCACTCATGTTCACTAGGTTACAAATATGATTGGGTTGCATGATTAAATTAATCTCAACTACTGAGTGGCAACTCACTTTTTCTCCAAGTTTGGGTGCATGTGCATTCCAATGTCTCTCTATCTCCTTAGATATATTCAATTTCCAAATTTTTATATATTTTTCCTTATCTCAATTTCATAGATTTAGAAAGATGCATATTTAAAATTATCTTGCTAACAGGTAAGGTGGTTACATCGATACACAATCATACTCCTAAACGTTGCTCTTTAAATTTAAATATTTTCAATTACTTTCAATTCTAGATTATATGCATTGATTATGTACTATAAAATTATCCTAGTTTCAAGTTAGTCACAAAAACATCACTCAAGTTGGAATCACTCAAAGGCAAGGTGTGTTATACATACCTAGCTATGCATTCCATTCTTTTAAACTAGAAATTTATTACTAGATTAAAGGGGGGATTGTAGACACTATTTTATGGATTATATATCACCTTAGTCTTGTACACTTGGAAAAATTAGAGCTTGGTTGTTCTTCTTAGTTATATACCTTTCTAAGTTTTTTAAGTCTCACATATTCCCTATCTTGTGCCCCTTGGCCTATCTCTTAGTCCAATAAATCTTATGTTGATGACCCAAACATTATATCTTGACTAGAATGCTTAAAACCTTATTATCTTCCACCTTTGTAATTTTTGTGTCTACACCTACTTTCCTACTCCTTGGACACTAGCATTCAAGGTATACACATGTGTTGATGCTAGTGTCATACTCTGATGCAAGTGTCTAGTGCCCTTAAGTCATCCAATTTACAAATGGAACATATACTAATGGTCAAACTAAATGATTTAATGCAAGTTACTTATCTAAAGGGATTGATATAAATAAAATATTAACCCTCATTCATTCCTCACCTAGAAATGTCTTAGCTACTCAATAGGAAACTTATAAAAGGCATTCAATCAAGCACTCGAGTGAGAAAATCTTCCCCATTTTCTCATATTTCTATATCACTCAAAAAGAAAACACAAACATAGGATTTAAATACTGAAAGAGCATCCCAAGAGATATATTTACCATGTTATAAGCTAGGTCACCATTGTACTTGATTTTCACATATTTCATGATTCACACATAAGCTAACATGTAGGAGAGAACTACATCAGTCGAAGGCCCTCTTTGGACTATTGTATATGTAGGTAGTGCTTATTAACAGAGGGTTTTGTGGGTTATCTCGACACCATGTTCCCACTAACCCATTTTTACCCAAGGTCATTATGAAGATAGAGAGATAGGGTTTTTCAAATTCATGAGGAGTGACAGTCCATGACCTAGATATGAATTTACAAGAGCAAAGGTGAAGTCAAACCCATAAGCATCTAGGTGGTTGCATCCTTTTCTAATAAACATTATGTATAGGACACTTACATTAGGTTCATATAATAGTTTTGATGTAACCATCCCAAGATGATGTTAGTGTCTATGGATCTAGAGGTACTCAATCTAGAATCTGACAACTATTCTAAAATTCTCTTCTAGTGTACTTTTTACCTATTCTAGATCCAAAATTACATTATCATCAGACCAAGATCAGTACATTACTTCTTTGTCATTTACCTATCTATCATATTTTTAATTATTATTTTTATCTTATCTCAGTTTAAGAAAGTCAGTATATGTTTATATCTAAGTTTAACACCTAATTGGCCTACTGTAATCTAATCATCACCCTTATGCATTGCCATCTTTATGATATTAACCCTATCTACACAAGTAGGATTCTTGTCTAAGTTAGGGTTAAACACAACCCTAGCTAGGAAAAAAACCTAGTTAGAATGGTCTAGCCAATGGAGAACACATAGATATTCAATGACTTATGGCTCAAAATTTGTGATGAAGATGATCAACCCACTAAACCAAAAGATGAAAAGGTGATTCCATCATGAAAGTAGAAGAAATCTAAAGCATTGACCTTGATGAGGGCCTCAATTGATGTAGATGTGTTTATTCAAATTTAAGGGTGTATAATTCCTTTGGAATGTTTTCAAAATTTGAATTAACTTTATGATTCCCACTCATAATTGGTATTCATAGAGCTATAGTTAAAAAAATTTAATCTAGAGTCTAAAAAAGAGGATGTCATGAGTTTGGATTTTGAAATCCATGCATTCAAGCATGATTTTGATTTCGATATCATAAATTTTGATACTTATATGATATCCTTCATAAATTATCTTCTTCATACATACTCAAATTACCTAGATTCATTGCAATCAAGTAATCTATTGAAGACTATAACATTTAATCAATTGGTTTAGAAAATGGCCAAAAGAGAAAAAGCCTTTAGAATAAAAATAGTGTCCATAAGAGAGCATTTTTTATACAAATCAAAGGGAAATTATTATAATAATATAGGAAAATAAAATATTAAATGAAATAACAAATAAAGAGGTGGAAATTCAATAAAAAATAATCAATAAAATTTGAATTAAAAACAACATTTACATTTAAAATGTTGTGATAAAAAAAGGGAGTCATGAGACCCATGAATGTGAGAAATCATGGGAGAATATTGAAGCCTACAAAAAACACAATGTAGAAATGGAAATGAATAAAAAATTAGAATCTAATTCAACTCAGTTATCTTGTGATTGCGTGCTTCCCATTTCTAACAAAGTAAATAACGCCTCAAATATTTTAACATAGGATAATGCTTTAGTTTTAGACATTAGTGCTGCTCAACACGTGAATTTTTGAAGGGACTTATTTGAGGAGTTTCAAGAAAGAAATTTGTGACGTAATATATTTGGTAGATAAAACAAGTCTGTAACCTTAAGGTAATGGTACAATTTGACTCAAGTCACTAGGACATATAGATTTCTTTCTCCATAATTTATTATATCTTTCCCATTTAAAAATAAATGTGTTGTCTCTTGTCTTGATTTGAAAATAAGGCCACTCCATTTTAATTGATGATGGAGAGGTGAAAGTCACAAGAAATTTTCATACCACAATAGTTGTGACTAGATATGAGGAAGGAAATATGCTAAAGTTAAGAGGTGAGCATTCAATTCCAAATAATTTTTCTCATCTCATAAATGATAGATAATCTTCTATGGCATGCCAAATTTTGGCACATGCTCTATTAAAATATCCACACAATTCAAAAAATGGTGTTTTAGGTTTATTGATTATACCCTAAAACATTAATAAGTGTGAAGCTTACACATTAGAAAAACATGAATGATAACCATTTAAAAAATTAGAATGGAAAGGCAATAGAAAGTTGTAGTTATTTCAGTTTGATCTATGTTCTCTCGCAATAATCTCTATTGGTGGTCACAAATACTTCATGTTGCTCACTAATTACTAAAACAATATTACATGGATATATTTTCTAAGAAAGTAATTAAAATGCTTTGAAATGTTTCAAAAATTTTGAAGCATGGTTTAAAATGAAGCCCAATCCAAAATTGGCACACTCAAGACTAATAATGATGGTGAGTTAAATTCCAAGGTGTTTGAAACTTATCTCAATAAAAATAAAATCAAGCATCATATTATAGTCCCTTACACTCTATAATAAAATGGATTAGTTGAGAAGATTAACCGAACAATCATGACTATGGATTGGGCAATGTTGTTTTTCAAAAGGGTAAATCTACACTTCTAAGCAAAGTTAGCTCAAAAAAAAATACCTATGTATAAATAATCCATATGAAATTTGGTGTGTTCATCTCCCTTCAATATCACATATTCAAATGTTAGGATACACATCTTACACATTTATTCTAAAGGATAGAATAAATAAATTAGAACACAAGCATCACAAATGCATGTTTTTGGGATACTCCGAGTCTTAAAAATCATCTATGCCTTTTTATGATAACATCAAAAAAAGTATCATCGTAAGGGTTTTTTTATTTTATGAAACTATCAAGGAAAGTACAAGCATCAATCAACAATTATATTGACTAGAAAAATATGCCAAATTTGATGTTTTCAAGGAGGCTGATATGGAGGTTCTAAACAATGAAGGGGAAGCCAACAATTGGGAAACACTTGAATCTCTATTGAGTCTTGTAATTGAAACTACACTACTCTTGTAGAAGATAGTGAAACTTCATTAGAATATGGTCATATAGCAGAAAATGAAAGAGCTTAATTTTCAAAAAATGAGGCACATGAGATTCATCAAGATATAGAAAAAATATTCTAAAATGGGATGAACACACATTAAAAGATGTTATACCTGATGAGGTTGGGAAAATAGGGATGATAATTTCATACATTCAGTTACACATAAATAAAATAAGTTCCTTGATGAACTTCAAGTTAAGATAGAAAATATTACCTTGGAAGAACCTCCTAAATAAGAAGTCAATATTTCATTTGACTCTCAACCCAGTTCTTCAAACATGTTAAAAAATATGAGGCATGAGAAAATTCAATGGGAAGTGAGTTTGATGTGTTGGTTAAAAATGGAACTTGTAAATTTCTTAATCTTCCAATCGATTATAAACCAATTAGTTGTAAGTGGGCCTTTCATAAAAATTACAAAGTAAATGGATCACTTAAAAAACACAAATCAAGGCTTGTCACAAAGGGATTTTCATGAAAATAATGAATTGATTATGTAAATTTGAATACCACATGCTAAATTATGCACTTGAATCCCAAAGTTCAAGCTGAATCAATAAACATAATGGATGGGTTATGGATTGGGCTAGTTGTTAGCTGGAATGAGATTTAGAATAGGTGATGGCAAGGGGTTATTTTGATAGAACCAAAATACCTCTACAATTTCATGGCACTCATTAAGAGAGTCAATCTATGTAAAAATAGAGTTATAGGGCGTCTATGAGATTATGAGTAGGTAAATCTCGTAGTTGACACCAAGACTAGGAAAATAAAGGATATTAGACTAAATGAATCATGAGATTATATCAACTCTATCAATTTGGATATGCCCTATCAATCTCATCTACAAATTTGAATGATACAGGATGAGGCTAATCCCAAGGAGATTAAGGAAGGGGGTGGAGGTGAGGATCTAGGCTTGGATCATGTTATATTTTCAACCTTTGTTCTGAGGAAGGATAATTATTGGTGGATTAAGAATTTATTCTTATACCTCTAAGTTGGTGAGAGAGTCAAAAAATTGGTACAATAATGGGTTAGATTAGAAAACCTCTCTCCTAAGCTCGATGTTTATATTATATTGTATGTTAATTTTGGGACTAGGTGCCCTAATCCCAGGGAAGTGACCTTCTCTAATAGGATTGAGTATTTTATAAAGTGTCATAAAAAATGGATTAGGTAATGTGTTAGCATATGAGCTTATCTTAATAGATTGTGTGAGGATTTGTTATGTTTTTAGAATCAAGGTTTTGTTTGGATTACATGATTCGACAAGGTTTTTATAATTGTTTTTGTTATTTTTATTTATTTTATGAATATTTGACTGAAATTAAAACTAATTATTTTTTGAAATTAAATAATTGAAAGTAGAGAGCAATATGCAAACTAAATTCAAATGAACACACTTATTTTTTATTTCCAATTTTTTTATAATGCATTCAGAGAGAGAGAGAGAGAGAGAGAGAGAGAGAGAGAGAGAGAGAGAGAGAGAGAGAGAGAGAGAGAGAGAGAGAGAGAGAGAGAGAGAGAGAGAGAGAGAGAGAGAGAGAGAGAGAGAGAGAGAGAGAGAGAGAGAGAGAGATCTATTCTAGCTATGTTAATGTTGATTTTTAACTTTTCTAGATACAAGATATATGAATTTATTTTTGTGAATTTTGATTGATATGTAAAGGGATATAATATGAAAACTATGTTTTCTTAACATGTAAGTGATTCAAGAAGAATTCTCAGCTCCAAACAAAAATACTATGAGGGATTTAGAGTTTTATTTCACCCAAACAAGATAATAACAAGTTTTTTACCTTTCTAAGTGTTATACACTAGTTATGAACAATGTATTTGAAATGAAAATTAATTAATTACATTATAATTTATCTGATTAAATGCATTAAAATTAGTATTCTCAATTAATTTGAATAATGAAAATTAGAAGCACAATAACAACACTTGTTCACCTAGGTTTATCTAGGGTTTTTCTACTCACTAATTACTTATTTGAGAGTGAAAAAATTTATTTCAAAACTAAAATTTGATTATTTAAATGGATGAAAATGTATGATCTATTCTCTAACATTTTCCTAGGGTTTAGATGTAATATTTTGTTGTGAAATAATTTATTGAATAAATGCAAGTAAACAAAGAAATCAATCACTATGTTTGTGCAAGGACAGGAGAGAGAATAATTATTTTTTCTATCAAAACATATTTTTATCCAAAATAAATATTTAATATAATACAAGAATGAATTAAAATTTAATGTAATCTACTGAATAAAATAAATAAATCTAAACTAAGAACCTCCAACTTGATCACAATGTAGATCGACTAAAAGCAAGATGATTTATTGTATTATGGTCCTCAATGCACTAAATATTTTACCCAAACAAATATTTATGTAACTCTCTAACAAGTATGATTAATAAATGACCATCATAAATGGGATAATAATAAGAGATACATAACTTAAAATAAAGAACAAATAAATGTGGTTGGTTGAAAATACTATTCACAAAGACGTAACTATAAGAATAATGGCTCTCCCTGTCTATAACTATGTATTCAAACATGAAATAAATAAAAATAAAGATCCAAATCAATTTTAATAGTGTAAAGATATAAAGTCTTCAAAAATCTTAAGATCTAATACAAATTTTGGAATCAAAATCAATTCAAAATTGGCTTACGTATATAAGAGAAATAGAGGTTACATGAAGGAGTTTAACTAAATTGAACATGGAATTAAACTTAGGAAATACTCAAAATGATTGGAAATAGAAGAGGGAGTGAGCTAGGATTTATTGGAGTTGAAATTAAGTCATAAAAAGTAATAAACATGATAATAAGCATATCAAACACATCAAGGAATAAGTCTTGGAAGCTAAAATTAGAAGATGAGATAATGGTGATAAAACTAACCCTATTTATAGGGGTGTTTATGTAACCACCACTCTTGGGGATAAAAATACCCTATCAGATTACAAAACCACCCTTTTACAGTGGGTTCATCATGGTAGTTTACACAACTACCTTGATGAACTTGTCACTCATGGTATGGTTTTGTAACTCCATAGTCAAATTTTTCACCTAACAAGGTTGTTCTATCACTAATGAAAGATATTAAGAATAAGCTAAAGTTATATTTGAATTCCAAAAAAAGGGGGATTTGGGGAACCTAAAATAGAGAGATGGAAGTAAAATGGGAAGTGGT
Source organism: Torreya grandis (assembly GCA_037957365.1). Taxonomy (NCBI): domain Eukaryota; kingdom Viridiplantae; phylum Streptophyta; class Pinopsida; order Cupressales; family Taxaceae; genus Torreya; species Torreya grandis. The sequence goes on from JARHVA010000024.1 coordinate 2,648,708, forward strand.
GTTAGAGATTTCCCATTCAAGCATAATTATGAGGTCACTGCATCATCATAAGACTTGTCATGTTAATAATATCACACCATGCAAAAATTTTGTGAATATATAATTCCCCCTTGGGAGGATGACTTGTCACGAATTGATGAGGTTTTTATCTTGAGTAGTGGCATGTGGAAGGGAAATATGATGTTAGAAATACTTACCTTAGTGGGCAACGAACTAGTCGAGACTCCGTGCAACTTATAATTAAAAATGAGAATCAAGTGAAATGTGATGAGAAAGTGGAAAACAAACTATGTAATCAAATTATGGAAAATAATATGCACCATAAATATGGGGAATATCATACTACCTAAAGCATCCCGTCAGGGACTAAATCTGGTGCCAAGTGGTCAAGAATCTGTAATTCATAAAAATGTGCTACAAAAGATAGAAAACCATAAAAAATTATATTTTAAAACATGAGTTGTATAATATATCCAAAATATGACTTTTAAACATGAAAATATTCACATAATGTTAAAATATACCAAATTTATAAATAGTTTTAATATGAAACAACTTGTTTGGGGCCAAATATATTTAAAAACTTGTCAAAAACTAACTCATTTGTGCCAATTGATATTATGACTTCTTAAAATTTGGATTACCTTTGACCATTTCAAATGAGAAAGTAGTTATTGGGAATATGACAATGAGAGGATGGTGAATCTACCGGTAGGAGGAACTACATGGAAGGATGAGGTAGGTTTTGTGGCCTTTTTCTTTTTGCCCTAATTCTATAATTTTTGGTCAAAACTTAGTATAAATCCAATGAATTTCAAAATTTATATCTTTAAAATGTTCATGGAGAAGTGTCTATTAGGAAAATGTAATATTTTGTCAAATTTGATAGATTTTATGAGTTTTTTGGGGGTTTTAGATGGCACATAGTCAGAAGATAGAACTATCACTCAGGAACAAAACTACTGGCCTTTACAAGCTAGTGGTTACATAATTACTATGAAAAAATCATAACTAGCATGGTGGAATCATAACCACCTCTATTTGTAGTGAATTTAATTTTAAAATACCACCTAGGGTGGTTATTTAATCCCCTAGGGTGGTTATTTAACCACCTAAGGTGTTTATGTAATGACCTACAAATAAGAGTGGTTTCATTTAATAGAATCGGGTGAAGAAACTTGCATTTTTTTTAATGATACAATTAGTCCATGGGATGAATTAGCATCTCTTATTTTTTATAGTGAAATTACATTTAGTGGATCAGATCTTGAGAGCAAGATTGGATCCCCTAAAGCTTGGCCTTTTTTATGATAGATGAGTTAGCCATCCTTGATTGAGGTGAGATCCTATGAGTAGTGCAGGTGTGATCATCCTAACATCTAGCTAACTAATTTGTGACATATTAAATTATTATTACCTTAATTGGAATATTATTATGGTCCCCTAAGACCCATGAGAGTGGAAAATAACTCTCTTTGATGTCTATCAGATCAAGGTCCTTCTTATGACTGGCTAGTTGGTATCCATTCAAACTGCCCAAAGTAGTTGTTAGGTTCATAATTAAGTGAAGCATTTTGGATATGCTGATGCACTCAATGTTAGCATGAAGTGTAGCATGAGTATTTATTATGTTTAAGGATCAATGATCCCAAACCTAAATAATGTCATTATTGGTATCCTTGCCACCCAAAGACAAGGGTATCGATAGGTTACTATTCAATTAGTCACCAATTATACAAATAGTGAGGAGAAGGGATTATTATACTCATGGAACTAAGAGTTATTTCTTTAGATTTATAAGGATTTATATCACATGGATCATCTATAATCCCTGTTAATTACTGACTTGATGATTATCATAGGTTAGATATATGGGTGCATCATCCCTTGTCAGAGAGGAGTGTTGATTGAAGAGCCTAAGGACATTAGGTCCACCATATGGATAGATGTGGCACCATTATATGCTTTACCCCAAGTAGTATAAAATTTTATATTAGCTTACTTGATCACCTTTACTTACCATGACATGGTTACGCAATGGGTCAATGAGGGATTTTACCTTACAGTAACCACTAGGGCCACTCAGGTTTGAGGCATGTTCACATATATTAAGGTACACCCTATAGATAGGGTACCACCAAACTTTGGCATACCCTATGTGTCTAACCTTCCTATCCCCAAGATCATTTATAGAGGCATAAAGAGGTGAGAGCTATAATATTAAAATGGTTGGCATGGAACCTACTTATGAGAGTGGTGCTCATTACCTGACCATTTCAATGGGGAATGATACAGAGACCTACCCTCCATACAATTGGGGGAGGAGGAAGACAAATCATAGTAGGGAATTTGAAGATGGGCGCACCACCACCACCATAGTAGGACCCCACTCAAGAGGATCTTTCACAATAGTAGAATCTAAGATATGGAGACAATGAGGCTCTATAGTATATTGAGTTGGAGGAGGACATTCAAATTGATGAGGAGGCCATGGATAATGATTTTGACCCTGATTGACATGAGGGGGATTTAGATAAAATGTCAATTTACATATTTCCATATATAGTTTATATTTCACTTTGTAGTTTAGTTGTTCATATGATTTTAATCTTTATATCAACTAAATCTAATGTTGCTTTTGCATTCTATGGTTATAGATACCATGAGTGGGTGAAGGAGTATAATTAGGGATACCCTAATCAAAATTTTCTAGCTAAGCATTGACATGGATAGGGACCCACACTTGACTAACCCTGGATTCCTTACAAGGATTGGCTGAGATATAGATGTTTTTTCCTAATGTACCATGCATCCATGATGCTTATAACATTAAGGAAAAATAATGGTACCTTATTGTCTAAGATGAGGAGAGAAAAATCCTTGGTGGATACAATGGTAGGAAAAGGAGGAGGCTGAGCCTCCATCCATCAGACATGGGGATAACCTTAGAGGGAGGCACTAGAAAGGGCTACCATACTAGACACTAGATTGGATAGAGTAATATGGTATCTGAGGGAGACATTAGCAAGATACACCACCAGAGTGATAGCCCTCAACATTCTAATACATCAAGAACCTCTCATAAGAAGAAGATAATATCTTGAGGCTTGTTATATATGTTTTGTTACACCATTGTAGATATTGATTATTTTTTAGATGCTTTGAGTCACATTGGTCCTCCATAAAGGTGTTTGTATAAGACATTATTTTTATATAAACTCAATAGTTAGGATATATATAGATGTTTTGGATTATCTTTCAATGACTTATCATTGTGTGTATGAGTTTGTAATTTCCATATTTTGGTTTTCAATATATGCACTCCAAATGATTATGCATGTGATGAAATACCATGTATTTCTCTACTTTTAATAAAATGTTATAAAAATTGATTATATATGTGGGAACAAAATGTATGTAGATGATGTAATACAATGGATAAATATATAAAACTATAAATATTCTAACATTTGTCTTCTAAGTGATGACCTAGTTATTTTTATTAACAACATATGGCTTCCAATTTGTGGCAAGGAGTGAAGTGGGGAGTAGGATACATGCAAAATGATAAAGAATGAAAACATAAATCAAAATTTCATAGGAAAAATAAAGATGGCTTAATCCTTATGAGAAAATGGGGAAATGTAATTCTTACTAGACTTACAAAATACTAACTTTATTGGCTTCATCTAGAGACAACTTGCCCTGAAAGAATCAATAAATGGGAAAAGGTTATCCTTTTTAGCATAGACATGTAAATAAGATTTCTAAAGAAATTTCTATTTGGACTATTTCTAATTTAATAATGATGTTACATTTAGCTTTTAAATTTTATTTGTAACCCCCTACAGTTAGCCTAATTTGAATAGGAAAACACATGTGATCATCACCAAAGGATATATGTAGGTGAGTAAAGGCACTTCTCCCCAATGCTAACCCCATGCAACTAGTAAGATGTGAGGGATCAATACCAATGTCTAATAGGGACAAGAAGTGTGAAATTTGACTCTTATTTTTTCATAAGCTTTTTGATGAGAGTGTATTTTAAATTTAAAGGCCTTTACCCCTATTGGGTCCTACCCACCCCATTCTTAGATTTCAAATGGGGACCCTCTTGTTCTATTTTTTTCTTTGGTTTGCAGGTTTCTACATGTGAAGTTTTACCTTCTAAATACTTCCTTGATATCAACCAAGTCTAAATTCAAGCCTTTTAAACATAAAAAGTTCCATGTATGATCTACCCAATCTAAATTATACCTTTAAAATGTTTTATACTGATTTGAAATAGACCAAGTCTTTATAATTAGCCGTTATAAGGACTTAGTCAATATTCAATTTTAGACATGGCTATTCAAAAATTATTCAAGATTTGAAAATAATATAAATTCATTGGTATAGTGTTGATGTTATGACTATGTTTCTTTGCCTTAGTTGATTTTATTAGTTTTTTGGATAACTTGTTAATGACTTCATTTACCTTAGTCATTTTTTTACCTTGTCATTTTTATAGATTTTAAGGACTTCCCAAGGTCCCTAGATCCTTCCATGCATATAAATCTCATCAACATATGGATTACAAGTTAAATATTTTTGAAAAAATGACCAAGTATTTTTAAATCCCCACTCCCTCAAGATTATGCCATGTGTCATGATCTTGATATCCCAACTTGACATAGTGTTAAAGGCATTAGCAAAATATTAGAACCTTGAAAGTTTAGAATCAGTGAGGCATTAAGGAATTAGATCAGAACCTTAGAAGATCAAAACCATAGAACCTCAAGGGTATTATAATATTAAATCATAATCCCAGGGAGTAAGTAACATTAAAAAATATCCATGGCCTTGAGGCCCTAAGAAGACACCATGTAGAACCCTCTTAGGATCCCGGGGCATTAGCAGTGTTAACCCAAATTGTGGAGAGCCCAGGATCCTAAGAAAACATCATGTGGCCATTGTGATGACAAAGGAAAATAGTGTATTAAAACTTATAGGTGATGATAAGTTACCAATTAAAAATGTGGGACCTGATGGAAAAATATAATAACCTATAAAATTAAAATGAATGCAAAACCAAAAAGAATCCACATGGCCAATGGAGAAGAACCCAAGGCCAATAAAGTAGACAAGTGGACCTGAACCACGTTAATTGATCAAATAATCATAAAAAGCACAACCTAAATTTGACATCCCATCAAAATTTTAGAATGGCCCAAATTGAGGGAAATAACAAAATAATCAGTTGGGCTAGATTTTAAGGGATCTAACTGGTCAAGGGAGGTACATGGAGTGAACTAGTGGCTTCATGACCTGAATATTCTCCCAGGTGGGATGAATAGAAAATTGATCAAAATATTTGGCCCAAAAGGGAGAAGTGGAATATCATTTTAGCTAGATAGGTGTCACAATAATGAAGAAAAGACAAAATGAAATTTGTATTTCCTTTGAGAATGGAGGGAATATTCTAATAGATTGTAGTTACAACAGCCTTGGGTAACAATCATGGCTAAAGATGGGAAATTTGTGCTACTTGGAGACAAGTCCCATTCTCTTTTCTATATAAGGTAATATGCATTCTTATTTTCAGGGGGGTGTTTTTATGCACCAAAACTCTATAAAAATTGTGATAGGCTCAATCATCTCATTTTATTGTTTTGTTTTGGCTTGTGATTATCTACTTAGAGGGCACACTTAAATGCATTTATAATAACACTAAAATAAATACCAATCTAGTTTGGAATTCATGTTTTTCTTTAGTAATTTCCTTAATTTATTGTTGTAAAAGAATTGATTAATGTTAAGAAGAGATTGCAATGATTTTTAACTAATGAATATGTAGTTAGATTGTGCAATAACTAGTCTAATTAGTTTTAAATTTCCATTATATTTAACTTGAATCTATGTCAAGCCATTACGTGTAGTAGTTACAGGATTTTCATATGATTTTATTTAATATAATTCCAAGATAATATGTTTGCTTAATTCCTTAGAATCCTTCCCATTTAGTTGCTTCAATTTTTGCTACATCTAGACCTAATACATAATAGTATAATTTTGATTGTGAATGTTTTTTATTTTTAGCATTAACAATCTTGTTTTAGTCAAGGAATGAATTAATTTCATGTCTTACTCTTTCTCTCCTTTTATCCTTTTTTTGATGAATATTCTACCCATTTTATTATAGTGTGAAACCTATGTGAATGAGGAAGTAAAGGACATAAGCAAATATCAGTAAGGTTACCTAGACAACACATAGTGCATTGAAATTTTGATAGTTAATTTCTATTGCTCACCTAGCTAAATGAGTGGAAAGTTATTGACCCTTAGATTCTAATAGTTAAAGCCTAAAAATGAGGGGAAATTAGGTCCCATGTGTTGTTATCTACCTTTATCCCATAATAACATTAATCCAATAATTATTTCTATTATGGGTCATAAATTGAGACCAAAAGAAATTAGTGCTAGAAGTAGGGCCTTAACCTCTTAACTAACATTGGACTTTAAGTATGCCCTCTCCTACTTATCCCAAATTTTATTATGTAATTAATACAACAAAATAAATTGGCACTAGAAGGAAGACCCTGAAATAACTATCTATTGATTGAGCCTCATTTCCCTTCCTTTACACTTTTTCCATTGTTGTGTGTTTTAAACACACAAAAATAGAAAGTGGTGCTATAAGTAAGGCTGATACTTTCTATCTAGTTTGAAATTATAGATACTTTGTGTGATTATAATTTATTATTATTTTTATCAATTTATAGATTCTTTATATTTCATGTTTTATTGGTTTAGGGTTATTAGTCTGAATATATCTAGCTTATATTTGATATCTTAAATAATATGGATCATGTTGAGTGAATCCATAAATCCCAAGAAATCAAAGGTATATTTATTTATCCCCATTTTAAATATCTACAAGAGCATGAACTTATAGAGGGATACCAAGATCCTTATCCAACCCTACTAGTTCATCCTCTCAACCTACCCAGAACAAACCCTCACCCATTGTTACACCCATGGATTGGTTAGAAGGGTATATAATCAATGTTATAGGGTACATAAAAGATCTACCTAGGAACCCTAAGAGGTAGCTTCTAAGGTTCACCCCAAGTACTGGGAGGACTATTGAAGAACATGTCACATCCTAAGTTTTTTTCCTTAGGTTACTTAATGTTGAGCATGAAGATGTAACCTATAGGATATTCCTTTTCACCTTATTTGATGTAGCCTATGATTGGTTCCTTCACATTCTTAAAAATTTAATTATAACCTAAAATCAATTGAGTATCATGCTACTAGCTCAATTTGGTTAGTGTTAACTTTCTAAGTCACCTCCAACCTACACGAAACTCACAAAGGCCCTATAAAATATTTTCACACCTAAAAAGTGATAGATTTTTTAAGCAAACCATGTGCAGATGCCTCCTAGTCGTGCCCAAATCCAAAGCAATTCACACAAACCTATGCATCGACTAAGTAATTATTCACACCCACTAGGCATTCTTGATGTACATCCCATGTAGGATTATTCATTACACAAGCCAAATGGCATGCAAGTTCAAGAATGTAGATCTCAATCTTCAAATAGTACAAGTAGAGGTGCATAAGAAATAGTTTTAAATTATAAGGAGTACACCTAGGTCATACTAGCTTTATGTTTCCTCCTATTTAAAAAGCCCCTATATCTTTAGGATTAAATATCACACCAAATCATAGAATATTTCTCCTATAATATCATACATCATAAACTATGATATATGTTATGCACATACTACTTCTCAGATTGATGTGGATCTTAGGTACAAATAAATGATGTGGCAGTTTAGGGGAGGCCCAAGTAGTAACTGATATGTGGTATTAAGCTATAAATAAGTAGTTATAAAAGCCATTGAGTAGCATTCAAAACTTTTTTAGGATAAGTAAATACAAAAGTGGTATTTAGACATAAAAATATGAGCACATACCAGCCATTGAATTTTATAAGAATCTTCTATTCTTAGACATACACATGGATCTTGAATGAACCCTACCACCAAGTCCTAGATCCAAATCCCCTGATAGAATTCAAGAAGCATAGGTGTGAAACTAACATGGAATCAAATGTTATATCTTCTACCCCAAGTGGTGCATTAATAGTAAAATGATTTGATAGTATAAAATCCTTGTTTTTCATAATAGGAGGGGTCAACCTATTTTAAGTAACCTCACACTACCAAAATTTACCTTCTAAGAGTGCTTGTTTTGGTTGAATCTTACATGTTAATGAGAATTAATTTCACCTCCCTATGTTCTTCTTATACCTTGTGTGTTATTTATGTCTATTGATCCTTGTCTGTGGATACTATTTGTCCCTCCCATTATTATCCATTCTTAGCACATCTATGTAGAACTCATAACTCAATTACAAGTCATATCTTGTGTTCATTTAGGTTTGTGTAAACATTTTTTGTGGATCATTTGTTGTCCCTCTCAGTGGTGCACTGTATTCCTATGCCTTTATTTGAAATACTTATGAATTTAGAGTGGCCTTAGTAGAGTTTATATGATAATGTCTTGGTCTTAAAAAATTTAGTGTGTTCATGGTAGTAGGAGTGCTTGATCTATTCTCAATGTATTGCCCTTTTATTTTCACCACTCTCTCACATGTTCTCTCCTTTTTCCCTTAAAAATATTAGGCTTAGATTAATAATATATATATCTTTCTACTCTTTGGTTCTGTACACTAGTATTAAACTAGGTTCACTTAGAATAAAATGAATCTAGCCTACTCCAAATGCTCATTCCAAGGAGTACAAGGGTCTCATGCCTTAGGGACATTCCTATCATTACAATAAGATAACTGATGTTTAGTGTACATAGGTGAGTGATAACACTTACATTCCCACAATCAAACACTTTTACACACTACATAAGGCATTCACACTCAACACCCCATCATAAAACATGAATGCATAGTTGAGCATCCATGGGTGCACCTTTTGAATGACAATAGTTTTTGGTATGCCTAGTGGGACTAGTTTTAAGATAAGGATAAGGATTTAGTGCTACCCTTAGCTAATAAGTGTATTAGAAGAGCAAGAGCACTTGGAAACTTCAATCATTTCTAGTTTATAAAGATCAACCCTTATATCTACATGTTAAGAATAAAAAGATCATCTACAAATGGTATTAACTTCCATTTCATTGAGATTCTAGCACCCTCTCAGAGAAGAAGAGTAAGAACATCTTTGTCCCATATCATAAAGAAGAATGACTCAAGTCAATCATCTCCCAGAACTCAGTCTATACCTCTATTTATAAGGTTCATGTCACCTAGAGGAAAATTTTCCCTATCCCATTCATGGTTGCACAGAGAAATTAGTTGTTTATACCTTTAAATAAAGGTAGTCCATTTATTCTTTCCAAGTATGAAAACATTCTAGTCTTAGCCTTCAAAATCTTATCCTACTTTGCTGATGAGAATACAACTTCCCATTTAGAACTTATTTAAAATGTTGTGATTATCTACTCAATTTACCATGTCACTGAAGATAATGTCACCATTAGGCTAGTTGCTTCTTCCTTCAAAGGCAAATCCCTTTAATGGTATCAAGGCTTGATACCAAATTATATTCATAACTAGGATGAACTTGAAGATGGATTATATAAGAAATTTGAGGATCAAAGTGACCACTTGTCCCTAATAGAGTATCTCAAAACTATAAAATGATCCCTGAATGAGATGATGGTTAACTTTAAGTTTAGGTTCCATAGAGTTTGAGATAGAATCCCATCTTTGTGTAAGCCATCTCACAACACTGTATTTTTATATTTTATAAAATCTCATAATAGTGATATAGTTTTGATGATTAAATCTATGGGAGGCACAGTACTACTTGATGCCTATGAAGTAGTTGTGCACATAGAAAATTATTTGATCCAATCAGGGAAGATTATACCTAGACCCCCTATGCCTCTATTCATAGAGCCTCTTCCTAGCTAACCAAGTACACAACCTATGTTAGTACCTATCCCCACCACATTGAACCCACCAAATTCATATGTTATTTCCATTAATTAATTCCATGAGGTTAAAATGTTACTACAAATATTTGGGTATGAGCATGTCACTCTCAAAAGGAGTAAAATGCAGTACTTGAGACCCTATCAACCCTTCACTCAATAATACCGGTCAAGCAGAACTCATTACTAAGGTGGTGTGAAAGCATAAAATCAACTCACATACAATAAAATGCCTTATGCATAGAAATTTAATGCCACTAATTCCTCTAGAGCCCTTGTACCAATGCAAAAGAATCTTGCATAGGATCTCAAATGGTGTTTTCCATGTGACAAATTACATTATCAAGATACATGCATAAATGGGGTCATGAACTAAGGGATCATGGTGTAAAATTTATCATAGCCTCAAGATAAAATAAATAGCATGGCTCTACATGAAGGAGAAATTCAATTTCCAATATAAAAACAAGATGGGTTTACTCTCATTAATTGGTAGGAAGACAACTTCAACTACATCAATCTAAATGGTGTGCCAAGTGGGGGTATCACCCCAATTGATTTCATTTATAATATTCTAAAGAAGAGTGACAGAGGAGGAAATACTAACTCCAGTTATCTTGAATTCAATGCCTCAGGTCACTTGCATAGGTACATAAGCCAAGGCTCCTATGTAACTTTTAGTGCACATAGAATAGGCTACACAACGAGAAGGGATATCTCAGACCAGTATGTAGATATGAGAAGAGGTCATTATATAGAATCTATAGTCAAAGGGATCTCAGATTCCCTTCAACACAATTAAATAAATAAAGAAGATAAGATTTAATGTAACTATTATATCTTTCACTCGTACCCTTGGGAGAAGTAGTTTTAAGGCCTCCCTTAGTCAAGCTATAAAATGGGAACAACCCTAAGATGTGGGTATCCCATGATGGGGCTAAACCTCTGGAGTAGGCTGGTTCCTATTTTATGCTCACCTAAGCTAAAACTAAGCCTCTAAATTCATAAGGATTATAAAGGGAAAAGGGATCCTAAGAAAGCTAATAGGTGATACACTAGAATTATAGGTCAACCCTTCCTGCTCAACTTGAAGAACACTAGTGAAATATTAGGGGATGGGTTTCAGAAATAACTCTCTACTATACATCTGCATGGTGGCTCACCAAATGATCTAGGCTGAGGGAAATGAAAGGAGAGACCTAAATTAAGACACTAATTAGTCACAATATTCATATATGGGATTCAACCAAGAGGTAAAAAACACTAAACATGTTTTACATGAACATATGTACTAGTAACTAGGTGATATAAGTACACACTATACTAGAATAATGAAATCAAAGCACAACCTTATATTTACTCCAAGAGGTTACAAATTCCTTCTTGGTAGAATTTGTTCTAATTAAGATAGGGAATCAATAGGGATATAGAGAGAGATTTGAATGGTCAGATGATTAATTTGAGATATCTATCTTGGGCTTGAGAGCCTTTCTTTATAGTAAAAGAGAGAATGGAGAAGTTAGAAATTTTATTATTCTTGATAGCCCCTAAGCTATCAGCTCTCAAGATGTGTTATCATGCTTTTGGTCCAATCAAAATAGATCATCGTGATATTTTCTTGGTTTCCTCAGATAGCATCTAGATCATTCTATTTTGGGGTGAGCTGTACTAAAAGATAAGAGTTTGCTAAGAGTGGCAAATCCTAGTCTTGTTAGAAATGAATACTCCAACTACTTTCCAAATACCTAAACTCTGATCCATTGATATTCTACCAAACCTTATCATGAGGGAAATATTTTTGGGTCTTTGAATTTCCAAGGACATGCCATGTCTACTCCAAATCGGTGGGTTGTCGAGGCATGGTTTGAAATGATCTTTTATTGGCCACGTATCTGTTTCTATGTTGGATTCCAGATTGAATTATCTATATAAAAACTGAATATAAGGATATTGGTTTTCCTATAGATTTATAAGTTTAACACTTATTCAATAATCAGTCTTACTGAGTTTATATCAAGCCCTCATCCTTTTTCTTCTTCCACCAATTTGGGTCAGGATCGAGTTTTGATTCTCTTACTAGCCTATTGAGTTGGGTTTATCTTGCTTGACCATTTTTTGCTTAAATATCCCAGTTCATTATTTTGTTATCTATCTTGATCACCATATATTGTTGGATACATGGGGCCTATCACCTCAAACTATACTTCTTATTGGTCTTTGGGATCTATCGACTACTTGATCTACCCAAGCTCCTGTGGTCATGACACTTGTTGGATATACACTTTTATTTAGGTCTCCATCAAGGAATTTTGAATCCCAATGACTAATTTATGAAGATTAAATTTGAAATTTTCATGAACATCATTTACCATTTGCAAGAACATTTCTTAATGTCCCATAAATTTTCAAATTTAAACTCATATGGATTTTGCCTGGGTATAAAGTTGAAACTTAAATGAATGTCCTTCATATTTTGGCCAAATTTATAGACTTGTAACTTGAATCCAAGAACTTAAAAAGGTGTCAAACTTTCAAGGGATGGTTATAATGCTACAAAGAGAAAACCCATTGGATCCACTAACTTAGAAGGATTTCTAAGTGAAGATATCAAATGCATAAGTTGGCCAGCCTACTTGATCCTCATTGTGTGAGCTATAACTTAGAGCGAACAAATGTGTGGAATTTTTTTTGGATGGAGTGAATGGGGTAGATGATTTCCACATGATATCTAATTTATCATATAGTTAATGTTATAGTTTAGAAGGTTTGTGAGATTTATGACCCCTTCACTCCATCTGCACCATTCAGAGCTTGTCCAAACTATTTGAATCAATTGTTTGATCAATAATTCTACACTAGGGTCACTAATCAAGTGGGAAAAACTTGGTATTTAGGCCAAAAATAACCAACATTTTTGGTGACTTGTAGGGAAGCATGATTGATATGATTTGAGAACCCATACTAAGTTAGTAGTTTGATCCATTGGGCATGGAGTATCCTCTTTGCAACTAAGCTGGTTGTGAGGGTGATCCAAGGATGCCTCTCTTGGTAATCTACCTCATGAAACAAACTGGACAAAAATAACAGGGGCAAATACATGTAGACAAATGTAAGAAATAAAAATAACTAACCTAACAAATAAAAATGTGCATAAAATCACTTAGAGAGAAGTATGAAACCTATTATATCTTATATACAAGGTTTATAATTTACAAATGCTTCCACCTAGATCAAATGGAAAGGATTTGGCATCACTTATGTATGGTGAATCAAGCTGGATAACACCTTATTTTTGGGAGCTTATGGTATGTGGGTTGAAAATCCTGGATACTGCTCTCCTTGGCCTACTCCTGAGCGATTGAAAAGAGGCAAAAATGTCTCCAGTTTAGATACACTACTTTTTTTTTAATGGTTGTCCCAACTTGGATTGTAAATACCTTTAAAAAATCCCCTTTTGATGGCTCAATTTTGTTCTCTAAATTAAGCACAACACGTGGTGGCTCTTTTGAATTGGTGCTTGGTTAACTATTTAGGATTAGGCAAAAAAGCTCTAAGTTATCCCAAAAGGCAGTATCCCCTTGGTCATTTGAGATAAAACCATCTTCAAAACCATTCTTGATTTACCTACTCTAAGAAGAGCTGCATGACAATTCATCCATCTATTTATGCCTCAAAATATTACTTCTTTGTGGCCCTGAATCTGACCATTCCCCCTTATTTTTGAAGACATCAATACTGCCTTCAAGGGATAATTCATCTTGAGATTGGTTAGCCTCCTCAACCTAATTGGTAAGTTCATGCTCATGCTCTCAAAGAGGCAAAAGCTGATTTAGAACTTCTACCTGGTCCATGAAATTATGATATAGTTATTTCCATACTTCATCTAGATCCCGCTTGATCTCCATTTCTTCTTGAACTAGATCTTGGACTACCTCGATCGACACTTTTTTTCTTGCCTTATGTCCTCCTTAATCACTTTCCATGAAAGGAAATCATCAGGCTTGGCCATCTCCTCTTTTTCCTAAATAAGCATGAGGGAGGGTGGCTTCTCAAGGGAGGGCATGACATAGTTGGGGTCATTGGCATAGGAGAGGATCCATGATGGGATGGTTCTATATTCTTTAGCTGATAAGGGTGAGATTGGGTGAAGTTGACTAGGGGTAAATTTTGAGTACAAATAGGAGTAAGAGAGGGAAATTGGGGTTTAAGGTTAGCTTCCCTTATTGAGAGCAACTGATAGTCATTTCTTTTGGCTTAGTCTTGCCTAAGCGAACATTCTTCTTGAAACCTTAATTCTTGCTTCTAAACATAAGCTCGATGCTCAAGCTCCTGCTACTACCTATATTACTCCTACCTATCAACCTCTCTTAAATATTTTTCAAAGTCAATACATACCTCCCTAAGGAGTTTTTTAGTAGGTAAGAGAGGGGCAAAATTTGATGAGGCTGGTATATTGAATCTTGAGGTCCACTTAGGGGGAAGCTATGAATATCACTATCTTGATATGAAGGATAAGAAATGAATGAACATGCATTTTGATCAAATGGGAGATGATTTTACATAATAAATTATGATGATTAGGCACCTAGGTTGTTTAAATTAGCTGATAGATATTTGGAGTCACCACTGATGTTTGTTAGAATGCCTCCAAAGGATGACATGCAAAAGAACACCAAAAATCCTTATACTAATTTAGACTTTAGTCCCACTATGCATGCCAAAAACTACTATATATTTAACGTGTACCCTTGGGATAATTAGTTTTAAGGCCTCCCCCAGTCGAGCTATAAAATGGGAACAACCCCAGGCTGTGGGTATCTTGTGATGGGGTTAAACCTCCATAATAGGCCAGTTCCTCTTTGATGCTCACCTAAACTAAAACTAAGCTTAGCACTTCATTATAAAAGGGTTATAAGGGGATAAGGGTTCATAAGAAAGCTAACATGTGATTCACCAAAATTACAGGTCAACCCTCCCTGCTTGACCCGAAGAACACTAGTGAAATAGTAGGGGCTGGGTTAAGAAAACAACTCTCTGCTATACATCCATGTGGTGGCTCACCAAATGATCTAGGATAAGGGAAACAAAAGGAGAGGGCTAAATTAAGACACTAACCAATAATACTATCCACATGTGGGCTTTGACCAAGAGGTACATAACACTAAACATGATGTGCATAGATAGATGAACTAGTAACTAGGTGAGATAAGTATACACTATACCAAAATAATGAAATCAAATCATAACCTTCTATTTAATCCAAGAGGTTAAAAATTTATTCTTGGTAGAGTTTGGTCTAACCAAGAGAGGGATCTGATAGGGATACATAGAGAGATCCAACTGGTCAAATGATTAATCTAAGATATCTATCCTGGGCCTGAGAGACTCTATTTATAATAAAAAGAGAGAGAAAGAAGTTAGAAAGCTTGTTATCCTTGATGACCCTTGAGTTGTCAGCTCTCAAGATGTGCTATCATGATTTTGGTCTAATCAAAATAGATCATCATGATATTGTTATGGTTTCCCTAGATATCCTTTAGATCATTCTATTTTGGGGCCAACTACATTAAAATAGAAGATTTTTCCAAGAGTGGAAAATCCTAGTCTTGTTAGAAATGAATGCTCCAACTGTTTTTCAAATCCCCAAGATCTGATCCATTGATCTTCTACTAGACCTTAGCATGATGGTAATATTTTTGGGTCTTTGAATTACCAAAGACATGTCATGTCTACTCTACATTGGTGATTTGTTAAGGCATGGCTTGAAATGATCTTTTGTTGGCCACGTATCTACTTTTGTCTTGGATTTTGGACCAAATTATGTATATAAAAAACCAATCCAAGGATATTAGTTTTCTTATAGATTTATAGGTGTATTAATTTATTTAATAATCAATCCTAATGAGTCTATATCAAGCCTCATCCTTTTGCTTCTTTTGACAACTCAGGTTGGGATCGAGTTCTGATTCTCTTACTAACCCATTGAGTTGAGTTCTTCTTGCTTGGCCATTTGTTGCCAAAATGTTTGAGCTCATTATTTATTAAATATCTTAATCACCATGCATTTTTAGATCCTTGGGGCCTATCACCTTGAGCTTTACTTCTTATTGGTCTTTGGGATCCGCTGACTACTTAATCTGCCCAAACTCCCGTGGTCTTGACACTTGTTTGCTATACGCTTTTCCTTAGGTCTACGTCAAGGAATTTTGAACCCCAATAGTTAGTTCACAAAGCTTAAATTTGAAATTCATGCAAATGTCATTTGACATCCACAAGAACATTTCTTGACATCCTGTATATCATCAAATTTAAACTCATATATATTTTTCCTAGGTATAAATTTGACACTTACATGGATGTCCTTCATAGTTTGTCCAACTTTGTAGACTTTTAACTTAAAGTGAAAAACTCATGAAGGTGCCAAACTTTTAGGCGATGGTTTTAATGATTCAAAGATCAAACCCATTTTATTCTCTAGCATGGAAGGATTCCTGAGTGAAGATATCAAATGCACAAGTTGATCAGCCTATTTGATTTTCATCATATGAGTTGTAGCTTAGTATGAACAAATGTGTGGACAAAATATGGATGGATCAATGGGTTAGATGAGTTACACAAGATATCTAGTTTTTCATATAGTTAATTTTGTAGTTTAGAAGTTTTATGAGCCCCATGACCCCTTCACTCCATCTATACCATCTAAAGCTTGTCCAGACTATCTGAATCAATTGCTTGATCAGGAACTCTGCATCAGGGTTACTTAGCAAGTGGGAAAAACTTGGTATATGGGCCAAAAATGGATAATAGTAACCATGTGGGATGATATTTCTATCCCATTTCAAATGAATTTACTAAAAGACACTTTGAAAATCTTGTATGAGTGTAATACATCCCAACTTATGTCTTCCATCTCTGTGAGTCTATGCCAGCCCAAAGTAAAGGAAGTGCAAGTGTGTAATAACACCAAGCCACCCCCATTATACATCTCATTAATCATTAGCCAACATTTTGTACACATTTTCATGATTGATTCAAGTGCAAGTGGTTTGATTATGCCAAAGAAGATCATAGATACGCTTGGAATTGTGCATTCCCCTATTTCAAAAGTAGTGGTCCAACTCAATGACATGCTAGTCAAAACTATGGGAATCATCTAGGATTTGAATCTTACAATACATGCATGTCTAATCCTCTCAATTCTTTAGGATATCATAATCATTGACTTATCTCCTTACTTCATAATCTACCTCTTTCGAGACTTCACGACAATGATGGGTGGCTATTTATCTTTAGATTGGTCACATATGTTACTCAGGACTAGATATAGGACTAAATTAACCATCAAACCTGATCCTATCTTAAAAATTCATGTTGAACCATAATATTCTATCCTAGTTGAATTAAACTACATAATGTTTGATCAAGAGGAGAATTTGAATATCCATGAAGGCGAAACACTGATTGAAGAGATACCAAATGATTTGTTGGATGAATGGATAGGTGAACATTTCAAATGTAACCCATTAAAAAATGTAGAGGAGATAAGGCTAGGTATGTAATGTATATTAGAGGAATATCCCATGTTTCTTGAGCTCGTAAAGGTGTAAGAGAACCCTGAGGATACGTGGCAATTATAATTTGATGGTTCTCAAAGTTAAAATAGTGTTGGAGCTGATACAATGTTAATCTCCCCTCAAAAGGAGAATTATTTACATGCCTTAATATTGTATCTCATTTGAATAAATAATGTTGTAGAATATGAGTTTTTGATCCAAGGTCTCCATCTTGTGAAAAAGAGAGGAATCAAGACATTATAGGCATTGGGTGATAGTAAAAGGGTTGTTAACCAGGTTAGGTCATAGAGTATGACCAAAAATGGATTGATGAAAGCTTAAAAACATACATGTTTAATATTATTTCCATACCAAGATCACATAATATAGATGTGGATAGACTCATAACCATAGGCGCATAGTATGACATCCCATGCAATACAATGAAAAAGTTCAAGTGTCTTGTCAAACTCATGATCAAACCAATAGTCCCTGATAATATAGAGAATTGGTAGGTTTTCAAGAGTGATGAGTAGATCATTAGTTTCCTATAGGATGAGGTAGATTTATATGCCGAGAACCAATCATAGTTACAAGCCTAATACAAATATCAAGTCATCATATTGAAAAGAAATAAACTACCAAAAGGGCTAGTCACCTTAGAAATCATCTTCAATTATAATGACTAATTCAAAGGAAAAAGGTGAAGCATGACAATAAAATTTTAAGTCTCTGCATAGGTAACCATTTTAGAAGGAAAGGCCCTAAAAGCTGGAAAGGTATGTTCTTCACTAGAAATTAAGAGTTTCATTAAACTTAGCAGGAGATACGATGATATCTTTACATGGAGCTATAAGGACCTTAGAGGATTTGATCCAGGGTTCATGTAACAAATAATTAAACTTGACCTTGATGCATAGCTAGTTCACCAAAAATAGAGGCTGTTGAATCCAAAGCTTGATCCATTAATGAAAATGAGTTCTCAAAGCTCATTAAAGAAAGTATAATACTCCCAATTAAATACTCTTTATGGGTTGCTAACTTAGTCCCAGTATGAAATAAGAATAGGGAAATCTATTTAAGTGTGGACTTTAAATACCTGAATAAGGTTTCCCTCAAAGATCACTATCCCCTCCCAAAAATGGAGTAGATCTTACAAATGGTCATAGGCACAAAAATATTCTCATTATTGGATGGTTACTTATGCTACAGCCAAATCCTTGTGCAAGATTGTGATCATTACAAAACAACATTCACCACTAAGTGGGGAACCTTTGCATACTAATAGATGTCATTCATTTTGACAAATACAAGAGCAACCTTATATAGAGATATGAATATAGTGATTAAGGAGGTAATTAATAAGGTCATCTTGGTTTATCTTAATAGCATAACTATCTTTTTTCTAAGTGTGCAAAAGGCCATTTAGGCCATCTAGAGCAAGTATTTGAAAGGTCTCAGGAGTTTGAAATATGTCTAAACCCTAATAAATATATATTTGTAGTTCATGAAGGTGTTCTACTAGGGCACATTATTTCCATATAAGGACTCATAATCGATCTAGAGTGAGTCAAATATATCTAGTCTCTCCCTCTTCCAAGTCATATGAAGACTCTCTAAAGATTCTTAGGAAGAATCAACTTTGTTAGAATATTCATGCCTGATTTTACCACCCTATCCAAACCCCTCATCATGATGCTTAAGAAGAATGTTGTGTTAAACTAGAATTGAGAAGGAAAGGATAGTTTTGAAGCCATTAAAAGTGCCATCATGTAGGCTCCCACATTAATCAATCCAGATTATAGTAAGGATTTTGTCCTTTATGAATTCAATGATATTGAAGGCGTCTTAGATATCCTTACACATAAAAACAATGATCATTTGGATCAAATAATTGCCTTCTTCAACTAAGCACTATAGATTATGAAATACACTATATCTTCATGGAGAATCACATCCTCATAATTATGAGATCACTCAGGAAGTTTAGGCATATACTCTCCAAAACCCAAATCCAACTCATGGTTGTACATGAAGGTATCAAAGAGTTTTTGCTTATTAAGGACATCAATAAAAAAAGGGTTGGTTGGGTCACAAATCTGATGGAGTATATTGTGGATATCCAGGTCACCAAGCTAGTGCAAGGAAAAGGAATCTATGAATAATTAGTCAAAGTATAAAAGTTTGGAGATACGACAGTCTTGGTGTTACACAAAAAGGAATCAATAGGCCAAGAAGCATAAATATATTGGATGAAGAATATGATGGCCTTCTTTCAAACCAGCTCATACCCATTTGGCTTAAATAAAGCTAAGTGTAAGAATTTTAGGTTTCAGGCCATTCCATGTGTGTTCTTCAATGGTGTGCTTTTCTAGAAGAACCTCAATGGATTATGTTGTCCCCAAAGTCTGTCACTCATTTTTGGGACAACACATGAACTATTTTTGGTCTTACAAGCCAAAAATTCTCTCCCTTCTCAAAAATTGTTATGAGCCTTCAAATCCTTCATTTTTCAAGATTTTAAAAATATCTATGGACTCTGCATGCTTGAATCTATGGACTCTGCAAGCTTAAATATACGGACTCCACAAGCTAGATTTCTATGGACTCTTTCAAGGTTAGAGAAAACTACAGACTTATTTTCTACGAACTCTGTAGGACTGGATTCTAAGGACTCTGCAAGTTCATTTCTATGGACTCAAATTTTATAGACTTCATAGGAAAAAATCTACGAACTCTGTAGGAGAAAAATCTATGAACTCATTTCTATGGACTCCCCCAGTTCTATGAACTCGTATTTATGGACTCTGTAGGTTAGTTTCTATGGACTCTGTAGGTTAGTAAATATAGACTCTGCACGAAAGAAATAGGTTGAACACTTAGCCATTTTTTTATTTGGGAAATTCAAAGGGGTCTTTTAAGAGCCCGAAGGACAAGTGCCCTTTTGGAGGGCACTTAACCAGCCAAAATGGACCCTTGCAACTTTTCTGAAAGGCAACCTTGGAGGTCAGACAACCCTTGCAAAGGGTAGGTGATGAATGAGTTGGACTGTTTCAAAGGCCGAGTGAACAAAGGAATTCCTTCGAAAAGGTTCTCCACGATAAAGTTGTTAAGGACCATTTCCTTTAGACAAAATTTTTGAAGGAATTCCTTTGGACTCTTGTCTAAAGGAATTGGCCCAACCAAACAATGAAGCTCAAAGCCTAAAGGAAGCAAGCAAGAAAGATTTCCTTCAGACATTTTGTCCGAAGGAATTAACCTGAGGACTCTTTGATAAAAAGAAGCACAAAGGCCATTTAAAGACTTCTTGAAGGGTAGGAACCCTTGCGCAGGGGGCTCTCCCAGAGAAAAATTAGACCTTTCTCAAGACCCTGAAGGGAAGGTCCCCTCCAAAAAAGGATCAAATGACAAAGATGAAGGAATTGTCAAGGAAGATGATGGGCCCAAAGATGTCAAAATCAAACATCGTGAACTAGCCATTGGGATCCAGACGTTTGATGACGTCCCTATAGATGTCAAATTTAGGGCAACCAACTAGCCATTGGATTTCAAATAATGACGGGCTCAAAGATGTAAAATTTATGGTAATAAAATAGCCGTTGATCTTTGAAGGCTTGAGTGTGGACCCAAATGCATTCAAAAGCCAAAACACCAAAGGGAAGAACCATTGATGGAAGAGTGTAAAGAGCTAGCAAGACTGAGGATATATCCCTGAGAGCTCAAATGCTAAGAAAAGACAAAACTAGAGAGGGGAAAAGATAGCTCGAGAGCTCAAATCATAGCAAGAAGAGACAAAGAGGAAAATATCTATGCAGTAGTTATTCCAGTAGCTGAAACAGTCTGTAAAGTAGATTTTCAAGCTTGAAAACATTGAAGGCATGGCCTGTTGGTCTCCTTTGGAGTAAAGAAAAAATGGATAGTTGTGCAGATATTAGAGGGGATATACCAGATGATCTAGACCCAAGAGAAGACATATGAGATGAAATGACATGCCATAGTTAAGATAGTCGTATTGTTCCTAGCATGGCCCTCCAAACAAAATTGAAGGTGCATTGAAGACATTGACTGCAGCGAGCTGTCCCATGGGAAAGAGCACCAACCCCTACTTGGTGGCTGTACATTGTAATTTCTCTCATTATGCAGACAGATCTTTTTTATTTTATAGAAGCAAAACTCTATCCAAATTGAAAGGCAAATACTAAGACTTTGAGCTTAGATTGTTGATCATTTTATTTTATTTGAATGAGAAAGTAAGACACTTGCAGACTTTGTGTTGTTATATCTTGTGCTATTTTAGGGAATGGTTCTTATGTCTATTTCTTAGGATCATTCTTGTTTATTTAATCTAATAGGTAGAACTAGTGGAAGTGATAAGGAAGATGTCCTGATGTCAGTTACTTTTATACTTTGTGTTGTTATAGTCATCTTCAGTGTGTGTTTTTAGTTTCTTTCTGTGTTGAGGATTTTGGGATGACTTTGTTCCGCTATTATCTTTTGTGTTTCACTCTTTAGGCAGTTAAGGTGGAAACTTTGTGTTTTGTTTCATCTTGCTAGTTACTGTGCCCTTTTTGTTACCAGTTACTTGTTACCAACCAGAAAGAGCTCCAACTATTTGTTGTAAGATCACTTCTGAAAGCAAAGAAGTGCCTTCAGTGTTTCCACCTAGATTTTCTCCTTTGTCTATGAACATCATCTCCAAAAAAAGAGAGATGGATGGTGTAGTTCTACCCTGAGTGTTATTTTTTGCTTATTTCTATAATATATAGCCCCTGCATATTTATAAAAAACCTCCCCTTGATGAGAGGAGAGATTTGTCCACCTCTGATGTAGTAAACTTGCACACTAGGCTGACCAATCTCCCTTGTTGTGGATGATAAGACCTATTCTGATCATTAGTTAGTTGATTGACAAAATATTCACCCAATAGTCTTTTTGGTGACTCTATTGGGGAAGGACAAGCAGTTTGAAGCCTCAAGCTTCTAGCTGAAGCAAGACCAGTCCTTTTCCATTTTTGTTTCACAATCTGGTAACTACACACTATACCAGAAGCTAGAGAGTTCAAGGTGTTGTTGACCCTATCTTTGAGTTGGTGCAGTAAGGAAATTTTGACTTATTCCCTCCCCAACATCAAGCTCAATGATCCAGGAGTGTTCTTCCTACTTGTACCAGGTCACCAACACAAGGTAGAGCTTCCTTTTCTATTGTTAGTAGAGTGTTACCCATCCACACACTACCCATATTTGCTATCCATCTTTTTCATAATCCAATCATGGTAGTTCAAGGCCCTTGGGGTAACTCTTTTGGTCCACTAAATCTTACTCCACCTCTACATGAACTTCAATTTAGTTCAAGAAAGAATTTCCCCAAATTCTTTAGTGATGGGAGAGTTCATCCTGATGAACACATTGTAGCTTTTAGCATAGCTTGTGGTGTGATAGGCATGGAATTTGAGGACGTGGTAGTCAGACTTTTCATGGAAACACTACAAGGCACTACTGCTGACTAGTTCTACCATTTACAAGCTAGATCAGTGACTGATTGGGACACACTCAAAGCTAAATTTGAAGCTAGGTTCAAGCCTGCAGAAGATGTACATGCCTTGCTAGCCTAGCTCACATAGATGAAGAAGGAACCTCATGAACTTATGAGGGATTTCATAGCAAAGTTTGACAAGCTGAGGAATAGAATTCCTGTAATTGCTTAGCCAACACCTAAAAACCTCAAATGCTTCTTCATCAACTCACAGCTGCCTGGAGTGAGTTTTCTGTTGAGACGTGCTAGCCACATAGACCTTGAAGCTACTCAAAACTTGGCCACTAAGGTGGAAGATGACCTTATCTTGGCAGAAAAGATAAGGAGAGATCCAAATAGAGGTAAATCTTCTTCTTCCTCTAGATACTCACCTTCAACCACCACTGATCCAATGGTGCAGAAGCTAGCAAATGAATTGCTAGCTCTTAAAAATAAAATGGCACAAGGAATGTCATCTAATCCTTCATACAAAGATGCACCAAGGAGGACATTTAAGAATCAGTCATACCAAGGCAATGTGGCTAGGAATCAAGGACAAACAAATCTTCTTCCTCCTCAGAGGAATAATCTTGACATTGAAGCACCTCTAACCAACTCAACAGTTGGATATCTAGAAATAGAACATGATTCCTCTTTCCAACCTAAGTTTGATCAAGAAAATGATGTTGATCTCTTCACAAAAGACCAAGAAGAATCAGCTGGCAACTC
The DNA here is from genome assembly GCA_037957365.1 of Torreya grandis. Lineage (NCBI taxonomy): Eukaryota > Viridiplantae > Streptophyta > Pinopsida > Cupressales > Taxaceae > Torreya > Torreya grandis. The sequence goes on from JARHVA010000024.1 coordinate 2,672,503, forward strand.
CAACATTGGTTTCCTAAATTATTAGGATGAACCCAGAAGTGAAGGTAAAGTAGTTGAAGGATCATATGCTATTTTCACTCGGTCCAAGAATCAGTCAGCCCAACAAGATGATAAAGAAAAGATAGAGGAGCAATCTTAGCCTACCATTTCAATTTCTAATCAGGGAACCACCCTGCCTTTCCAGTCCAAGAACTAGGTGAATGCTAAAAAAGTAAGTGCTCCAAACTTGCCTTCACCTTCAACTTCAAATTCACAGACCAACCCTTCCCCTTCTAAAAACCAAAAAGATGAACTCCCATCTTCTACTCCTAGCTCTTTCCAGATATTTGACATAATTGACCATGTCAATAAAACTAAGATGCAAATGTTTGAATTTGAATTTTTGCAATCCAATCCTGAGTAATTAGACAAGTTGGTTCAATATGTGAAGAACTAAACCATCTTAGCAAGAAAAGATGCTAAGAAGGTAACTCATGATCCCCCAAGGAACAAGTCTATCCCAAACAACCTCATCATTACTCCTCTTGCTACCCCTAGGAAAATAGAGTCTTTCTATGTTTCCCTATTGATAAATGGTCACAAGCTGAGCAATTACATCATTGATTCTAGAGCTTCAGACAATGTCATGCCTACCAAAGTGGTAGAATCCCTTAGCCTCACATTGACCAAAACATTCGAGAGATGTTTCTCTATGGAGAACAAATTAGTACCACTGCTGGGACAAATCAAAGATACTCAATTTGCATTTGCAGCCTTCCCAAACAAAATAATCAAGATGACTATCTTGGTGGCTGATGTCCCAACATCATATGGCATCCTTCTTGGCTAAAATTTCTGTAAGGATGTTGGTGGTGAATTGAGCATGGATCTATCTGAATCAAGGATCCTAGTCAAAGGTATTATGAAAAGATTGCTTCTTGAAAAGGAAGCAAAATATGTGGTCACCCAAACATCAGCACCTGAAGCTCAAATTCTATTTTAGTCTTCAGGCATGGGTAACTACTTTCTATCCATGAAAGAAGTTCATGAGGCACCTGATGAAGCTCTTGAAGGTGACAACCTAAAGATTAGTTCAGCTAAAATATCAAAAGAATTGGTAGAGTGCAATGCAAGTGTGAAAGAATCTCCTCCTCCAAATGAAGAACCCAATGAAAAAGCAATGTCTAATGAGGTATGGATCCTAGGATTTAATGGTAGCTGCTCCTTTACTAGTTCAGGAGTCAGGGTTGTGCTGATATCTCCTTAAGGAGATATTTTTCCTTTATCCTACAAATTATAGTTCAGCAATACTAATAATATAGCTTAGTATAAATCGCTATTGCTTGGATTGAGGGCTACTTGTGACAAAGGCATCAAGCTCCTTCATGCTAAAGGAGATGTTGAACTAGTGGTTTGTTAGGTGAGAAACTTGTATCAAACCAATAATAAGAGACTATGCCACTACCGAAATCTAGTATGAGATCAACTTGAATGCTTTGATGCTTTCAACATCTCTGTCATACCTAGAGAATTCAATAATAAATCTGATGCACTAGCTATTTTATCCACTCTTTTGGTTCCTCGCCCTAAATTCAAAGGAGATAGGTACACTATTGAGCTAGTCTTTTGACCAAGTGTACCTGCTAATGCCATTCATTGGCAAGTGTTTAACCATGATAGCCAAATCATTACCTTCCTAGAACAAAAAGATAGCTTTGAATGGCTGCACTTCGAAGGCAATAAACCTTAGAAGCTTGAACTAGCCCATGATTCAAGTGCAGACACATGTGAAGATTTTCTCAAACTAAAAGGGAATAAAATCCAAAAAGGGTTGGTTTCCCTTGAGAAGCTATTTGACAAACATGATAGATTCATCAAACAACAACAAATAAATTCAAGCTCTTCCCAGGATTTTGATCAGGTAAATCTGAGTACCAAGGAAGATCCCAAGATGGTGAACATTGGGAAATGTTGCACTCCTGAGGAGAGGTTCAAGTTCACTACTTTGCTCAGCTACTACATGGATGTCTTAGCATACTCCTATGATGACTTGAAGTCACTCAGGCCTGAATAAATCCACCATGACATTCCTCTCAAGGTTGATTTAGTGCCTTATAGGCAAAAATCTAGGCAGTACAATCTGAAGATATCAGGTACCATTCTATTTGAGATATAAAAAATGCTAAATTCTAAGATAATCTTCCCAATCCATCATTCCACATGGATTGCAAACATAGTGCCTATAAGAAAGAAGAATGGCAAAATTCACCTTTGTGTGGATTTCAGAAACTTGAATCAGTCATCCTTAAAGGATAACTATCCTTTGCCAATCATGGATCAAGTGCTTCAAATAGTGACCAATTTGGAGATGCTATCAATGTTGGATGGCTTCTCAAGATACAATCAAGTTAAACTTGGTGAAGTAGACCAACATAAGACTGCATTCACCACACCTTGGGGTACATTTGCATATAAAAGGATGTCATTTGGCTTGATTAATGCTGGTGCCACCTTTCAAAGAGCAATGGACCTTACTTTCAAGGATGAGATGGGTAAGTTCATTGTAGTTTATCGTGATTACTTGACCATCTTTTTTAAGCATCACCTAGATCATATACGCCATTTGTAACAAGTGCTGGAACGCTACCACTAGAATGACATTTCTTTGAATCCCAAGAAGTATATTTTTGGGGTAACTAAAGGAAAGCTTCTCAAACATATTGTGTCTAGAGAAGGCATAAAGATTGACTCAAAAAGAGTCAAGTCCATCCAAGATCTCACTTTGCCCACAAGTAAGACTGCAGTTCACTCTTTCTTTAGAAAGGTGAATTTCTTACGAAGGTTCATCCCTGAGTTTGTTGAGAAGACTTGACATATTGTATAATATGATGAAGGATAAGGCCACTTTCAGTTGGACTAAAGAAGGCAAATTGGTGTTCCAAGATATAAAGATAGCTATCGCCCATTCCCCAATTTTGGTTTATCTAGACTATAACAAGGATTTCACAATATACAACTATGCTTTTGAACACATGCTTTTAGCAATTCTGGTTCAACAAAACTAAGAATGTGTGGAATCTCCTATTTCTTTCATGAGTTGTCCTCTCAAAGTTTATGAGTTGAAATACTCAAACATGGAGAAGCATGCCTATGCAGTGGTAAAGGCAGTGAAGCATTTTCGCTTCTATATCTTGAATTCACATGTTATTGCCTTGGTTCTTAATACCACAGTTAAATCCATATTAACTTAGTAGGAGTTTGGAACCAAAAGAGGGAATTGGATTACTAAAATCCAAGAGTTTGATCTAGTCATCAAACCAATGAAGCTGGTGTGTGGAAAAGGCCTATGTTAATTTACTGTTGATAACAAGCCAAAACAAGTAGAGCATGAAGAATCAGAAGAACAAGATATGCCAACAGTCCTCTTTGTATCCACTATAAATGAGTGGTATTCAGATATTTCTCATTTCCTTACTTATGGTGAGTGTCTTGCTCACCTGTCTTATAAAAAAAGGAGGACTATCAAATTGAAAGGTATAAATTTTGTCTTCTGAGACAATGACCTATATAAGAGGAGCCTTGATGGAGTTTTCCTTCGCTACGTGGATAAAGAGAAGCATAACCAACTTTTGAAGTCCCTACACAATGTGGCCTATGGAGGACATTTTTCTACTCCTGTGACTGTCCATAAGATTTTGTGAGCTAGGTACTACTGGCCCACTCTATTTCAAGATGCATATAAATGGGTAAGAAAATGTGAACTATGCTAGTAGTTTGTTGGAAGACCCAAGTTAGCTTCCTTGCCTCTCAAGCCAGTGGTGATAGAAGAGCTATTTTAGCAATGGGGAATTGATTTCATTGGTGTTATAAACCCATCTTCTAGTGTTGGACATGATTATGTCCTCATAGCCACAAATTACTTCACCAAGTGGGTGGAATCTATCCCAACCAAGCATGCTACTTCAGAAGTAGTGTGTAGTTTCCACAAAGAGAACATCATTTCTAGGTTTGAGGTCCCAACCAAGATTGTCACTAACAATGCAGCTTGTTTCACTTCCTAGGAGATCACTCAATTCTATTTTTACTATGGGATTACACTCTCCCACTCTTTTGATTAATTTCCACAAGGGAATGGACAAGCTGAATCAAGCAACAAGAACCTGGTGACTATCATCAAGAAGATGGTAGATGACAACCAAAAGACATGGCATAAAGCATTGGTTGATGCTTTATGGGCAAACAAGATTACACCAAAGAGAGAAATTGGTATGTCTCCCTTTCAACTTCTTTATGGTCTTAATCCTGAAATACCAATCACCTTAGAATTGTCAGCATTGAAATTGGCTAAGGCAATTGAAGATCAAATGTATGAAAGCTCCATTGATAAGAGGATCATGTGCCTGACTGAGTTGGAGGAGTAGCGAACTATGGTGGTGGGCCGAATTGCTGCACACCAAAGTTTGGTGAAGAAGCTCTTCGATCAGAAATCAAAAAATTGGGGTTTCCAGATTGGAGATCAAGTCCTTTTATGGGACAAGAGAAGAGAACCAAAGGGAATGCATGGGAAATTTGATTCCCTTTGGAGAGGCCCATTTTTTATCCATCATCTCAATGGTGAAAATAGTTTCCTATTGAAGTATCAAGATGGCACGCTCTATTTTCTACCTCACAATGGGCAGCATCTGAAGCACTTCAACTCTTGAAGTATCAAATAAGTTTACATGTACATATATATATATATATATATATATATATATATATATATTTGTATAGCCTTTGTTTTTATTGTCTGTTGTTCATTTTCATTTTTTGGAGCCTTTTATTTTTGGGTAGCATGACTCCATAGCCCAATGGCACACTTCAAGGCATTAGAGATTTTGGTTTCTACTCCCCTCAGTTGTTTCAAAATTTTAACTAAGGGAAGTTCCCCAACTGGAGCCAGCTGTTGTCCCCAAAGTCTGTCACTGATTATTGGGACAACACATGAACTATTTTTGGTCCTACAAGATAAAAATTCTCTCTTCCCTTCTCAAAAATTGTTATGAGCCTTCAAATCCTTCATTTTTCAAGCTTTTATCAGAAATCTACGGAATCTATAGGGTTGAATCTATGGAATCTACAAGCTTGAATCTACAGACTCTACAAGCTAGATTTCTACGAACTATTTCAAGGTTAGAGAAAACTTAGAGAAAACTACAAACTTATTTTCTATGGACTCTAGAAGACTGGATTCTAAGGACTCTATAGGTTCATTTCTATGGACTCAATTTCTACAGACTTCGTAGGAAGAAATCTATAAACTCTACAGGAGGAAAATCTACGAACTCATTTCTATGAACTCCCCCAGTTCTATGAGCTCATATCTATGGACTTTGCAGGTTAGTTTCTATGGACTCTATAGGCTAGTAACTACAGACTCTGTAGGAAAGAAATAGGTTCAACACTTAGCCATTTTTTCAATCGAGAAATTCAAAGGGGTCTTCCAAGAGCCCAAAGGACAAGTGCCCTTACGAAGGGCACTTAGCTAGCCAAAATGGACCCTTGCAACTTTTCTAAAAGGCAACCTTGGAGGTCAGACAGCCCTTGCAGAGGGCAGATGATGAATGAGTTGGATCATTTCAAAGGTTGAGCGAACAAAGGAATTCCTTTGAAAAGGTTTTCTATGGTAGAGTTGTTAAGGACCATTTCCTTCAGACAAAAAGTCTAAAGGAATTCCTTCAGACTCTTGTCTAAAGGAATTGGCCCGACTAAAGAATGAAGCCCGAAGCCCGAAGGAAGCAAGTGAGAAAGATGCAAAGGTGAAGGAAGATTTCCTTCGGATAAAATGTCCAAAGGAATTCCTTTAGACATTTTGTCTGAAAGAATTAACCTGAGGACTCTCTGAGAGAAATAAGCTTGAAGACTGCCTGAAGGGTAGGAACCCTTGCGGGGGGGCTCTCCCTGAGAAAAATTAGACCTTTCTCAAGACCTTGAAAGGTAGGTCCCTTCCAAAAAAGGATCAAAAGACAAAGCCAAAGGAATTTCCAAGGAAGATGGTGGGCCCGTAGATGTCAAAATCAAACATAGTGAACTAGTCATTGGGATCTAAACGTCTGATGATGTCCTCGTAGCTTTCAAATTTAGGGCAACCAACTAGCCATTGGATTTCAAATGATGACGGGCTCAAATATGTCAAATTTGTGGTAATGAAATAGTTTTTGATCTTTAAAGGCTTGAGTGTGGACTTGAATGCATTCAAAGGCCGAAATGCCAAAGGGAAGAACTACTGATGGAAGAGTGTAAAGAGCCAACAAGATCAAGGATATAGCCCTGAGAGCTCAAATGCCAGGAAAAGACAAAACCAATGAGGCTAAAAAATAGCCCAAGAGCTCAAATCACAACAAGAAAAGACAAAGAGGAAAATATCTATGTATTAGTTATTTCGGTAGCTGAAATAGTCTACAAAGTAGATTTTCAAGCTTGCAAACATTGAAGGCACGGTCTGTTAGTCTCCTTTGGAGTAAAGATAAAATGGATAGTTGTGAAGACGTTAAAGGGGATAGACCAGATGATCCAGACCCAAGAGAAGACATATGAGATGAAATGACATGCCATAGTTAAGACAGTCACATTATTCCTAGCATGGCCCTCCAGACGGAATTGAAAACACATTAAAAACATTGATTATAGTGAGCTATCCCATGGGAAAGAGTGCCAAGCCTTGCTTGGTGGCTATACATTGTAATTTCTCTCATTATGTAGACAGATCTTTTTCATTTTACAAAAGCAAAAATCTGCCCAAATTGAAAGACGAATACTGAGACTTTGAGCTCAAATTGTTGATCATTTTATTTTATTTGAATGATAAAGCAAGACACTTGCAGACTTTGTGTTGTTATATCTTGTGCTATTTTAGGGAATGGTTCTTATGTCTATTTCTTAGGAGAATTCTTGTTTATTTAATCTAACAGGTAAAACTAGTGGAAGAAATAAGGAAGATGTCCTGAAGTCAGTTACTTTCAGAATTTGTGTTGTTATAGTTGTCTTTAGTGTGTGTTTTTAGTTTCTTTCTATGTTGAGGATTCTGGGATGACTTTGTTCCCCTATTATCCTTTGCATTTCAATATTTGGGTAGTTGAGGTGAAAACTTTGTGTTTTATTTCATCCTGCTGGTTACTGCACCCTTTTTGTTACCAGTTACTTGTTACCCACTAGAAAGAACTCTAGTTGTTTGCTGTAAGACCACTTCTGAAAGAAGAGAAGTGCCTTCAGTGTTTCCACCTAGATTTTCTTCTTTGTTTGTGAACATCATCTCTAAAAAAAGAGTGATGGATGGTGTAGTTCCACCCTAAGTGTTATTTTCTGCTTATTTCTATAGTATATAGTCCCTACATATTTATAGGGAACCTCCCCTTGATGAGAGGAGAGATTTGTCCACCTCAGATGTAGTAAACCTGCACACTGGGCTGACCAATCTCCCTTACTATGGATGATAAGACCTATTTTTCTCATTAGTTAGCTAATTGAAAAAATATTCACCCAAAAGATTCCTCTTGAGATGCATAAAATCAAACCAAGTGGATGAAATTATTTAATAATTTCACAATGGTCTTGTAGGAGGCCATTATTCACCTAGGACTACCACTATGAAAATCATGCAAGTTGGTTATTATTGGACAACTCAATTCAAATATGCATATGCATATGTGTGAAGTTACAAGAAATGTGACTTATTTATATACAAACAAAGGCTAGCATCCTTACCATTGCACCCAATACAAGATGATCAACCCTTTTCATAGTGGGGCTTAGATTTCATTGACATGATTAACCCACCATCAAGTGATGGACATAAATGGATTATCATTGCCATGAACTATTTCATAAGGTGGATAGAAGCAATAACACTTAAGGAGGCTAATGAAATATCCATCTTCAACTTATATGAAGGCATTGTGATAAGATTCAATGTCCCAACCACCATTATATATGATAATACATTGAATTTCCTTAGAACTAGGATCAATGAATGGGTTGTCAAGTATAACATCTATTTGAGTACTTCATCTAATTATTACCCTCAAGGTAATGGTCTGGCCAAGTCCACCAATAAGAATTTTATTCACATCATAAAGAAGACCATGGAAGATAATCAACAAGATTTGAATATTAAGCTTATAATGGCCATTTGGGTGGATCAATTCACACTTAAGAGAGTATTGGGAAATTCACCCTTCATGTTGGCCTATGGAAGGGAAGATAGATTAGCCACATATCTTGAGTTACCTTTATTAGAGCTTGCACATTAATTGGAATTGATCAAAAGTGATCACCTCATAGTAATATTAGTATATCTAGTGAAGATTGAAGAGGCTAGATTATAGGCTATGCACACTATGAAGCTCTAATAAGCCTAGACAAAGAAAACTTCTGATAAGAGGGTTGTTGATAGAAGTTTCTAGGAGGGAGATTTAGTGCTCAAGTGAGATGCAGATAGAGAAAAATATGGAAGGCATACTAAGTTTGACATAATATGTAGCGGTTTATATACTATAACTAGATGTAATCAATTTAATTCTTTCTAACTTACTAAATTGAATGGAGAGGAACTTCTTATCCTAGTTAATGGGATCTATCTCAAACACTATCTCCACTAACTCTTTTATAAATTGTAAATATGTAGATTAGACACTTTTCATTTCCCTGGGTGCTTTGCACACTTTATTTTAGGATAGTTTCATTTCCTCTAAGCGCTTGTGCATAGTGTTTATCTTAGCTTAGGCCTCTTTCCTCTAAGTGCCTTTGGCATAATTATTTGTTTTTCTAGAAGGGTCTTAATTCATTAAAATATTGAGGATACACAACTAGTGTATTGATAGGTGAAAGGAGTAAAAGTTTCAAAGACCCTATGCCCAATGGATCACTTCAAAGGCTACTAGATTTCTATTAGTAGGCAAGTGACCTATAGAGGTCACCAGAAGTGTTGAATTTATAAATCACCCTAACCTACATATAAATCACAAAGGCCTTTCAAAATATTTTCACACCTATGAAGTGATGGGACATTTAAACAAATCATACACAGAGGCCTCCTATCTGTGTCCATGCCCAAAGTAGTCAGTATAGACCTATGAATCAAATAAGTAATGATTTGTGCCCATTAAGCATTCTCGATGTGAATCCCATGTGGGATTATTCATCACACAAGCCAAGTGGTCCATAATTTTAATAATGAAGATCCCAATATTTAGTTAGCACATGTAGAGGTGCACAAAAAATAGTTCTAAATTATAATGAGTGCACCTAGGTTATACTAACTTCATGCACTTTCCTATTTGAAATGCCCCTATATCTTCAATATGAAGTATCACACCAAATTGTATAATTTTGCTCCTATGATCTTATACATTATATATTGTGATATATACTTCACACATACTACTTCAAAAATTGATGTGGATCCTAGGTGCAAAGAAATGACATGGCAGTTCAGGAGAGGCCCACATAGTAATTGAATGGTGGGAACAAGGTATAAAGAGGTAGTTGGAAAAGTAATTGAGTAGTATTTGAAGCCTTACCAAGATAAATAAATTCATAAATGGTGGTCAAACATAATAATATGAGTATATGACACCCCTCTAACTTTTCCAAGAATCTTCCACTCTCAAACATATATGTGGATCTAGAATTAACCCTACCACCAACTTCAAAATCCAAATCACTAGACAGAATTCAATAAGCATGGGCACAAAACCATAATGGAATTAAATATTGTATTTTCCACCCTAAGTACACATTAATTTTAAAATAAATTGATCTTATAAAATCCTTGTTATTCATTATAGAAGGGGTTGACACATTTTAGGCAACCTCACACTACCAAAATTTACCCTCCAAGAATACTTTTGTTGGTTGAATCTTTGAAGTTAATGAGAATTTAGTTCACCCCCCTATATTCTTCTTACACCCTGTGTATTATTTATGTATATTGATCATTTTCTATGGGTAATATTTTCCCCTCTCATTATTGCCCATTCCAACACCTTTGTGTGGAAATTGAAACTCACTTACAAGTCATATCTTGTGCATATTCAGGTCTATGTAAACATTGTCGATGGATCATTTGTCATCCCTCTCAGTGGTACACTATGTTCCCATGCCTTTATGTGAAATAGTTTTGCATTTAGAGTGGACTTGGTGGAGTCTATGTGATAAAATATTATTCTTAAATATTTGTAGTGTTTTCATGGTAGTAGGATTGCTCGCTCTATTCTTGATATCAACCTTTTATTTTCAACACTCTCTCACTTTTTCCCTCCCTTTTCCATTAAAAATATTAGGTTTAGATTAGCAGTAGATTTAACTTTATGATCTTTAGGTCTACACACTAGTCTTAAACTAGGTGCATTTAGAATATAAAAAATCCAATCTACTCTTGAGGCTCATCCCAAGGAGTGTAAGGGTCCCACTCCTTGGGGATGTTTCCATCATTAAAATGAGATAAATGATGCTTAGTACATACATGTGAGTGATATCACCTTTGGGCCTAGATTAAAACACTTATACACCTTGTATAAGGCATTCATGCTCAACTCCCCATTACAAAACATTCATGCACAATATAGAATCCACAGGTTCACATTTTGAATGACAATAATCAGTTGGTAGACCCAGTGTTTTATATCAATAATTTATTTGCATGAGAAGGGAACCCAACAAACCTACACATAATTTTAATGCCCATTTTAAAAATATGCATAATAGGGCGATAAACATGTATAAACCACATGATCAATTAGCATTGGAAATGTTAAGTAATTCTCTGGACCCATGGACAACCATGTTCTTGAGGAGGGATCTAACTATCATAGATCAACCCCTCGCTTGTGGAAAGGTAATAAAAGTGGACATATATCTCAATTTTCAAAGACAAATGTTTCCCTTGATCCCTAACATCTTCTTAAACATGACAACATTGAATCCAGTCCCACCTGTAAATTAGAATGTTCCAATGCTATAACCTCTCCTGATCATGAATCAACTTACTTTGATCCATGTTTCTCCAAATTAGAATTTGGGATTTCTAAATTCTATTGGTAATGAGGATATGCCATCATATTATAACCAAGCTATATTCTAAATTTTGACTAATAATATATAGACTTATAATCAAGAATTAGCTAGGCCTAAGATGGACGTAATCCGAAGGATGGTCCATAGGTTGAGCAATGATTTTCTTAGTTTGAAAAACTAAGTGGGTAGTTCAATAAATGGAAAATATGTCCTGAGCTTCATTTATCAACATAATTATAAACCCAACAATAGGCAAGGTAATTAAGTTGAGTCTAAATCTAATACAACTCCCAAAATCAACATCATGGAGATCACCCTACCCAATTAGTGCAGTGTGCATAACACAACCTAGCATGGGGAACTTGACTATGTTGAGTTTTGTAATGCCTTTGAAATCCTAAAAAATGGTATTAATGAATATGAGGTTGTTATAAATAACAAATATAATGTGAGTCACCTTGATGTTCCTAATTCATCCAAATCCCCTAACATAGCCATGGTTTTTGAAACCTTAGAATTTTTTAGTGGAGACAATGAACCTAAAGAAAATACCAATGATATTTAGGCTATGCAGTCATTACATAGGGGAGATTGTACCCTTAGGAGTAGGGCACACTATCCCTTTACCACCTCAACACCACCCAAAAATGTTGCTACTCTTCCTGATGCAAAGGTTAAGAATGATCCACCCCCACAAAAGGTAGGCAAAAATCATCCCGCCACTAGAAAGACCAGCACAACATAGTTGAGGATATGAAAATAATAAAATCAAATATAACCCTTTGTGAATTGGCATAATTAATTAATAGAGGGATTTACTCCTTAAGTATCTTATGGACAAAATCACTGAACCCAAAATTAAAGCCATTATCAATACCAACATTATGATACATAAGGATAAGATTGAGGTTCTACCCTTCTTACTCATGGTCTGACTCTTTCATAAGAATTTGCACAATTTGTTGGTTGATTCAGGCACCTCAGCAAATGTCATGCTTGTAGGGAATTTTATAAAACTAGGATTTGTCCCTATAAAATTAGATAAGATAGTGGTCTAGTTAGATAAGTTTGAATTTAGAGTTATATGAAAATTATTGAATATTCATATGAAATTGCACTCTAAACTAAGAATGCAACAATTCATAGACATACAAGTGGTCTAAATAATAGAGGCATATAACATGCTACTAAGTATATATTGATCTAAATATCTCACTGGTTATATGGTAATAAACTTATCCCATATGTGGCTGCTATGGAGAGTAGTGGCAAATCAAATTGTAGACACCTAAAATTGGCCACTGATAACCTCCAACCAGACTTTTGGCTAATTTCCACCTAAAATGCACAATTTGGCCTAAAAACACTAAAACATGCTAAATGATGTGAAACTGACATATTTAGGTTCTAATTTTGGCTAGGGTATCCCTAAATGGGGTAATGTAATTTATGGGCCAGCTAACTTTGATCAGTCCATTCTGAGTCAAAATGTTAATTTTGTACCTAGATGCTCTGGATTGCTCTTTCCTATCAAAACTTTTGTACAAGGCACATACCTTCATTAGTTATTGTTGGTAACATCCAAAATGGGAATATGATTCCAATACATCTGACATGGACTTCTACTTCCAATCCAATCAAATTTTGGACCAATAATAGGGCATTTCAATCGATTTGGTTAATTTGTGCACAAGGTGCTTAATCATGCTTTAGAGCTAATTAACCCAAATTAAGGCCTAATTAATAATTACATAGAAACTTGTTGAAAACTTGTTTTTAGAAATGAATATTGAATATATGCATCATCAAATGACCTCATTTCTTGGGAAGACATCCCTAGGCCATAAATGCCACAAATATCAAGATTTATGCCCTCCATGACTCATCAATGCCTTCAATGATGCCCTCTATGCCTCTTAATTTCCCCTTCTTCCAATGTCATGATGAGGATAATTATAAACTTAATTCCAAAAATTGAATTAATCCTCAACCACACATCTCAATCTTGAGATGGACGATTTAGGTTGATTCTAGACATTTGCAAAAATCTATAAATAGGAGGCCTCGCAACATCATTTCTAAGTTATTTTGGTGCAAAGTTATTATGCTCAAATATCTTAAAATAATTGATTATGCAAATTTATAATGCCAAATTGATTCCAAGCCAAGCTAAGCCATAAGCCAAAGGTGCCAAGGAGAGATGGAGGTAGCCAAGCTTCCATCACCAAGGACTTCATGAGCACAAACCAACAAGCCACCACTACAAAGGAATTTGGAGCATCTAAGGAAGGTGAAGGAATTATTGTGTTTTTATTCATTGATTTTTATTTGTGTTTGTCATTTAATTTTGTTAACTAAGTTCTCCCTAGTGTCTAGGCATAAAAATATTATGTTATTAGTGTGTTTATTTCATTTTGGAACTAAAACAATACTAACCATCCTCTCTTAAGTCAAATTCCTAGATCACATATGGCACACCCAATGGGACAAGACACATCTCACACCTAAAGGAGATAATTTTTCAACTCTCAAATATTTATTTGTGCCTTTAAAACTCTTGCAAATTGATTTTCTAACTTTATTTTGTCATTTTTGTTTACCATAGGTGATTTTGCTAAAGGACATGTTTAAATCACCTTTGCATTCAAAAATTAATTAGGAACCTTGTTTTTGTGTTTAACAAAGGACTTAGATGTTTTGGTGAATGTCTTCAAAGTTTGCAAATAAGACCAAGGGGTCAAATGAACACCACCAAATCTTTCATTTTGGATTTAAAATTGAACACACTTGTCAATTCTTATTTGAAATAGTTGTTTAATCAAATTTTTGTTTGTCAAAGAGAGTAATTTTGCATGGATGCCCTTCCATTTATCCCCTATATGGAACCCTTGAAATCAAAAGTGCCATTCCTATTACAAATACACTAGTCCAAGGCTTAGAAAGAAAGTCATCTAAATCACTCTCTAAAACTTTGCAAAGGTTTGGGTGACCTTGAAAATGACCCTAAAGTATTTCTACTTTCATGTTTTCTTTTTTTTTTATGCATCTTGGCTTGTGAGGGGGACTTCATCACCTCTTGCAAGTTCTTTACGAAAGTTTTGACCCAGTGTTTCATCTCCTAACATTGACTTCATTTGGCTCCTTTGGAGTTACACATGGGATGTAATGGCACTTTGGACATCGTATTACACTAATCAAATAGAAGGATGTAGTGGTTGCAAAAAGGACTAGACCTTTTTATAACAAGCCAAGTGATACATACCCAAAATATGTACTTTTATTTTACATTATTTGGCATGAAAGTCATTATGCAATTGATTCCCCTAGATCATTTAGAAACTTGTTAGATCTTAGACAAATCCCCACTTGCCATGGAAGTATTGTTGGTTCATGGTATGCCTTAAGGTCCATGTCATAATACTATCCTTCAAGAGAGGGGGGTGTAAAACCCTACTATATAATGCACATTTACTTTTGGATAAACACTTAAAATCCTCTCAAATGACATATATTGATAGAATCCAACAATATCAAGCAACCTTATTAGTTTAGGATCTAAGAATGATTAATTAGTGGGTCTTGTCCTAGTTTAAAGTCTTGTTTGGAGTCAAAACTTGGTGTAAACAAACAATCCAAATCAAACGCATAGTCCAAATTTTCCTTTGAACAAAGAGGCATTATGTTGTCTACGTGAGATCATCAATTTGCCTTGTTCAAGAGTTCATCAAAATTTTGAGAGTCATATCATCCACTTTGGTGCAGTTATGCTGCCTAATTGAGTCTAGACCTTTACCAAAGTTGTTTAAGTCCACTTATAATCTATATTTAGAACTACACCTTTACAAGTTCATAGGGTTGATGTGTTAAGTGGGTTTGCCATTTGCACTAAACTTAAGGGAACTTAGGTTTAATTTCAAATTTAGGTTGAAGGCCATTTAAAGACTCATAATCATTATCATCACTTGATAGACCTAAGTCATTTTGTGCCAAACACTTGCATTTTGAGTCTATACTCCCCAACATTTTGAGTCAAGAAAGGTAGTGTTATGCTATCAAAATTTTATGAAAGCATCTTTGCCTTAGAGAGTTTTTGAAACAAACCTTTTAATCACACCTTTTTGGGTAGTATAGCATCGTTACACTACCCAAAATATTCTAAATATTGTTTCATAGATCCTCTTGCATAGAGTTCCAAATTTTATCTTGCATTTTTAGACCAATTTGAGTGTACTTTTTGTGATCCTTTATCTAAAACATAGATATACTGATCACCTTTGTCTAGCTTGTTTGTCAAAAGAACCAAGTTTTATACTATTTTTTGTGAGAAAATAAGCTATTTTCTAAAGTGCCTTTTGTTTCATACCTTATACTTAGTTGATCAAGTTCATGTCCAAGAATCAAATGCCTAGTGTTTGTTAGAAGTGTTTCAAATCTGTTAGATTAAAAATTTCATCTATTTTCAAAGTCTAGCTTTTGACACCATTTGGCCAAGAGTCCTAACACATGCCTTGTTTGAGCCTAGCTTTTGATGCCACAGTTTACCAAAAGACCTTGCAACTTTTTAATTTCTTAGATTAGAGTGATTTGAAACACTTCGACCTTAGAGTTTGGAATTTTGATATTTAAGACCATTTACTTGATTACCTTTGTATGAATAGTGAAAAATTAGATACGTCATGCTAGCTTTTTTCCTCATGAAATTTTGCATAAACCTTTTGATCCTTTTGATATATCTACACCAAGTTAGGACATCATCTATTTTAGACATTATCTTTTTTAGATTTTGTAGAAATATTTGACCTTTTATCTCAAAATCATTGACTATGGATCCCAACATGTATTCCTACACTCGTAGTGGACTCATGTACAATCTAGAGATTAGTAATGTGGTTGTGTAAGAAGAAATGGTGCAAGACCCCTATGCAAATAATATTACTTATAATTTGGATTCTTATCCCTCTTATAATACTCAATTAGGGGCTCAAAGCTAAGATCCATTAGCCAACTATCTAGTTAACACACTACCTTATTTAAAATAGGACCAAGAGCAAATCGTGCAATAACTAGCTATAATACCTATAGTAGATGAACTAGTACTTCAATAGTCATATTCCACTAATACAGATTCCATGTATGATCCATTTTTGTTTGAGTGACATTTGTTAGAGAACAAAGATGATATTTTGGTTAGATCCATCAAGGTAGGGGCCAAGTTTCCAATAGACCCAAGAAAACTTACCAAGTCTCATAAGAGTGCCCCATAATATCATTTACAATTAATAGGATTCTTCTAGCAATCCTATGGCTCTAGTCTAAATAATGTATGAAGATATTAATATATCTAATCGAGGCAAAAACATCATGGAAGAGCAATTTAACTAAATACAGACAACATATCAAACCTACCTAAATCTAGCACATAATTTCAATCAGATGAACATGGTGAGTAAGCCTCTTATTGACCTAATTCCTTATACAAGAGTGTTGATAGAGTTAATTAGACAAGAGAATCTAAATTTTAACCCATTCATAAAACCATTTCATTAGATAACTTGATGCATATGCCTGTTATTAAAGAAGTCTCTTCGGCCTCTACACTAAATAGTGAGCCAAATGTAGTGGACAATGTGCAAACAATGTCTAGTCCCAATCAAAGTGGTACTAATGTACAAATAACTAGCCAAAAACATGTGCATGTATTTAATCCTATGAATAGGTCATCATACTAGGGAGTGGGAGTTTATACACCCCAGCCTCAACCAACTACTTCCTCAAGTGTACAACCTACAGGATTAGGTAATCAAACAACAACCAATATCATGCCTCAATGACAAAATGTGATGAATCATACTCCTCCTCAATAATTAACAAGTAGTATTCCATAACAATAGGAACAATCTAGTGTAACAACACAATATAGGATAAATACATTACCATCTCAATCAGGGGTAATAAATGTTCCACCTCACCAAGTAATGATGAACACACCTCTTCAATTTTAGACTAACATGTCAATCTAAAACCAAGAAATGACTAGTCAACAACATGAAAATATTGGTTAATGATAGATGCCAAATCTATAACCCACTTTCACTTCCTCATAGGGATTCATGTAATAAGGAGGTCCCTATGTTTCTCAAGTACCTACTAGACAACTGTTGGTTCAAATTGTACCACAAATCTAGAGACATGGTCTTGGTCCATAAGTTCTCACTCAAAAACAAGGTTTGATTAGTTGGTAGTATGTCCCTTCTCAACCATAAAAGGCACATTATAGTTATATCCCTCCATCCCAACCAAAAAATCCTCGAAGTCAAACCTTTATCTCCAACCCAAACTAGAATATCACACAACCAAGTGAGCAATTTAAAGTACATCCTCATCTACATATGCATATTATTGGTCCATTCCCCAACCAAGCCAATGTACCCTAACAGGTATCTCCATCATACCTTGGTCAAAGTGTTCCACTTGTGACCTCCCAACCTCTATCCAAACCCAAATTCTCCCTCAAACCAATATTCCTTTTAGTTTCCTATCCCATTAATTGTAACAAATGAAGGATGCAATTGCTACCATTCAAGCTGGTAAATAAACTAAAAATTTCATATTAGATGATGTATGTTCCTATCCATTCAACATGGAGTATTTATAGATACCATTTTTTAAGGATAAAAACCATCCAAATTTGACAAATATAAAGGGAAAGGTGATCCTAAGGCTCATTTGACTGAATTCTTTATCGCATGTCAACTAGTGGCATATAACGACATACCTTTTGCTATTATTTCCAAGGAGATTGGTTGGACAAGCCTTGGAGTGGTTTTTGAAGTTTCCCAAGAATTCAATAGCAAATTTTGATGATCTTTCTTGATAAGTTTGTCTAGAACTTTTCCTATAATCTCAAGCATGAGATTTAATTAGTGGACTTAACGTAAACAAATAAAAAATATGATGAGAGTTTTGTAAGTTATTTACAGTGATGGAGAGCCCTTACAAGCCATTTCACCCATAATTTACTAGATAAACAATTAGCCATTATTTTTACCAAAAATTTGCATAGTGAGATAGCTTACCATCTAAAACTATAATGTGCACATACATTTAAGGAAATTATTGATAAAGGTTTATTGATCTAGCAGGCACTCATCAATAAAGGAGTCATCAAAATTAATTCAATAAATCAAAATCAATTTACTAATTAGGGAAATGAATAACATCAACACATTATTCAAGCATAAACAACAAAACCATCATAGGCCAATAACCAAGAAAGACCAAAGTAATTCAACCATAATAGGAATGTTGTGGGAAATGGAGTAACCAAATCTCATCATATGCAAATGGTGTAAAAATCATCTACACCACCCTTTCAGATTACTTCTACCCAACAACATCTCCAATCAATACCACAGGAACAACAACCAAGACCTACACAACAAATACAACAACCTATACCATTGAAAACCCCTCTTCTTAGAAGAACTGTGCCTACACGTCGTATCTTTAGTGACTTAAGAGAACCTATTGAGTTTATATTTCATAATCTTGCTGCCACTAATCTGATTAGTTGGCCTATACCAAAGAATTATCCAGAAGGCATTATTTATCCTGATTGGTATCATGAAAATGAATTATATGACTATCATTGGGTTAGTCGGCATAATCTATGAAGATATGTCCAAATCAATCATTTAATTGAGAATATGTTGGAGAATGGGGAAATAAAATTGGATGATGGTGCTTCCACTTCCAATAAAACTCTTGGGATTTATCAAAACCCCTTTCCCTAACATAACAATCAATAGTAGTAGAATAATTAGCAACAACAATAATAGCTAGTGTAGCAACAAAATCAATAATATCAAAATCAAAGGCCGAACTAGTAGAACCAACAAAATCAGTAGTAGAACCCATAATGATAGAATAATAGACAAAACTAAGGTTAGAATGGTAAAAACCAAGAAACCTACCATGTATTTACACATGATTACAACAAGGTTGTAGGTCATATTGTGGGGGGTAGCATTAATACCATCTCTATTAATCCTAGACCAAACACTAATCAATCTAAACCATTGCTAAACAACATTTAACCAAAGTACATGGATAATCCTTCTTTAACCTGGGAATGCATATAGGTAAACCAAAAAATTAGGACTTCCCCTTTTGGACCTTATATTGATAACTTATCCTTGCCACATGACCAAATGCAAGTGCACCGATAACCAAGACTTGTATTTGGTCCCACACCGTTCCCAACATTAGTTAGCAATAATGGTCTAGTATTTAACCCTGATTGTGTAATAACAACTCAAAGGTTAAATATTACTATCCCAGTACCACAACCATCTACCACTTTGCCTATCATCCAACCAACCATTTAGCCTTAGAATAAACCATTCACTACTGACCAAGATAAGAAGTTTGATATTGTGGAACAATTACAGAAGACACCAGCACAAATTTCTATCTTAGACTTTTTGTAAACATCAATAATCCATAAAAACATCTTGAATGAGTTTTTGACCCAATCCAATATTGCTAGTGACATATCCCCTGAGAAATTTTAATCTTTGGTTAGACAGCTCCAGCCCAACAAGTCACATTCAACCAAAGTGATATGTATTTCCTTGGTCCACTCCATAAAAATCCATTGTACATAGAAGTTTGTATCAGATGACATAAAGTGAAACATTTCCTTATAGATAATGGATCAGGCCTCAACATAGTGTCTCTAAATCTCATCAAGATTCTTAGGTACACAATGGTAGATCTCCAACTAGAAATAATAACTATCAAAGCCTATGATAATCAGGAAAGAGAGTCACAAGGCACCATTAATTTTTCAGTTATCATTGGAACTTTAACCCATGATACATTTTTCCATGTGCTTAATCTTGAGTTATCATACAATATGATTTTAAGAAGGCCTTGGTTACATAATATTCATGTAGTCCCATCAATGTTGTACCAATGTATCAAGTTTTCCCACTCAGGGATGGAAGTGAATATTCTAGGAGATTTACACCCATATGAACAATGAAAGCATCTTAAGGCTAAATTTCAAAGCTATAATTATCAGTACGATATGAATCCAAGTTCCAAATAGCATAAAGGAAAATCTATACTTATAGATCCTTCACCAGATAATTGCATAGATCATAATACCATGGATTCTCTTTCCCACATGCCACCTCCTAAAGCTTATAATCATTTCACCATTTTAGATAATGGACTGGGAGAGTACATGACCCATGATACATTTCATATTACCAATCTTCCTCAGAATACAAAAACCTTTGGGTGACCTAAAGTCACCCCACATATGCATTAGAAATAAAAGAACAAAGATAAGGGACCTATCACATTTGTATCAACATCTGGCCTAGGACCTGACCCTTTTGAAGGGGATGAATCATGGTTATACAATGACAACCAAGCTAATTATTATAAAAGTGCCAAGTATCTTATTTCTAATAGGATCATGGAGCATTATAATTATGAAGGAAGAGGCCTCGAATCAAATCAACAAGGAACCATTGAGCCAATTTCCATGACTAAGTATGAAAGACCATCTGGACTTGGATTTAAACCACCTGGGGGTGACCTCACATTTCTTATTCAAACTCCATCACTAGTGACTAGTGATGATGATGCTAACAACAAAGTAGAGTCTGATCATAGCCTCACCTTTGATAACCTAGCTAAAACTAACTTGTTTGATAACAATGCCATTTTTACCCTTACCTTGGCCATTCCTTGCAACCCTTTGCCATTATATTATCCCCAACTGATAGATTGGGACCAACAAGAATCTAGTCTATTGATTGATGAGTTCCAGAATGATGAGGCATTTTGTGATTTATTAGGCCTTAGATACAATATTTCATTGGGAGATCAAAAATCAAGATTCTCAATCACATTAGATCTTGCAACCTATTTTGGAGAGCGAGTGAACACCCCTAGCCAAAAACAAATAAGTAAAACACTGAAGTCCCAAAGTGAAAACCTCTTTGAGGCACTTTATGATTAGGGAAAAAATAAAGATAAAGGCTAGTCTAGTGGTGAAAACTTGTTTTAGGTGCCATTAGATGGGGGCGTTCAATCTTATTCAAATTTAGACCAAGGGACCACCAACGATGAACTTACCTATGGATCCAAGTGCAACTTTGAGCAACAATAATTATTTGATCAAATTCTTGAAGAATTTTTGACTATTAATTTCACATGTCTAGATCTTCCATTAGGGGACTTAGATTTATCATCCCTAGGAGAAATTTAAAAGTAAGTCCTAATGGAGGACCCTAACATAATTTAACAATTTAATTCACTAACTACTATCCCAAAATATGGTTCGACCCTTCTAGTCGAAGATACAATAGAGGTAAATATCGAGACTCTATCAAACATGAAATGGATAAAATTAGGAGCATCCCTCACTGAGGAGGAATGTTACGTCTTTATATCTCTATTGAGATAAATTGTAGATATCTTTACATGGGCCTATTCTGACATGCCAGCTTTAGATCCTGCCTTGGTTCTGCACCACCTTGTGGTTAATCCTGACACCAAACCAGTAAAACAAAAGCTACATAAGATGTATCTTTACATTTTTGTATTGGTAAAGAAAGAGTTGGAAAAAATCTTAGAATTAGGATGTATCTGATCCATTAACTACTCAAAATGGATCTCTAACGTAGTACCTATTAGTAAAAATCCTGAAGGGATCATAATTTGTACTGATTTTTGAGACATCAACAAAGCTTGTCCTAAAGATGATTTTTCCTTACCTAATATTGACATGGTCATCAAATCCATGATAGGTTATGAAATTCTTTCACTCATGGATGGATTTTCAGGATACAACCATATCGAAATCACACTAAAAGATTAGCATAAAATAATATTCACCACTCCATGGGGAACATTTTCTTATTAGGTGATGCCGTTTAGTCTTAAGAATGTTAGAGCTACATATCAAAGGGACATGACTATCATATTCCATGATATGATGCATGCTATTGTTAAAAACTATGTCAATAACATATTAGGAAAATCTAAAACTAGGCCTAACCATCCAACAGTGCTACATAAGATATTTGAAAGATTATGAGAGTACAAATCTAGACTCAATCCAAAAAAATATGCGTTCAGTGTAACTTCATGTAAATTAATTGGCTTCATCGTGTCTCATAGAGGTATTAAATTTGATCTAGCTAAAGTCCATGCTATAACCAAGATGTCACCACCAACTAATTTAAATCAACTTTGTAGTTTACAAGGTAAGATCCAGTCAATCTAATGCTTCATCTCTCAGTTAGCAGACAAGTGCCATCCATTTACACACCTTTTGAAGAAAGTATTTGTATTTCACTGGGATGATCACTACCAAATAGATTTTCAATAACTCAAAAACCATCTTATTAATCTATCTATTTTATTACCTCTTATACTAGGAAAGCCATTTTTATTATACCTATCAGTTATTGATCATGATCTAGGGGCACTCTTGGCTCAACATGATGACAAAGGAAATGAGCATGCTGTATACTACCTAAGTCGTACCTTGGTTACATATGAACATAACTATGCACCTATTGAAAAAGCTTGTCTATCCATGGTCTTCACAGCTCAAAAAATGCACCATTACATGTTGAATAATAAGACCATGGGCATTTCCAAAGTAGATCCACTCAAGTATCTACTATCTAAAACAACTTTGCAAGGTAGAATGGCTAAATGGATCATGCTTATTAGTGAGTTTGACATAGAGTATGTCAATCAAAAAGCAATCAAGGGACAAGTTCTTACAGATCAACTTGCAGAAGCACTTTTCATAGACACATAGCCACTCACATTTCAATTTCCTGATGAATCCATAATGGCCATCATTAACACACACATTGAGGAGAAGCCTTGGAATCTTTATTTTTATGGTTCATTTCCTGCGCATGCATTAGGGGTAGGCCTATTTCTTATTACACCATAGGGGGATCTAATCCCTAAATCATTCAAAATCAGCTTTCCTTATACAAACAACATGGCTGAGTATGAAGCACTTGTTTTAAAACTTTGAAAAGTAGTATAATGGAATATATATCATCTCCAGTTTTATGGTGGTTCTCATTTAATCATCAATTAGGTCACAGATCATTTTTAGAACAAAGATCATAAGCTAGTTCCATATAAAGCCATGGTTGACACTCTTAAACAACAAATTGCCAACATTCAATTTGAGCACATACCAAGGGCTAGTACAGAACTGTAGATGCCATGGATATTATTAGATCTCTAATTTTACAAATAGATAAATCTAAAGAGTATCATTTCTTCATCAATAATTTGTCAACACTAGCTCATGAATCTTCAACTATTGCCATGATTTGTGATATTATTGGTCCTAATTCTATCTGGTACTTAGAACTTTATAACTACCTTCATGACCAATATATATGACCTAACCTATCTTGAAAACAAACCAAAGCCTTCATTCATTATTCCACTCATTATAGCCTACTTGGATCCACCCTTTACCGTCATAATTTTGATGGAACTTTGTTTTGTTGTTTAACTTTGGTAGAGTCTACGCTAGAGTTAAGAGAAGTTCATGAAGGAGTATGTGGATCTCATTATAGTGGGGTAGTACTATCCAAAAATAATTTATGTACTAGTTATTATTGGCCCACAATGGATGTAAATGCCATTTTATATGTAAAGAAGTGTGATAAATGTCAATGACATGCTAATCTGATTCATGTCCTAGCAAAAACTCTAAAATTGATGTTGACACCATGGATATTTTATACATGGGAACTTGAATTCATTGGTAATATCAACCTCACTTCATCTAATGGCCATAAACAGATCCTTACCACCACCAAATATTTCACTAAGTGGGTTGAAGCTATACCCCTCACTTACGTGATTGGAAAGCAAATTTACAAATTCATTTTCAACCATCTCATTTGCCGCTATAGTATCCCCTCTAACATTATAAATGATAATGAAGGATCATTCAAGAATAAGGATGTAAAATAGCTATATATTGAATATAACATCATAGAATATTTTTTTACAGTATATTACCTTCAAAGTAATGGCCAAGCTGAGACATCAAATAAAACTATTGTCAACATTCTCAAAAATATTATCAATGATTTCAATCATGATTAGCACCTATAGATATTCCCTACCCTTTGGGAATATATACCAATCATCATACCCCCATAAGAGCCACTCCATACTCACTTGTTTATGGTATTTAAGCCATCCTTCCCATTGAGGTTGAATTACCTTCACTACACATCTCTTTCAAGCATGTCTTGGATGATCATGACTATCGAGTAGCTCACCTACAAGAGAAAGATATACTTGATGAAAAATGCACAACCATACTTAACAATCTTCAAGCATATTATAATTGACTCAAAGGCCACTATAATCGATGTGTGAAGTATAGAACATTTAAACTTGGTGACCTTGTTCTTCAAGAAAACCAAAGAAATACCACAACTGAGAAGAAGCATAAAGGGAAATTAAAACCAAACTAGATAGGGACTTTCATCATCATTGTAGATTATGGATCTGAAGCATACAAGATCACCACACTAGATGGAGATGAACTTCTTGAACCAATGAATATTATTCATCTCAAGCAGTACTATGCTTGAGCCCTAAGGACCATTTTAGTTATGCCATTTTATCACTATTCTTCTTTATGCCAATACCATCCTTATCCATTCTCTTCATTGTATCCACTTTTCACTTTCATTCTATCGACCCAGTGTCTTCTAAAGCCTAGCCTATTTGACCTTGGTTTTTGCCATTTGTTACGTAGTTTTATCATCGAAGTATTTGATCAGTTTCATTAGTTGGTTCAAGTAATTCAGATAGAGACCATATTTTGGGATAATGTGATATAAGTTTTGGAAGTTACATCCTTCATTTGTTATCCTTTCTTACCACTAGTATTGCTAATAATTATAAGCACCTTTATGTATTGGTTATAACTTCTTATGGGCAAACTAGGGGCAACATTAAGCCTTGGCGTACCAAATTTCCCCTTCCTATGTCATACTATGCCTTTTTACCATTTGTGCTATTTTGTATGAATTAGCTACTACACTAGTCAAATTCCTCCACTGTAAAGGTAAAACTATAGTGACTCGAGGTCTTGCTTTGAGACTATGTAGGCAGTGCTCAATACTTGTTGAGGTAAGCTTAGTCACCCTTTTCCCCATGGTCTCACCATTTTGTGAGCAACCTAAGCCATGCTCTCACCATTTTATGAGTAACCTTAAGTTTGAAAGCTCTCACCATTTTTTGAGAAACCTTAGTTTAAATGCTCTCACCATTTTGTGAACTTGAACCATTTAGTGTCTCATCATTCTTGATCAAGTTGAGATACTTCAAAAAAATTTAAAAACATTTAAAAAATCATTATAAAAGAACAAAAACATTGACCAATTCTTTACCTTAAGGATTTTGGGAACCCTTATTAAGTTATAAGAAAATCACTTATCATTTAGTTTCCCCATATTTTTTGGCCCTTTTCTCTCATGCACTTGCCATTTTACAAGACCATTTCTCTTCTTCTATCACATCCATTCTATTTTTTTTCACCAGTTATCATATTCTTCCCATTCCTTGGGAGAAATAAATTTGGCTTTATGTTTTTATTAGATATTACATCCATGGAACTATGTAGACAACATCCACTTACCTAGTGCATATGGAGACAACTCAGACACCCCCTTCCTTTTCTTCTATTCCCTCATATTGTTTATTTGTTAAGTTGTTGCCTATTTTCTAGGGGCAATGTTCGTAGGGTTTTTATTGTGTTGTTTATTTGTTTATTTCTACTTATTTGTTTTCCTTCAACACTATTTCCTTGATTTATTTTATGTGTGTTCACTGGGTGATTCCTTGTCCACACTTACACTTGATCGATTCATATTCATATGTTTACATTGTCATAATGGTTTCTATCATTGGTGTATTATTTTTTATTTAGTATAGGATTATGGGAATCAGTCCTCATGATGTTATACCATGATACCTATTGACACATGATACAAAAAACCTCATCTTTAAGAAGTTTATTCAATAATGGTGGCATCTCTTCAACATCGACATCCTGATTCCATCCCAATCATATCCTAAACAAAGTAATTAACCACAAAAGAATTTCAACCTTTATTAGTTTAGATGAGCATCTCCCTACTAGTAGGTTATTATAATTCATCATTACTCTCTATGTTTAGTTATCATCATCCTTGATCAAGTTTATCATGTTTGCCATAATCAAGGTCCAATGATTATAACCGCCTATGGGAAAATCATTGCACACCATCCCACCTGTATTTCTCAATGATTATACCCACCTTTAGAAAAATCATTATGTTGTCACCACTTTAATATTTCTACATATATAGGGGCATATTATTATCTTATTTGTCTATCTTAACTGGCATAGCTCCATCTTCTTAATGATAATAACCGCCTTTGGGCAAATCATTGTGTTATCATTCCACATTGCCACTATCAGGGTACAATACTTATAATCACCTTTGGGCAACCCTTATACACCATCCCACTTACATTCTCAATGACTTTTAATACTTTTTTAGTATCATTATGTTTTCACCCCATCATCTTTCCTTTCTTTGGTCCTCTCATTTCACTTGTTTCTTTTTGAGGGATCATTTGTTGACTTGCTTGTGCCAACCATTCCCTCGAGGGGGAATCATATAGTTAGTTTCATCATTATAGTTACAGGCATACAAGACCTTTTCATTTTTTGAGAAGATGTTACTGGGCTCATCACTTGTAATGCCTTCCCAAATAGAGGTAAACTATAGACACCTAAAACTAGCCACTAATAACCTCCAACCAAGATTTTGGCTAATTTCCACCTAAAATGCATAATTTGGCCTAAAAACACTAAAACATGATAAATAATGTGAAACTAACATATTAAAGTTCTAATTTTGGCTAGGGTATACCTAAATGGGGAAATGCAATTTATGGGCCAGCTAACTTTGATAAGTCATTCCGAGTTAAAATGCCAATTTTACACCTAGGTGCTCTGGATTGATGTTTCCTATCAAAATTTTTGCACAAGGCACATGCATTCATTATTATTTTTTGTTAACATCCTAAATTGGGATATGGTTCTAACACATCTAATGTGGACTTCCAATTTCAATCTAATCAAATTTTGGACCAATAATAGGGCATTCTGATCCATTTAGGTAATTTATGCACAAGGTGCTTAATCATGCTTAAGAGATAATTAACCCAAATCAAGGCCTAATTAATAATTCCATAGAAAATTGTTTTTAGAAATGAATATTTAATATCTACATCATCAAGTGACCTCATTTCTTGGAAAGACATCCCTAGGCCATAAATGCCATAAATATCAGGATTCATGCCCTCCATGACTCGTCAATGCCTTCCATGATTCCCTCCATGCCTCTTAATTGACCATTCTCCCAATGTCATGATGAGGATAATTATAAAATTAATTCTAAAAATTGAATTAATTCTCAACCACACATCTCAATCTTGAGATGGAAGGTTCAGGTTGATTCTAGACATTTACAAAAATTTGTAAATAGGAGGCCTCACAACATCATTTCTAAGCTATTTTGGTGAAAAGTTATTATGCTCAAATATCTTCAAGGAATTGATTATGAAAAGTTATAATTCCAAATTGATTCCAAGTCAGGCCAAGCCACAAGCCAAAGGTAAGGAGAGATGGAGGTAGCCAAGCTTCCGTTGCCAAGGACTTCATGAGCGCAAGTCAAGCAAGCCACCACTGCAAAGGCATTTGGAGCATCCAAGGAAGGTGAAGGAATTATTGTGTTTTCATTCCTTTATTTTTAGTTGTGTTTGTAATTTTATTTTGTTATCTATGCTCTCCTTAGTGTCTAGGCCTAGATATGTTATGCTATTAGTGTGTTTATTTCATTTTGTTTTCATTTTGGAACTAACACCATACTAACCATCCTCTCTTGAGTCAAATTCCTAGATCACACAAATAAGGATTTATAGAGAGACCCACATGCAATTGATGATTCCATAATATAATGAAATCAATAAATAAGTTAATTTACCTCTAAATATTTAGGTGCCTATACTTTAACCATCAATCTAGTAAACACAGAAAAACTCAACCAAGATCAGAATTTAGGTATGTGGTCTTTGTATTTTGATGGATCTTGATCTAAATAAGAGTTGGGAGAAGGTATTGTAATGATTGAGTCCTATGGTAAAATACATGTAGTTACATATAATTTAAAATTACACTATACTTAAAACATATTAGAACATGAGGTGATAATCTTAGGACTATAATTTGTAGCTAGGTATGATGTTTTTCAATTAAAGGTATATGGTGATTCTGACCAAGTCATCAATCAGGGAAGTAATAAATTCTAATGTAAAATTTCACATTTAAATAAATATAAATACTATACTTGAGATTTTATGGAATCCTTTGATGCATTTAACATTATTTCCATTTATAGAATTGATAATGCCATGACAGACTCACTAGTTGTTTTTGTTGCTAACTTGACACCTTTAGATAATATGGATTTACAAAAGTTTTGTGTTGAATTGGTTTCATGTCAAATTATACTTGATAATGTGAAGAATTTTCAAGTGTTTAATGATGACAAACACATTTTGTATTTCCTTTATAATTTTAATGCTTTTGATGTGCAAGTGGTTGATGAGGATGAGAGTTGTGATATGAATGAAGAACATTGTGATGCCAATGGAGTTGTAAACCTTTAATACAATCAAATTCCAAATGGAATGATATAATTAGAAAGGTTATCTGAATTATCAACATATATGAATATTCATAAAATATATATTTTCCCCAATTAGAGGTCATGATTTATTAACATGGGGATGCTTCATCAGCCTAAGAATATCACTATAGCGCCAAAATGCAATGATGGAGAAATGTAGAGTCTACAAAGGATGTTAGTTCATTACCAAGACATCATTGCTTTGAATTATGGTAACTTGAAGGTGTTTAATCACAACATCATAATGCATAATATTCTCTTAAAACCTAATAAAAATCCATTAAATAAAGCCAAAGACCAACAAATCCTATTCTTGAGCTATTCATCCTGAAGGAAGTTCAAAAATTACTATCAGTTGGCATATTTTTTCTAGTAAGACATTCAACTTGGGTAGCTAATTTAATTTTAGTCAAAAATAAAAATGTAAAAATTTGCTTTTGTATTGACTTCATAAAATTTGAATGAATATTCGAACAAGGAAAAGTATCCACTACCATCCCCAGATGAATTCATCCAAAACGTCAGTGGATCTGAGATGATGTATTTCTTCGATGGGTTCTTAGGCTATAATCAAGTTTTAATTGATAAGGGAGACCACTCTAAGGCAACCTTCACCATAAAGTGGGGCACATTCACTTATAATAAAATTTAATTTGGACTAATCAATACTAGAGCCACTTTCCAAAGAATCATGGACATAGCATTTAAAGGGTTGATTGGTAAGTGCATTGTTGTGTATATGGATTAATTAATATTTTTTTACAAATATAGAGAAAACCATTTATGGCACTTGAAAAATATATTTGAGCACTGCCATAAGTTTGGTATTTCACTCAATCCTAAGAAATCTATTTTTTTAAAACTAAAGGTAAGATCCTTAGTCACATAATTATGAAATAAGGTGTGTCAATATATTCTGAAAGAGCCATGCCATTTATTAAATTAAATTACCAAATAGTAAGAAAGCACTAAAATATTTATTTGGTAAAATTAATTTCATGTGGATATTCATTTAAGGTTTTTCTAAGATAAATAAACCATTGAATGCCATGTTAAAATAGGGAGACAAATTTGAATGGATGCCTACCTTGAATAAAGCCTTTTAAGAAATTAAGGATGCCATAATGCAGGCCCTTATTTTGGTCAACCTAGATTATAAAAAATATTTATACTTTTATTCATTTGCATCAAATCATAACATTTCTATCATCATTACTCATAAAATGGAAGATGGAGAGTATCACATATCTTTCATGAAAACCAATTTGAAATAATCTAAATTAAAGTACCCTATTTTAGACAAGAAAGATTATGAACTGGTAAAAGTAGTAAATAAACTCAGGAATTACATCTTAAGGAATAAAGTTTATGCTATGGTTCTATATCCTATTGTCAAAATGATGTTAGGTCAGAATGAACTTGGATAAATA
Source organism: Torreya grandis (assembly GCA_037957365.1). Classification (NCBI taxonomy): domain Eukaryota; kingdom Viridiplantae; phylum Streptophyta; class Pinopsida; order Cupressales; family Taxaceae; genus Torreya; species Torreya grandis. The sequence continues at coordinate 2,702,792 of JARHVA010000024.1, forward strand.
AGGTGACATTAGTTCTCAAAACTTCAAGAATATGACATTAAAGTTAGTCACACGAAGTTGGTTCGAGGTCAAGATATATCATAATTGATCTCTAAAATTAACCATGATATTGTTGTTATTTAGGTGAATCAGTCTAAACTAAAGCATAAATCTTGGTATGAATTTATTACTCATTACTTTTTGTATGGCGATCTACCATCTACCTTGGTTAGGAAATAAAAAAGAGCATTAAGGTTGATTATTTCCCATTACATGCTAAAGAAAGGTGTCCTATACTACAAAAATCATGAAGGGATTTTCCTAAGATGATTAATGGAAGAGGAAGCATTAGATGTCCTGACATATTTCCATGATAAATTAGGTAGCGGCCATCCTTCTAGTAGTGTAATATGTCACACCATCTTAAGGGTTGGTTATTATTGATCAACATTATTCAAGGATGCTCATACTCATGTGAGATATTGTCATCTCTATCAAACCTTTAAAAAAAGGGAAAATCATGCTACTATGCCCCTTCGACCAATAATTGAGTAACATCCCTTTATTCAATGTGGATTGGAATTCATTGGAGTCATAAATCCAAACTCTTCAACCGGCCATAGATTCTTTATCACAGTGATTGACTATTACATAAGATAGGATATATTTAGAATCCATTCAATTAATCAATGGATATCATGATTGTCCTTATAAGCTTTCTAACTAAGTGGATATAATTTTATGTGTTTTTTAGACTAGGCACTTAGTTGTATAACTATGGCTAAACATGATTTTTATTTCTATAGGTATAAGAAGCTTGTTTAGAACAAAGCCACTTTTTTTCCCTCCCTTCTTTCTCCTTTTTAATTTTTTGGATATCTTTCCCTAGTTTAGTTTGTGATAGAAATTACAGTGAGTTAAATTTTGATTATTTCATCAGTTGAATCAAGTAGGCAACATGAGATAGACAAATAATAAAATAAATGAACATGAATGCTCATATCAATTGAACCTTTGATGGTAGCAGTTGTTGCTCACAGATTAAACTGGGATAAACTACTCAATATTTGGATTGAACCAACACCAATCCTAAAATTAATAAGGGGAAATTTTATCCCATGTGTTATTGTCTCTCTTTATCCCATTATAATAGTTAATCCAAAAACCATTTTTGATTGGGGGTCATAAATTGAGACCAACAACTCCCAAGTCTTGGCTCCATGTAACTAGTAAGATGTAATAGCTCATCACCTAAGACCAAGATAGGTGAGTAAATTTATATTTTTATGCGAATTATAATTTTATTCTTTATAAGGCACCATAAGAGGGGAATCTACCATGTAAAATCTTCAAGAATAGACTATAGTCTAGCTTTTTTAAAGTTGTGCAATAAGAATTAGGAAAAATAAGTGTAATAGATCATAACATCTAAAGAAAGAACCAATATAATATAGATTTAGAAATTTTTTTCTATGGGATGAAGGGTATTTCAATAATTGAATGATATGAGATGTTTTATTCTAAAATTATATTCAAATTAATCAATTAAATAATCACAAAACTCAACATCTGATATGAAAGAAACACAAACAATAGAAAACACTATGTAATGAGGGTCATGTGATTTCAAGAATTAGATATAGAAAATTTTTAAGTGAAAATAATTCACATACTCACCAAAATCCTTGCCTTATAGAGTTCATGAATGATAGGTTTTATTTTTCAAATCTTTAATCACTAGGTATGGGTCTAACCAATTTGGTTTGAATTTTTACCTTTTCCTTTCATTTTGTCAATCCATCTATTAAGCCTTAGGATAAGGTATCCTACATGAATTAGGTACTCATGGATGTTTTTATTATATTGTCTACCCATATGATAAATTTAAGTAATATGATTATTTTTAAAAATGATCTGACATTAGTCTAAAGTTTGTAATTCAACTAATCATGCCTCTCTATATTCTTGATGATCAAGGAGGTCTTAGAGGGAAACATGAAGACTAGGAATCTGTACCTCTATGGGTATAATAAATTTATATCCAAACATTAGTGATTATGTATTTTTTACTGTGGGTGTCTTTATATTTTTTATATAATCCCAAAGTGTTGTAAAGAGATGTAAGTGTTAATCTCATTTAGAATCTCTAACAATTTTGACCAATATTGACTTTAGGGTTTTGTTAGTGGATTCAACCTAGCCATTGGCATGTGAGTAACATAAAGACACTGATTAGTCTTATATAAAAAAATTATTACATAGCTCATGAACGTCAATATTTTTAAAAGGAGACCCATTTTAGCAATATCAACATGTGGGACCCTGAATTGACAAATGATTTAGTTTATAATAAAATTTATAATAACTAAATTAGTAACTGTAATTAATGATGTAACATCTACCCACTTGGTAAAATACTTAGTGGCTATGATAATGAAGTGATGACCATTTGAGGAACTAGGAGACAAATTTCCTATTAAATAGAGGCCCCAAGTGGAAAAAGGCCATGGAGTTACTATGGGATACAACACTCTAGTGGGAATATGTATATCATGTGAAAAATATTGACATTAATCAAATTTACACATGTATTTGATAGAATCATGGTCTAAATTGGGCCATAAATATCCCATCCTATTTATTTTATGAGTGTTTATGTGGCCACCAAAATTTCCACTACAAACACCACTATGACTATGAAAAAGGACTCTTTCTAGCTCCTCTTGGTCGACACATCAGAGTAGCATGTCATCAAAGGCATTATGATAGAGAACTATGTGCAAGATAACATGCTTAGATGTGATGATGTAAATATTAAACTTATGTTGTGAGTTGGTGCATTCAGGGTAAGTATGGTCAATTAGGTAGTTGATGATATCTATGTACTAGTGAGAAGAGTTAATAACATGTTTTTAAATGTAACAAATAAATTCATTAGTAAAGTTAGTATTAATGAGATCATTAACTTTAAATGGAGATTAAACTATCCAATCAACAATCATCTATCCCTTAATGAAGTTTTTGTTGACATAAGTTAAATTGAACTTGCTTAGTAGTGTGATGAAACACCCAGCCTTTGTATAGAGAGATTGATAGGTTAGAAAAGTCCGTAAGGATTAAGACCTCATGACAACTATTGTTTCTTTATTGAGCATATAATTTTGAAACTATTTGGTCATAGAAAATATAGTTACACATCCCTTTTATTATTAAGTGTATTACATCTCATAATTAATAAGGGTGCAGCTAATGAAATAAATGGCACATTCTTTATTTGTATTGACATCTTGAGTGAATGTGCAGGTGAGAGATACCTTAGTTTTTATAATGTAAATTATCAGGGTATTATTCATATTAGGTTATATGAGCGTAGGGGGAAACATAAGGAAGCATTTCACTACTTCAAATGCCTCTTGAGAATCATATGTCCAAGTTAAGTCACTTGTCTTTTTAAATTGGTTATTGATAGGATGAAGGACATAGATAATATCATGAACAAAACATAAAATGGATCCAAACTTACCTAGGAATATTCTAATTCATAATTCATCTATGGTAAGAAGCATCTCTAGGATTGCTCAAATCTTGGTAGGGTCAATATTATTCTCATGTTGAGAGATGATATATCCTAGGAATTTCTGCTAGTGACTCCAAAAACACATTTTTTCATGTTAAGAATAAAACCATATTCAATTAAGCATGTTAAAATTGTGTGTAACACCTCTAAGTTTTCTAATCATCATCTTAATTTTCCCATTAAAACATCTATAGTGATCTCTACTATCTTGTGAATAAGATAATCGAATATGTGGGTCATGACCCTTTGATATGTTGGCCCTACTTTGAGACTAAATGAAATCATGACAAATAAGTTCCCCCAAGCATAGTAAAGGAGGTCTTACTCTGATCCTCATAAGAAATGTGGATATGATTCTATCCTAATAATCCATTGATGAGTGACAATAACTCATATCCTGTTATAGCATAAAAAATGATGACAATAGATGGGAGAGGAAAGTCATCTTTAGGATGTGATTTATTGATGTATCAAAAATTTATACATATACTTATCTTACCTTTCTTCTTGAGGATGGTAATAATGTTATACATTCACTTGGAATAGTCCACTTTATTAATAAATCTAAATTTTAAATTTTTTTTATAACTTTTTGTTTTACCATCAACATGGCCTTAGTCTTGATGGGCTTGAGATTTTATTTAATTGGCTTGTCATCAGGCATGGTAACAATATTATGGACTAAAACCTTAGGATTAATTCCCACCATATATGTGTATGAGAAGGTGAAAGATTTAGAAAGTTTAATAAATAACTATTTGTGTTCTTCTATCTCTTATGATGAGAGAGAAGAACTGAGTTTGAGAAATTTAGGATTTTCCTCACTCCCTATGTTTATGTCAACAGCATCCTTTATTAAGGAGGCACTCCATTTTTAAAATTATTTAGGTGTAGGAGGGAGGTCATCATCACTTCCATCATCTACACTGAAGGCATAAAATTAATCATTAGAAGATAGATAATCCTCAACCCTACAATACGAGTCATGGTATTCTCCCTTGAGGGCGGACATGGGAAAGAAAGTAAGAGTGAAGCCTCTCTTGTGGTGAAAATATGAGAAGTCATCATAGGATTGCATGAAATCTAAAATGGCCTCATCATTTTTAGGTAAATTGAGGACTAACAGAATATCATGTTTTCCAATATGGGTAACAATTTGGTCACTAGGATTTTTATGAATAATAGGTTCTATCTTGACAAAAACTATGAAATTAGACTCTAGTATAGTAGGTTGAGGGTCAAAGTGAGAAGATGAAGAAATCATGGACTCAATAAGCTAGTTTTTTTCTCTATGGACTTATTCTATAGAAACAAAGTCAAAGTCTTTAGAAATATCATGAATAATGACTTTATATAATTGAAGATGCTCAAACTTAGTCTGATAAAACTAAAAAAATTGGTTCACAACCAACTTTGAGTCATCTTGGATATTTAAATTTTGATTTCTAGAAGGTTTTACAATGTCATGCCAAACAATAAGGATTCTTACTTAGACCCATTATTTATACACTCAAAGTATAGCTTAAAACCAAAAGGTATCATTCACCCCTTAGGATAAATGAGAATAACACCTACCATAACACCTAGATGACCCACTAATTGTGTGTTGAATAGAGACAATAATATGGTATTGGTCTTCAATATCTCAACCATATGGATATCAAGAGTGTCAGGTAACCCCTCTTAGGGTTCTTGGTCCTAAAACTTAGAAAAATAATGAGCCCTTCACCTTCGTGGGGTGAATGGAAGGACTTAAAAAAAATTTGAAGGTATACTCCTATGGTATAGATGGAGGAAGGGAAGCACTTATAGGAAATCTAAAGGTTATTTTTAAGGCTTCTTTTTTGTGTGGGAACTATACCAACATGGTTATGATGGATTTTTTGTTATGGGAGTATGTCAACATAGTTAGGATCTTGTTTCAGTGTAGGAGGTGTGTAGATATAGCAATATGTAGTACTATTGATAAGACATGGGTAGTATTGTTTTTCATGTAATTTTATGTGAGAAGGATCATAATAACTCATTAGTTGGTTCCTTATGGGATCCCCTCTTCTTAAATGGGAAGGCCTCTCCTTATAAATGTGTGGATATACATGAGAATCAATGTTAATCTCTATGGTACCTATTTTTAAGGTAAACATATTCTCTTTAGGTACTAGCATGATTGAAGGAGAAGGTAACGTCTGACTATGTGTTGAGGAACTTGGCATAAAATGTGAATCATACCTTGATGCAGGTCTAAGTAGAGTAACTGAAATCTTAGGAGGAACTAAACCCAATGGATTAAGAACTCAAGAAAATAGATATGTCCCTATCTTAGCATGACCCATGATCATGCCCCAAAGAGGTTCAAATTTAACAAGATTAGTATGTGAAGTACTAATTTCCATTGTATGGTCAAGTATTGGGATTACATGATAGAAGTCATGATAAATATTTTTATGAAGAGGGATATCTTCATTCTCTGACACCTCTATCATGCAAAGATCAGGTAGACTAGCTAACACCTACTAAGATCCATGAATTTGAGTCTTAGATAATTTATAAATCCCTGGACTTGCTAGTTTGAATGGGAGGATGAGTGGCATGTCATTTTATAAGATATTGATGATTTCAATTGTATACATGGTGGAAACTATTGAATTGGTAAATGATTTTGAATTAACAAAATATTTAATTGTCACTATGTCCTTATATTCCAACTTATCTTTTAACAGAGTTTGGGATATTTTGTCTCCTTTATTTAAGATAACCACTTTGGGATTCATGGGTTAGGTAACATCAACCAACTATGGGGGTTTTATGACCTTGATAGTAGGTATATGGTAATTAATGTGTAACCTATGCTGATTATGCATGGTTACTTGTAGCATATAAAAAGGTTTAGGATCCCCCTAGGCTACGAAGACCTTTCTAGGTGTAGGAACTAAATCTACTGAAATAAGTTTTAAGGGATATATTTCATCATGTGTTTCCAAGGCCTTCCCAAGATCATGCTATAGTTGGTATCTCTGTCTATGACATATAACTCAGTGTCTTGGGACCCAAAGTGATTGGGAGTATGATGGTTCATATGGAAGTATATTTGAGGCTATCATAACCTTGTAAAGTGTTATAAGTCATGGAAAAGTTAGTTTCCCCATAACCAATATTTTACATGAAGGAAAAGGGGAAAATATTGATGGTCACTCAATCATCAACCATGGATCTCCTCACATAATTTTTGTAAATTCAAATCTATAGAAATAAGGTTGGATCGTGCCTCCTTGCATCTCATAGTCATGAGTTATACTACACAAATCAAAAAAATAGATAGCATATTGATATTCCTAACTAGGTGGAAACATATATAGATCAATGTGGTTGATCTAAGCCTATGGTGAAGGAGAAAAACTAGATAAATTCCCAAATCCTATGGAATAAATTAAGATCGATCAATGAGCAGGGGATGTCTTGAGTAAATCAATAAATGAAATGTGGGAGAATATCTTAGTTAGATCGAAGATCAAATCATAGTTCCCCATAAGCTTGGGGATAGACTTAGTTAATAAACATTTAAGGTATGAAGAGTAATAACATTATATTATCTAGTGTGAGTAACAATATATTCACCTCTTATTTAAATTCTAACTACACAACTCATATCATTCTAGTTTTACCTTATAGAGTCCTAACTAAGGAGTGACATCAGTATTAGTATTTATAGAGGTGGAATCTTTGAAATCATGGGTGCATTATACCATGGTTTTTTTAGAATCACAATGAATAAGAGGGGGGAGGGGTGAATTAGTATTAAAAAAAATTCAATCAATTACATCCACTCATCTATGAACTATGAAAGTAAAATAGTGATCAAACAATGCAGTAAGAACCAATCACATGAGCATGAAATAAGATAACACATAACATATATAGGAAACCCTCATGGGGGATAAAAACTATTGAAACAAATCTTGGAAAAAATGACCTATACGACAATTTATCAAATTTAGTTCAGCACCAACCCAACATAGATCACCAACCCTAAATTTATCAAGCACCTACTTGACTTTAGCAAACACCCACTTGCTAGGAGTATACAACCCCCATGACTAAGCACCAACTCAGTTAGATTAAATTATAAAATCCATAGAATAAAATATATATCCAAATCCCTCTTGACTAGGAACCAACTTAGCCAAGACCAATTCTACAAGTACCAACCTGTAAGGAAGCTTGAACTCCCTATTTGACCAAGTACCAACTTAGCTAGTCAACCTTATTTCTTCCAATATTCCACTCATATCTCTGTCTGATCTATCCAATATCATACATCAAGAAAAAATATATGATGCAAATCTTATATCCTCTCAATAATAAATGGTCACTCCTTTAACTCTACTCCACTTAATCGCTCTCAAAACTACCTCTAGGCTTCTTCGCTCCACTAGCCCTAATCAAGACTGAATAGGTCATATGACCTTTATATTTAATAGAAAAACACCTATATGATCATCATGAAATGATTATAAATATTTAATTAGGTTTTAAATTTTTTTACCTATCCTATTAAATCTCATTAATTTCTCAATCCATTCACTTCCTCTAAGCTTACTCAAATAGGCCTAAAATTACCTTGTAAATATACCATTCCTTGTTCATATACCATTTAGTCAGCCACACACCATTAAACACTTAGGTAATAAATATAATAGGTCTTAGGTAATCTCATAAAAATTATTCAAATGAACATTGAGTCTATTTTGATCTATCATGACTCAATTAGGCCTCATTTCACTTTTAGGTCTCATGGAGACCTAATTGCATTAAGTTTGTCTAGTAACACATTACCATTTGATCCCTTTGGACAAATTTAACTATCATAGGCATAAATATTATTTCATGTAAAAATAAAATATACCTTATCCAATATCCTTTGATCTCTATAAATTTTTTTAGGTACAAACACTTCATAAAACCCATCAATAGTACTCAGTCCTATTAAGCCTGTGTACACCAAAAAGTCAACCTTTAAATTCTAAAGCTAAAACATACTTAAGAAACTCAAAAATGATAAAAAAAATCACATTTAAAAAGTATATATGACCTCAGGGTCATTAAAAAATTAATTTTACACTTCCACTTAGGAGATAAGCTTTTAAGAACACCTCTACAACTCACACAAAATTGTTAATTTACCTCAAAACACAGTCATGGTGACTTAGACCTCAAAAAATTATATATAAATTTTAAATGAATTATGATACATGTAAATAATCATATGAGATAATTTTGACATTATAAAATATAAATATAATATGATCAAATAGTAAATATTAGTCTTACAGACCAATTTCTTGACCCTATATCACAATGTCTTATCTAAATTAGATAGGTTAACTTGTGAGAAACTTTTTCACCATATTCACTAACTTAAAAAAAATATTACAAGCATTAAAATGTCTTAAAATTATTTAAAAACATATACATGCACTTGGTTTCATCATTATATCATGAAAACACATTCCAATTCATCTTCTCACTATTGCCTAGGTTTTTCACTATTCATACCATTAGATTTGTTTGTGACTAGCTAACTTGGATGACCAATTTAGCATATTTTAAGGGTGTAACCTATATATAAATATTTGTTTACATATATTATGAGTATATATCTCATTATTCTATCCATTTTATTTTATATACTTATGCAACTTTTGACTGCTACAACAAATTCTTCACAAACAAGCTTATATATACACATTTTCTCTCATTTGACTAACCAACACCAATTAGAGGTACCTGAGAGATTTTATTTCATGATCCAATAATTTTTATATTCATTCAAGACCATTATGGTCTATTTTGAACAAGATATTTCACATTGGGTCTTTATTAGGGTTTTAGGGAGGTTCAATATAGGTTTTGGTGTTAGTGATTATTCATAAAGGACTGCACCTTAAATCTAAAAATAATTCTTTGAGATATTATATAGGACAATTAAACATCTCTATTTAATATCTCAAGTTACCATGTAGAGGTTACATTTGAAAATGAACATCTGAAAGTGATTCTTGGGTCTTGAGACCCCATTCTATGAACTCAAGAAAGCCTAAAATAGTGTTTCATGTATTTTCCTTCAAATAATAGCCTCAAACTTTGTGAATATAATTAAAAAAAGATATATTACCTCTATCCATGCTCACATATGCATAATCACATTGAGATATTATCTTCATACCTAATTAGGCCAGGTAGGGTCTAGGAGTGGTCTAGGTGTACACTTGGTTTGGAGGTCTTACCCCTATAGGCTCACCCTGAGACTCTCATGGATGATTCTAAACCTTAATAACATGCCTAAACAATTCCATAGAATATCTTACATGCTTGATTTTACTGACCTCATCTTGCCACTAGATCATACCTTCACCATGCCATGATTGGGTTAAAGCTTCTAATGCACTTTACACCTTGACATGTTCATTCCATGTCATGACCTCAAAAAAACATAAAATAGGCAAAAATAAGACATAATAAAACACTCATATTAATACACCATTCTATTTTTGATGACAACAAATTTCCATAGCCTCATACAAACCTAAAACCACATGACTAGGCTTCGTATGACTTGACATCTCTCTTCCATGCACCTAAACACCTTTGACACTAATATTGAAATTAATGACCAGTACTTTTATGAACCATAATACATTATCTACCTTAAAATTATCTCAATAAAACAGTCTCATATGTATCACACACTGCTAGACTAGGCTTAGTCACATTTGACATCATCCTTCATAAGATGCACCTTTGACATCAATGACAATACTCAACAATCTCCCCCTTTAGCATTGATGTAAAACACTCTTAGAACCTTATTTCAATAAATAACTTCTCCCTCATTCTAAAATTTCCCCACTTTTAAATAAATAACAAAGAGATGCCTGCAACTTCTTGGATCACACTCCTTACAACCAAAACACTTAACATATAGGGCTATGAATTTATGAGTCATAATAAAAACATGCTCTCCTTATCTCCATGCATACTTTATTGGCACCACTCACCTACTCTTGGATCTAATAAACCACATAATTATCTCCCCCAAAGTACTTGTCTTCCTGAATGATTGTTATGGGTAGGAATTACATCCAATTCCTATATTTGATATTCAAATGTTGCCTTTGGAAGTGGTTTGGTCAAAATGCTTGCAATCTAATCCTGTGTAGAAATGTATTCAAGTCTAACACTTTATTAACTTACCTACTCTCTTAGGAAATGATACCTAATGGGAATGTACTTAGTCCTTGAGTTTATGATAGGGTTCTTTGAGACACTTATAACACTTGTATTATCATAATAGATTGGGCTAAGACCATCATACTCTACCTTGTAGTATTTTAAGGTTTGTCTCATCCATAGGACCTAACAGAAACATGAAGTTGTTACAATGTACTCAACTTCACAAGTGGATAATGCTATTGATGGTTTCTTCTTGCTTATCCATGAAACTAGGCACCTACCTAAGAATAAAGTTCCTCCACTAGTACTCTTCCTATCATCTAGACTTCCTACCAAGTCTGCATCTGTATAGGCTATCAAATTGAACTCTTTTCTCCTTGGATACCACAACCTAAAATCCATAGTCTTCTTGAGATACCTGAGTATCATTTTGACTACTTATAGACTATTTCACTTTGGATTTGATTGAAACCTTCCCACAAGAGTTATTGCTTGCATGATGTCAAGTCTAGAGGTAGTGGTGTATAGAAAAATTCCACTCATTGACTTATATGATGTCTGATTGACCTTTGGAGACTCATCTTCCTTTTTCAACTTACACCTTGTGATCATAGGTGTATTAACTACCTTGAAATATTCTAGCTCAAACTTATTCAACATCTCTCTTATTTACTTGGCTTATGAAATGAATATTTTTTTTTTTCAGATTTAGTGATTTGTAACCTAAGAAAGAATGATAGTTCTCCAAGCATGGACATTTCAAAATCTTTCTTCATCACCTTTTTAAAGGCCTTGGTCATGTTCTCATTGTTTCCACCAAATATGATGTCATATACATAGAAAAATATTATAAATTGATGTTCATATTTTGTCTTTATGTACATATTACTATCTATAATTCCTCTATTGAATCCTTAATCCAATAGATACCTATCCAACCTGGCATACCAAACTCTAGGAGCTTTCTTTAGACCATAAAGAGCCTTTTTTAATCTAAAAACATAGTCTTTGTTACCTGATAGTGATAACCCCTTAGGTTATTCTATTTACACCTCTTCTTCCAAAATTTCATTCAAAAAGGAAGATTTGACATCCATCTGGTACACCTTAAACCCTTTAAATCCTACATATGATATAAATAATATGATGGCTTCCAATATTTCCACTGGTGTAAATTTATCCTCAAAATCTACCCCTTTAACTTATGTATATCCCTTGCATACCAATCTATCCTTGTTCATAGTTATTTCTCCATCTTCATTTAACTTATTTCTAAACACTCATTTTGTGCCAATGACATTCTTATCTTTAGGCTTAAGAATAAAATCGCAAGTCTCATTCTTCTTTATTTGGTCCAACTCCTCATTCATAACACCTATCCAAAACTTATGTTTTCTTGATTCTATAAGGTTAATAGGTTCAATCTTAGATAATAGAGCAACACTATCTTGATTTAGTTTACTTATTAGTCTTCTCCTTATTTTTATACTTGCATCCTTGTTGCTAATGATTTGTGATTCAGGATGATCTCTTTGAATTTATCTTAAGGGGCCTTTTAAGTCTTGTCTTTCCTCAAATTATTTTTATTCCTCATCAAATTCTATTGTTTCCTCTTAAATTTTAAAGTCCAAATTCTATGATGTATCCATTGACTGTGAGTGTGATTTCCTTGTTTCATCAATCTTCACATTGGTACTTTCCACTATCTTCTACAACCTCTTAGTATAAAATCTATAGTTTGAGCTCACTTATGAGTATCCCAAGAACATACATGTATCAGACCTAGAATCAAACTTACCTAAGTATTCTTTATCTCTTTTGTATGAAACATTTACTCATGAACACTCTAAAGTGATCCATATTAGTAGGTCTACCTTTCCATAGTTCATAATGGTTTTGTTGCCATTAGTCCTTATATGTCCTCTATTCAAGATGTAGACTATATAGTTCTCATTGAATCTCTCCAATATCCATTAGATAATCTAGACTCATTTAGCATATTTATTTCCATCTCTTGAACTATCCTATTATTTCTTTTCACTACCCCATTCTGTTGGGGTGTCCTAGCTGCTAAGAACTATTTCCTTATCCCATAAAACTCACAAAAGTCATCAAACTCATTAAAATAAAAATCTCCTCCTTTATTATATAGTATTCACTTGATCTTCTCATTCTTCTCATTCTCAACAAGATCCTTGAATGCCTTTAACTTGTCAAGATATTCGAACAGTTCTTTCAATAATGATACCCAAGTCATTCTTGTGTAGTCATCTATGAGTAACATGAAGTAGCTATCTTCTTGAATGCTTTGGATCCTTGTAGGCCCATATATATCATTGTGTATTAACTCCAATGGTCTTGTAGTATAGTACTCTTTCTACTTGAACCTTCTTCTAGTTTACTTACCATGTTGACATGACTTGCAAAGTGTGTTTATTAGTTTAGTGATCTTAGGCATGTTCTTCATAGACCTTTTGGTGTTTATCTTGACTAGATTATCAAAGTTTAGGTGACCCAATATTCTATGACATATCTAACATTCATCCATATTGATCATAAATCATCTATCTTTATTAATCTCATTTAAGACATTTATATTATTCTTAGTTTTTTGGCATTAGTAATTATTTAGATCTATGTTTATCACATATTTTATCATGAAAGGTTAGTGTGTGTCCTTGGTTGAACATTTGACTCACACTAATTATGTTATGTTTCAAACCTTCCATATATAACACAATTTCTATCTTGGTCTTTCCATTATCAAAACTCAAGATACCCTTTCCAACTATATTGGTAGTTATGTTATCTCCAAATCTCACTATTCTTGTAGCATTTTTCTTCAATGAGATGAAATTGATTTTGTCTCCTATCATGTGGATTGATAAAACACTATCTATATACCATTTCATGCCTTCATTTTGAATGTGAAAGGTAGTCTGAGCTAGCATAAATTCTTCTTTAGTCTTATGGTCATCCTTAGTAAATAATCCATCTTGACTCTTGGGTTCAATATGATTAGTAGCGACTTTATTTGGCTTCGACACCAATGTTTGACCCTTCTCATGTACTCTAGAAGATCCATATACCTTGTTAAGTTATATTGACTAATCAATCCTTTTCCCATTTTCCCATGATAAATCATCTCTAGAAACTATTCTACAATCACTTGATCTATAACCAAAGATATGACAAGTAAAACAATAACCATTCAAATATTTAGAATACCTCATTACATCAGGATGCATGATTGGTATCTTCATGTTGGTAATCTTAAATTTTTCTAAATTTTCATACTATTTCTCATACTTTCTCATTTCATTTATGAGCTTATCATGATAGTCCTTCAAGGCATTTAGCTATGTCTTCAACTGATCATACACAACTTCTTTTGATCTAAACTTTGTATTGACACCTTCTAACTGATTCTTGAGATCCTTGACCATAAATCTCAACTCATGATTCCTATTATTTTGATTATTCAAATCATCTAGAATACTTATAAGCTCAGATTCAAGGTCTACTTCAACTTCTCCTTCTTCACTATCATATTAGACTTCATCATACATGTTATCTTCTTCTTCTTGATCACTAGACATCTTATGTTTCTTAGGATCACCTTCAATATGTTAGTCCTACTTCAAAGCACCAGGATCTAATACCAATTTTTGGAAGCACAATTAATGAGAGGGGGGTGAATCAATCCTCAAAAACTTTAAATCAATTACATCCACTCATCTATGAACTATGAAAGTAACATAATGATCTATCAATACATTAAGAACCAATCACATGAGCATGAAACAAGATAACATATCAAATATATGGGAAACCATCATGCAAGATCAAATCCACTAAAATAAATCTTGAATAAACTATCTTATAAGACAATGTATCAAATTTAGTAGTGTCCCAACTCAACATGGAACACCAACCCCAAATTTATCAAGCACCCACTTGTTAGGAGGCTACAGCCCCCTATGACTAAGCACCAACTTAGTTAGTATAAAATTATTAAAGAAAAAACCTATAAGGAATATATAAATCCCTATTTAATAGGAAACAACTTAGCCAATACCAATTTTTCAAGCACCAATCTACAAGGAAGCTTCAACTCCCTCTTTGACCAAGGCCCAACTTGCCCAGTCAACCTTATTTATTCCAATCTTCCACTCAGATCTCTATCTCCTCTATCCACTATCATAAATTAGGAACAAATATTTAATGAAACTTTGATATCCTCTCAATAATAAATTATCACTCATTCATCTCTTCTCCACTTTATCTCTCTCAAAACTGCCTCTAGGCTTCTTCGCTCAACTAACCCTCATCAAGACTAAATAGGTCATATGACTTTGGTATTAAATAGAAGAAAAACTATATGATAATCATGAAATGTTTATATAATATATTATTAGGGTTTAAAACATGTTACCTAATCTCTTCAGACTCATTTATTTCTCAATCCATTCGCTTCCTCTAAGCTTACTCAAATAGGCCTAAAACTGCCTTATACATATACCATTCCTTGTTTATATACCACTTAGTTGGCCACACACCCTTAAAATATTATTTTGGATATAAAATAGGTCTTATTAAATCTCATAAAGATGATTAAAATTAACATTGAGTCCCTTTTGGTCTGTCATGACTCAATTAGGCCTCATTTCACTTTTAGGTTTCATGGAGACCTAATTGCATTAGGTCTGTTTAGTAACACACTACCATTTGATCCCTTGGAAAAAATTTAAAATCCATATACATAAATATTATTAATAAAAAACTTAAATATACATTATAAAACATCTTATTATCTCCACAACACTTTTTAGGTCCAACCAATTCATGAAACCCATCAATATTACTTAGTCCTATTAGGCCTATGTATACCAAAAAAATATGCTTTTCAATTTTGAAAATCAAACATACTTAATAAAATAAAAAATGAAAAAAAGTACATAAAAATAGTTTACATGAATTCAAGGTAATTAAAAAATTCATTAGACACTTCTAATCAGGAGATAAGGCTTCAAGAATATCTTTGCAACCATTCACACAAAACTACTAATTTACCTCAAAACTTAGTCATGGTGACTTAGACCTCCAGAACATGTATAGACATTTTTAATGAATTATTATTAATATATATGATAATATTATATCATTAGACCATTATTTTATAGAATTATCATATGATCAAATGGCAAATATTGGTCTTATAAATGAATTTCTCAACCATATATCACACTATCTTATTTGAACCAGATAGGTCAACTTGTGAGCAACCTTTTCACCATATTCACTGATCTCCAAAACTTATTACAAGAATTAAAATGTATTAAAATTACTTAAAAAATCTCCATGTACTTTGTTTCATCATTATATCATGAAAACACACTCCAATTCATCTTCTCACTATTTCATGAGTTTTTCACTGTTCACAACATTAGGTCTGTCTGTGATTGGCTAACTTGGATGACTAGTTTAACACATTTGAAGTGTGGAGCCTATAAATAAAAATTCATGGAAATATATTATGAGTATATATCTCCTTATTCCATCCATTTAATTTTATTGACCAATGCAACTTTTGACTACTATAGTAAATTCTTCATAAATAAGCATGCATTTGCACATTTTCTCTCTCATCTAACTAACCACCACTTAGAGGTACTTTGGAGAGTTTATTTAATGGTATAATAGTTTTTATAGTCATCTAAGACCATTATGGGATGATTTTAACAATATATTTCACATCAAGTCCTTATTAGGGTTTTAAGGAGGTTTAACACAGGTTTTGGTGTTAATGATTGTTCATCAGGGACTGCCCCTTAAATCTAAAACCAATGCTTATATATATTATATATGACCCTTTCTCATATATCCTTAATATATGAGGTTCTAATAAAGATGTTAATCATGTCTATTAAGCATGGAATATACTGAGAGGGGGGGTGAATCAGTATATCATATATCTTATAAAACTTTCCCTTTATCAAATTCCACTTAATCAAACATTCAAGATATGAAATAAAACTCAAACAATAAACATCACACAAGATAGAGAGAGACACCAGATATAATGTGGAAACCTAATGTGGGAAAAACCATGGAGAACAATCTCAAGTATATTCATGAGAAATAACCCACAGGAGCACCATACCCCTTTGTCGAGTACTAACCCAGCTACAATTCATGAGCACCAACCCATAGGAGCTTCAAAACCCTTTACCGAGCACTAACCTAGTAACTATTCATGAGCACCAACCCACATGAGCACCAACCCATAGGAGCACCAACCCCTTTGCTGAGCACCAACCCACAGGAGCACCAACCCCTTTGTGTATACCACACACCTATCTCTCAATGTTTCTATCTCAACAAATGATAGTTCAATACAACATCTCTTTCCTCTCTCTCACCTTTTCTCTTCTAATATAGATATAACAAATACAAATCATATTCATCTCTCACAATTGCTCTTCTAAGTTAGATATTACAATATCAAATCAACCTTTCTCAACCATATTACAAATAGCTTCTCAAGCCTTTATTTATAGCTTTCCAAATGACCTTTGGCCTTCCCCCTTTGTGACCCTTCAATCCTCATGGAATGGCAACCATTCTTGGATGACCCTTCATATTCAAGCCTCTAAAAATTCATGTGGTAACCCTTCATGACCAAAAACGTCCTTCCCACTTTTGTCCTTATCTTTGGTGACTTTTCATATTCCTCAAAGTGTCCCTTCATGAGAAATTGCACCCTTACTCTTTTGTCTTCACTTGGTGACTATTGGTATTCCCCAAGATGACTCTTCATGTGAAAATGTGTCCCATCCTTCTTTTGTCTTTACCCCGTGGCTCTTTGACTTCTCCATGGGCCCTTATTTTGTCTCATATGCAACCAAAAATATATTCATTAATAATAAATAAATATTAACTCACATTAGCCAAAATAAACAACATTAAATGCAATGGGGCCTTTATCACCAATAATACTAGACCTTTGACATCAATGACAATATTTCCAACAATGTCAATGAATGTCGGAAAGTGCTTCTCAAGTTTTGAGACCTCATTCTATGAACTTGAAAAAGCCTAAAATAGTGTTTCATGTGATTTCCTTCAAACCATGGCCTAAAAATTTGTGAATATTCTTAAAGAAACATATATTACCTCTATCCATGTTCACATATGCATAATTGACTTGAAATATTATCTTAATACCTCATTAGGCTAGGTAAGGTATATGAGTGCTCTAAGTGTAGACTTGGTTTGAAGGTTATACCCTTGTAGGCTCACCCTGAGACTCTCATGGATGATTATACACCTTACTCACATGATAAAAAAATTCCATACAATATTTTACATGCTTTATTTTAATCACCTCATCATGCCACCAACTCATACCTTCACCATATTATGACTAGGCTCAAGCTTCCAATGTACTTGACACCTTGACCTGTTCCTTTCATGTCATGACCTCAACAAAAAAAAAAAAAAATATACATAAAACATCACAACACACTAATATTATTTCACCATTTTCTTTTTGATGACAACAAACTTCCATAGCCTCATACAAACCTAAAACCACATGACTAAGCTTCATATGACTTGACATCTCTCTTCCATGTACTTGAACCCCTTTGACACTAATATTCACATCAATGATCTATACTTTCATGAACCATAATACATTAGTTGCCTTCAAATTATCTCAATATAACACTCTCCTATGTATCACACATTTCTAGACTAGGCTTAGTCACATTTGACATCATCCTTCACAAGATGTACCATTGACATCAATGACAATGCTCAATATATTTGATTATGTTTAATCAGGTGGTTATGTGGGCCACACTGCTATTGATTTTGGGTGACATGTGCTTGGTGGATAGGAAAAGGATTTTGGTAGATCTATAGATTTTAAGTTTTAGGAACGACGTGACTATTATGAAGGGTCTGAGGGTTTGAACTTGTATTCCCTAGGAATATGTTTATAAATGTTTGTCTTTGATCCTCAAAGACCCTTTGGATAAATTTATTATACTCCATGTAGTTATAGGTATCATGACCAATTATTTCATGAAATATATAATAAATGTTAGGATTATATTCTCTAGGCCTTTAGTTTTATCCCTATTGACCAAACCCCTATTGATTGTTTCTTTGGTAATATGGTTCATTTTGGAATCAGGGGAATTTATCAACATGAAGATACTACTTTTGGTTTTGGTTTTAATGTTGTGTGTTGCATATTAGTGGTAGGTTAAAGTCAACTACATGAATGGTACATGGAAAATTATGGTTCTTAGTAATTATATTATTATTGGCATTGGAGTTATTTACTAACTGATATTGATTATTATTTATTTGTTTCATATTTTTTATATAGTCGATGATGCTATGAGTGGTGGAATTTCAATTTAGATTAAGGATCTTCAGAAATATTTATTAGTATTACTTGGACTTGCATTTTAAATCCCCCATTATTTTGGTTTGAGGTGATAATGTGTTCATTGGTCTCGTAAGTTTGCTTACCATTATCAATGATTACATGGTTAATTTGTAAGGAAATCTCAAGAGATTATTTATAATACCAATAAGGGAATTTTTGTACATCCTCCATTTTTACTTTCTTAATGGAATGGAGGAATAGGTCACACACCTCCCATTGATCCATGTGAGTTATACTAGTAGATGAATATAGAACCTACCACCATCTCATGATGAAATGGGCAACTGACTCATTATGTTCTTATTTGATATGAAATAATTATCAAATGTCAATATTGAGAATATTTTTCATGTCAAAGGCCTTAATGAATTTGGCCATTAATTTATTTGAAGAAATGAATAAATACCTAAGGGAGGTGGTAGTACCAATCAAAATCTATTCCTTTTTGAGTTTTAGGGAAAATTTTGGAAATAATCCCATCCCAAGGTAGGAGTTCCCTGACAATCATAGCATAAGCCTTGACATGTGCATTGGGATATCCTTCCCATTTGAATTTGGGAAGGTTTGGTAGGGGATGTTGGAGAATAACGCCTCGTATGCTGAGGTTGAGAGGATCCTTAAGGTACTCAACATAGGTCCCCATGTTGCTAAAATTAGTTGTTGATACAATGGGGTTGGATTAGAAATGTGGGATTGCATAGGGGTTAGTTAGATAACCATTAAAAGGGATAAACAAGGCTTGATAGGGTGAGGTATAATAAGCTAGGAAATAGTTATTTGATTAAGTATATTTGGAGTACATATGAAATTATGAAGGGAAATTCTTAGACACATGAAGATCGATGGATTGTTACAAAGTTATATACATGGTTGGAGGCTACGTAAGGTGGGGTATAACCCATATGTGATGGGGCAGGGGGTGTATATGTGGGAGGCATGTAACCTAGAGGAGTAAACAAATGTGGATTGTTGGTCATCACATTATTTTGAAAAGGTGAAATGTAAGTGTACATGATTCTAATATGGGCTTGGGTGGGAGCTTGATAGGATCAAGGGACCTTATAAGTGTCTAAGTGTGGGACCCCATGAGTAAGGATGTGCCCTGAGAGTTGGTTAGAGGCTTAAATTGGTGGGGGTGTATGCTTTTATTATGGTGGAATCATGTAAGTTTTTTGTTGTGATGGTGGGTTAGTAATATTTGGATGGGATAAGGAGAAAAATGATATTATACAAGAGAAATCAGGCCATATTATATGCAATCAAAAATTTATCATATATATAAATCAATCTTATATCAGAGAAGATAGAGCATACTTACACTTCTGATTGGGAATACATTTATTAAGTGGGATGATGACCAATATGTGGATCTAATAGACCTAATTAGGGGATCACTTATCATAATACACCATTCTAGGAGGGGTTTCAAAGCCTAAAGTATAACACAATCATGCAATAACCCTAAAAGAGTCCTAAGTTTAATGTTCACTGTATTATAGTAAACAAGAAAGTAAATCTAATTAATCTGGTGCACACCAAAGCTTGTGGCACAAAGTGGGGGTCATAAATAAAACAAAACTAAACTAAACATGCATAGAAGACATATGCCTACATCAATGTATAAAAAATCCTAATGCATGGGAGAAAATCTCAACTGCATTATCTATCTACTCTTACAAAGGAGAAATAAAGTTAGGAATATTTACCTTTGAAGATAAACCTGCTGAGCCTCAATCTATCCTTTGGCCAATGCTCTTCATAAGAGATTGTTGTGTTATAAAAGGATAAAAAGACAAATTTACTCTAGGATACACAACCTATTTATGCATCCAAAAGACTTCTCCACAAGATAAGATCCAAATCTCCAAAAAAAGTATGGAACCCTAAGCTTTATTCCTCAAGTGGAATGGTCAATATGTAGATGTTCATTCTCACTTATTCTTCTTCACTTCTCTTTTTCTCAAATGGTTGGAAATGAACTTATATATATAGATGGATCTTGACCTGAATCCTTTCGAATATGTCAGTTGTATAGGGTCGACCCAATCGACTCTATATGTTTTTATGATATAATTCACTAGGTCCAAAGTTAGGTTGGATGAATGGGCTGATGAAACTCAAAGTGAAAAATAACCTAAAAAATACAAGGTCAACCTAGACAACCCTATACAATAATCAGAGGTTGAAAAATATATAGGGTTGACCTAGTTGCCTTAGTACAATCAACTGATGAAAGGGGGTCAAGGCAAGAACATAGAGGATAATACATGGCAAATGATTGGAATGGGTACAACTGAGAAGAATAGGATTAGGGTAAATAGTTTTAGGATATGAGTATGTATATGGCAAGTGGAAAAAGGGATAAAAGTCTTACAAAGAATCAATGGTCTACCCACCCCTTTCCCAATACACCCCTTAAGGCATGCACTCAGAGAGATTGAGACTCGACAGGTTCTTGTAAGATACAAAGTGTCAGTAATTGATAAAAGTTGAAAATATTATGTGTATACATATACCCCACTTGAAGCTCATCACGTGTCACATAAGTGCAACATGGGATGGTGCTTTGAGAAATAGAACATGATAACACACAATGTTGATGATAAGTAAAGTGCAGTATGCAACAAAGAAGATAAATGAAAGGATAGAATTGAAAAACACATACTTTTACTTACCTTAGTGCTATAGATAAGGAAGTAAACTACAAGAGAAAGTGAAGGCATCCAATGTGAAGACCATTAGGAAAACTTGTATAAGTTAGTGAAAAAAATAGCAAAAAAATTGAATTTTTTTGCTATTTTTTTCACTAAATATTCTCTACATCATCACAAATCTAACACATTTTATGGTTTTGAAAATGGACGAATAGAAATAAAAATATAAGCAAAAGAAGGAATCTACTTGAAAATAATTGAAAGATTTGAATTTCTAAAAAGTGTTTTTTAATAGAGGGAAATATAAGTCATTTGGTTATTTTGACTTGTGAAAGAGAGAGAAAAGAGATCTGGATACCAAAGGAGCTAGGATGGTAAGAAGACAACATGCTAGATAAGGAGGAGCTATAAGAGTGGCAACAAGTGCACTAAAAGTATGAAACTATGAATCTTAAGCCAATTTTTGAGTATTTTTGTTGAATTAAGTGTATTTTTAGAGAAAAATACACTTTAGTATTTCTAGATGTCAAAATGAAGCAAAATTAGATTTTATAGGTAGGAAAAACCAATTAGGCAAATGGTTTTGAAGGAATTAGGAAAATAATCACAAAATGCACCTTTTTAGGAAAATGCAAGGGGTTATTATAAAAAACAATTGGATTGACCTAGTCAACTTAGTAGCTAAAAATAGGCAAAATCCACATTACCGACTAGTAGGTGTGTGCGACCCTGTATATTTTACAGATAACCAACCTAGTACAGTTTGCCAATTGATCTAAAAAGTTTAGAATGACAATACATTACTAAATATGGGAAAAGAAGAGGGTTGACATAGATTTTTAAGTCAACCAAGAAAAAAATAGGGAAATTTTGGTCAAACTAGGTTGACCAAAGAGCTAAAATGGTACAAAAATGCATGCAAAACACTGAAATAAGGCTAAAATGGCTTGAAATGACTAAGGGTAAAAAGGAATGAGTAGGCTAAAAATAAGGTTAAATGAATAAATTAAATCATTTTAGGATTGTTTTAGATTGAAATTGTAAAAATAATGTATTTTGATGATACATGACATGGAAGATCTAATACATCTTTTATTATTTCTTGGTTATAGGTGATCCAGGTGAATCCATGTACCATTATATTTTTAAAAAGTCTTAAAATTCTATTCAAATCATTTTCACATTGTAGTAATCATCAAGATCTTTCTAGCGCTTTTCGTGGTTTGAAAAACGGAGTCCTAATGCTCAAGATATGGCTAGTTGAAGAAATCTTGCAACAGGGGGTGTTGAAAGTGACGTGGCACTATTGAAAACATTCCAAGTGGACAAATAGCCACTTGACACGTGGAAATATAATTAATTGCAAAAAAAATGTTTGTTTGTTGTTTTTATTCACATATTATTTGAAATTTTCAAACTTTGAAACAAGGTGCCAAAAAAATTGCCACATCACCCATCCCACCAACCAAGCATGGGCCAAGTCAAATCAACGGCCTAAGTGGGTGCCTTTGTCTTAGGAATTTGAAGAGGGGTCAAAAATTTATATTTAAGGCATTGGAAACTGAATTCCCAGCAAATGTGGGACTAAATCAAGTCCCAAGGTGCCAAAAAAGGAGGGAAACATTCAAATTACATGTTAAGGGCGGCCTTCCTCATGCCAAGGCGCCTAGAAAGGTGGGAGGAGGTTTTGAACTCCTGACTTGTCATCTAAAATATTAATTCCTTGATCACTTCAGCCATGGGGACTAAGTGTTATAAAAGGGACTAATTTCTACTTGAATAGACATGAAAAGTAGACTGTGTAAAGAGATTTAAGAAGATTAGAGCCTTGTTTTTGCTTTGTACAGCCTTGGGCCATTATTTTCAGGTCTAAGAGATATTTTTACAGGAAAATAGAGATCAAAAAAGGTGAATTGAAGACTTGTATTGATTTTGGAATCCATTTTTTGCATAAAATTAATGAGAATGGTCCTCACTTTGAACGGACTTGGAGACATAGACTATTGAAGCTGAACTCCATTATCAATTTGCTAGTGAATTCTTTGAATTTTATCTAATTATTATTTAGTTTTGATCTTCAGTTTATATCTAGTTTTAATTTATTTATACAAAATTAAGCAAAAAAGTGAGAAATTGAAGGACCTCTTAAATGTGAACAAGTGATTTTGAAATATACTACACTTGTATTTTCAGTTTACAGATCAAATTTTTGGTATCAGAGCGGTTATTATTTAACAGTGATTGCTAGTGTATGTTGACAAGGTCTAAATCCCAAAAGGGTGAAGGAAAAATCATTGAGTATAATCCAGAGATTGGTTCAAGGCATGCTTCAAGGATGGCCGAAGAAGAGATGGAATCCGAACAAGCTTTCCATTGAGCCTTCATGGACATGAGAAGCATGGTTGAAGAACTATACCATGACAAACAAAGGAAATCTGAGAATGAAAAAGAAGGTGATTCACAAGAATCAAAAGGTAAAGAAACCAAAAAACCTTCTCGATTAGATGACGGTAAAAAAACTATGGAATCTCTCCCTTCACTAAAATTGGATATTAATTTTGAATTACCAATGTTTAATGGTGAAGTTAATGCCAAAAAGTTGGATAATTGGGTCAAACAGATTGCAGTTTATTGTAGGGTCCAAAAGATTGCAGGGGATGAGTCAAAAATTTATTTGGCTACTCTTCGTATGGGAGGCACAACTCTCATCTAGTGGGAGATTAAGTTGAAGAAAACCAAGCTTCAAAAAGGTAACTCGATTTCTACTTGGAATGAATTTATTGAAGAACTCAGAAAGCAATTCTATTCTTTAGGCTATATGCAACAAGCCATGATGGATTGGCAAAGTTTCAGACAAGGAAAAGGCCAAAGTGTTCAAGATTATACACAAGATTTTAGGAAAAAAGCTTTATTTTTGAATGTTCCTCTATACACACAAGAAACACTGCTAAAATATATAGGCGGGTTGCATAGTTACTTAAGACATATGATTCTTCTGTTCAATCCCACTAATTTAGATGCAGTATGTGTTCAAGCCACTCATTTAGAGGCTAGAGGAAAACAATCAAAAGAATCTTTTCCTAAAGTAAAAAGTAAGCAATCTAATGTTAAGCAATCCAAAGGGGAAAGTTCATTAGGAAAGGGTAAATAGAAATCCACTTATACTGTTAAAAAAGAAGAAGGAAAACCATTTTGTAATCATTGCAATAAAAATCATGATGAGTCTAAGTGTTGGAAATTACATCCTGAGTTAAGGCCTAAGAGGTATCAAAATAAAGAAAAGAAGGCTAATGCTATGGTTTAGGACTTAGGTTTAGATTCAGGTGATGAAACTAAGATCACAGCTATGGGATTACATAATGGTTTTTCTCTTTCAGTTTCTAGCACTAATGCTACATCTTCTTCTAAACAGAATTTTGTGCATGTTGATAAAAAAGAAATGAATTGTTCCACATTAGAGTTGTTTCAAAGCATACTAAGATTGACACTCTATTTGATAGTGGTTCACAAGCCAATTTAATTTCTGAAGAGGTTGTTAAGAAGCTAGGCTTACAAACCAATCCCCATTTGAAGCCTTATCCACTAGGTTGGGTGTGTGATAATGTGAAGCTACAAGTCTCACAAACTTGTAGGCTAAGGTTTGCCATCACATCCAAGTTCGTAGATGAGGTTGAGTTGGATGTTGTTCCATTGGACATATGTGGGATTATTTTGGGAAGCCCATATCTTTATGATAGAAAAGCAATCTTCTATAGAGAGGAGAATAAGTACTTGATTGTTAAGGATGGCATTGAATATATAGTTAGAGCACATCACATTAGAACAAGTCTTTCCTTGGTTACAACAGGGCAAATGAAAAGACTAGTTAATTCAAGCAAGACTTTTTATCTCATGTTGATTAAGTCTAAGGAAAAAGAATATTCTCAAGCTTTGGAAAGGTGTGATCCTAGACACAAGAATTAATTAGTTGAAATCATTTATACTTATGATGATGTATTTTAGGATCCTAAGGGCTTACCCCCTAAAAGGGGAGTTCAAAATGAAATTCAGCTATTGTAGGATTCTCCTCTCCCTAACATTGGCATGTACAGGTTATCAGTGGTGGAAATGAGGAAATCAAAAAAATAGGTAATGGATCTATTGGATAGAGGTGTTATTCGTCCAAGTTCATCTCCTATTGGTTCACCAATTATTTTGGTGCCAAAGAAAGATGGCACTTGGCAAATGTGTGTTGATTTTTGTGCCTTAAACAAAATTACTATTAAGAATCATTACCCTCTTCCTCGTATTGATGATTTGTTGGATTAATTAAAACATGCTATTTATTTCACTAAGCTGGATTTGAGAAGTGGATATCATCAAGTAAGAATTGATGAAGGTGATGTGTGGAAAACTGCCTTTAAGACAAAACACAGATTGTTTGAATGGCTTGTTATGCCTTTTGAGTTGTGTAATGCCCTGGCTACATTCATGAGATTGATGAATGATTTTTTTAGATAGTTCCTTGATGATTTTGTTATAGTTTACTTAGATGATATATTGATTTTCAGCAAGTCATGGGAACAGCATGTGATCCACATTAAGAAAGTCATGGATGCATTATGAAGGGAAAAACTTTTTCTAAAAATGTCAAAATGTGAATTTGGCAAGACCTCTTTGATATACTTGGGTTACATTGTAGGACATGGTGAATTGAAAATTGATCCTATAAAAGTGGTAGTCATTGTTAATTGGCCTACACCCACTAACACAACTGATGTTAGAAGTTTTCTTGGTGCAGTACAGTTTTGGTGAAAGTTTATTGCTCAATTTTTATATATTGCATCACCTTTGCATTATTTGACAAGTGTGAAATAGGTCTTTCAGTGGGGAGGCAAACATCAAAAAGCCTTCGACACTTTGAAAGAAAAGATAAGTACTGCTCTGGTCTTGGCACTTCCTGATATACAACAACCATTTGAGATCGAGACATATGCAAGTGAGTACGCTATGGGAGCTATTTTAATGTAAGGTAAGAAACCAATTTGTTATCATTTTGAAACCTTTACAAGTGCAGTAAGAAACTATCCAACTTATGATAAGGAATTGTATGCATTGGTTCAAAGTGTTAAAAAATGGAAACATTACTTAATGGGCAACGAAACAATAATACATACTAATCATCAGCCCTTCAAGTATCTCCAATCATAAACTAAGCTACAATAGTCTAGACATTTTCGTTGGATGGGTTTCTTACAACAATTTCATCTTGTGATCAAGTATAAAAAAGGAATTCAGAATAAGGTTGCAGATATTCTATCTAGGCCTCCTATAGTTGTTGCATCTATTCTTGTACAACATGGTTCTTTGTCTCATGAAAGTTATAAAGAACAATATTTGAATGATCTTGATTTTCAGGATGTTTATAAAGACTTGATGAGTAGTAGACAAGTAGAAGAATTGGACTATCATGTACACAATGACCTTTTGTATCATTTGGGTAAATTATGTATTCCTCAAAATGAGAGGGTGCACATGATTAGAGAAGCACATACTTCTCTTATTTATGGTCATTTTGGAGTTTCTCAAATGGTTGCACATTTGAATATGTATTGTTATTGGCCTCGTATGCAAGAAAATGTTGCTAAATATATAAAGGGATGTATTCTTTGTGCCATAAGTAAACCTAGTAATAGGAAATTGGGACTTTACACTCCTGTGCCTATTCCTACTCACCCATGGGAAAGTGTCTCCATTGATTTTGTGGGGGGTTTGCCTATGACACAAAGAAAACATGACTATTTATATGTGGTTGTGGATAGATTTAGCAAGATGTGTGTTTTGATTCCTTGCACTAAGCAAATTACTGGTGAAGGCACTGCACATTTTTTCTTTAAACATGTATGGGTTCATTTTGGTTTGCCTACTTCAATTATTTATGATCGAGATTCTCAATTTATTGGGGAGTTTTGGTCAACTTTGTGGGGACTAATGGAAACTAAATTAAAAAAGAGCATTGCATTTCATTTATAAATTGACGAACAAATAGAGGTTGTGAACTGCACTATGGTACATTTGCTTAGGGGTTACAACAATAAAAATCCAAAGTTATGGAATGAACAATTGTGTTACATACAACATGCATATAAGCAGGCACTTCATTCTTCTACTATGAAATCTCCATTTGAATTTTGTTATGGATACTTGCCTAAATCTCCTCTAGATGTTTGCTATGGACAGGATACAACTGTTGGTGAACCAAAAGAAGCCATTCGAGCCAAGAAGTTCATTGAACAAATATAGCTCATTCATTAGATTATTCATACTCAATTGGAGAAAAGTCAAGCCAAGTATAAATCTAGGCATGACAAACATTGTATTGATCACCAATTTGTTGTAGGTGATATGGTATGGCTTCACATTAGTAATAAAAGACTGACAGGTGAAGGTAAAAAGTTGAAATCAATTTGGTATGGTCCTTTTTAGATAATGGAAAAAATTGGCATAAATGATTTTTTATTAGATTTACCATCTTACATGCAGATTTATTCAGTTGTAAATGTTGAAAATTTGAGATTGTATGAGCCTCCAATGATAATTTATCATGATGAAAGTGTATTGATTCCTTCCATTGATGATTTTTCTCTTGAATATCTAACAGAATTGCACGAAGATACTATACTTGATAGGAATATGTGGACTTCACGAAGAGGTAATGTTGAATATATTCATGTTGTCTCAAAGGGATGTACCCAAGCAAGGTCAGATGGATGGAAGTCAGAAAGGTGAGGGAAAAATACCCTCACCTCATTACCAATTAATTTCAACTTTCAGAGGTCTAAAAGTTTGCAGTGGGGAGGAATGATCCAGATGGATCCATGTACCATTCTATTTTTAAAAATCTTAAAATTATATTCAAATCATTTTCACATTGTAGTACTCATTGATATATTTCTATCACTTTTTGCGGTTTGAAAAACGGAGTCTCGATGCTCAAGATATGGCTAGTTGAAGAAATCTTGTGATAGGGGGTGTCAAAAGTGACGTGGCACTATTGAAAACATGCCAAGTGGACCAATAGCCACTTGACATGTGGAAAGATAATTCATTGCAAAAAAAATATTGGT
This sequence comes from Torreya grandis, assembly GCA_037957365.1. NCBI lineage: Eukaryota > Viridiplantae > Streptophyta > Pinopsida > Cupressales > Taxaceae > Torreya > Torreya grandis. The sequence goes on from JARHVA010000024.1 coordinate 2,731,802, forward strand.
TTGTTGTTTTTATTCACATATTATTTGAAAATTTCAAACTTTGAAACAAGGCACCAAAGAAACTGCCACATCACCCATCCCACCAACCAAGCATGGGCCAAGTCAAATCAGCGGCCTAAGTGGTCACCTTTGTCTTAGGAATTTGAAGAGGGGTCAAACATTTCTATTTAAGGCATTGGAAACTGAATTCCCAGCAAATGTGGGACTAAACCAAGTCCCAAGGCGCCAAAAAAGGAAGGAAACACTCAAATTACATGCTAAGTGCACCCTTCCTCATGCCAAGGTGCCTACAAAGGTGGGAGGAGGTTTTGAACTCTTGACCTATCATCTAAAATATTAATGCCTGGACCACTTCATCCATGGGAGTCTAAGTGTTATAAAAGGGACTAATTTCTACTTGAACAGACATGAAACACAGACTGTGTAAAGAGATTTAAGAAGATTAGAGCCTTGTTTTTGCTTTGTATGGCCTTGGGCCATTATTTTCAGGTCTAAGAGATATTTTTATAGGCAAATAGAGATCAGAGAAGGTGAATTGAAGACTTTTATTGATTTTGGAAGCCATTTATTGCACAAAATTAATGAGAATGGTCCTCACTTTGAACGGACTCGGAGACGTAGGCTATTGAAGCCAAACTCTGTTATCAATTTGCTGGTGAATTCTTTGAATTTTAACTGATTATTATTTAGTTATGATCTTCATTTTATATCTGGTTTTAATTTATTTATACAAAATTAAGTAAAAAAGTGAGAAATTGAAGGATTTCTTAAATGTGAACAAGTGATTTTTGAATATACTACAATTGTATTTTTAGTTTACAGATCAATAGGGATGATCCAAGTTTTGGAGATTGGTAGACATGTCTTGGCTACCAGATCTACTAGAGTGTGTAAAGATAGGAGATAGATTTAGGTTAGTAGTTTTAAGCATAAGAGGGGTAGTTGACATGTGTAGGATTCCCTTAAGTGTAGATCTATTAGTCATGTTCTTTAGATGCTGGGAATGATTGATTAACACCTTCAAATGAGAGGTGGATGAGGATGTGATAGAAGTAGCTATCACTTTAGAGGATGTGCATTCCATCTTAGGGCTACTGATGGTGGGAGCACTAATGACTATAGACATACTAGATAGCTTGAGGAGAGGAAAGCCTTAGCCATGTGGGTTACAGGCTTGAAGATAATATTATTAGGTAGGAGAGTTAGTATGTTTGATGTATATACATCATAGATTTTAGATATATGGAAGGTTATGATAGGACTTTTGACACAACTAGTGCTATGTCATAAGTCGAATGGTAAGGTACCACTATTTTTGGTATCCTTGAGTACGATGATCCTAGAGGAGGGAGTAATATATTATCTTAGCTTTATCACCTAGGTCCAGCTCATACATGATCTATATGAGGTGATGGTTAAAGGGTAGAAGTTGATAAGACTGATCATATTACTGATGGCTTGGATATATGATAAGTTTATCATGTATCAATTGGATGGATTGCCCCATCTAGTTAATGATTGGTTACCTTGAGTATGGAGATGGAAAGAGGACCAGGTAACATGAGTCATGCCCCATGTGACAATGTTATAGATGGTGAGATGCATAGAAATAGTGTGGCATCCATAAAGGTACATAATGACTACATGGTTGAGTTGGTACATAGTCACACCAGCTAAAACAAGGACAAAGGTGATTGGACACTATACTTGGTAGAGAGAGCCACATTCGATGTTACAAGTACCAAGATAGATTGGCTTATCTCATCTAGTGGCACTAATATTGATGCCTAAATAGTGAACTCAACATGTGCGAGAGTCATGGGGGAGGATAGGATTAGGGCCACTAGTGATGAGGTCAATGCTCAGACCACATCATGAATGACCATGAATTGGATGAGCATGATAGGGATAAGAGCAAGGGGAGAGGGATATGTAGGTAGTGGCACCAGAGATACCACCACAAAATATACATCAAGATGAGCTATGATCACTAAGGACATGACATTGATAGAGGTAGGAAGAATAGGAGAGAGTGGAGACTATCACCATCCCTGATGATCCAGTAGGTGATCCATAAGAGAGCTAGATGATAGAGAGGCCAATAAAACATAGGATGAGGCAGACATGAGCCATGAAAACCATATTTGAGCTAAGGAGGTAACCTATAGAGGAGGTGCTAGGAGGTCACATGGATAGAGAGACTATAATAGGTGGTCGTACAGATGGAGAGACTGTGTTAGGTAGTCATACAAATGGGGAGACCATAGTGGCCAAAACGCAAATAGGTAATAAAGAAAGATTAAATTATTGATTAATTTTTTAATTTGAAATAGAGACTAGAGGTTTATAGATATTATGAGATATAACAATGATCTAATATCTATTTGGGTGTGATTTTATAAGCGTAGTAGAGGATGAAGAGGAAAGATGGGGGTTCCTTATGAGGGGATCAATCCATGATGTCTTGGATGAAAATATATAGCCATATGACCTTACTTCGTTAGAGGACCCCAGTGTACCATCTGCTGCAAATTAGGTGAGTCAGTTAAGATTAGCAGGGGAGGCAACAAGGTAGATATGAGCATATAGAAAGAGCATGCACCCACCAGTAGAGATGGGTGTAGGTGAGATATGGGCATGGTAGGACTTGGTAAAGGAGAGAGCTACACATCTGGTTATAGCGACAAAGATGACACAAGAACATATAACGATCCCAACCTATATGACATAGGTGTAGGAGTAGGAGAGGGTGACATATATGGTGACCTTAGCCTTGTTGGCATAGGTACAAGCATGATTTGAACATCTAGAGTGAAAGGTAGATGGATTAAGATCTTAGATGGCCTCCTTACAGTGTACTATTCAGAGGATTCAGACTAAGGCCTCAATGTGCAACATGGCTAGACCATGAGATAGGTAGAATAGAGCCTAGCCATAAAGCTAGAACATTGTATATAGTTGTATCAAAGCTTATATATATATATATATCATTTTGGCATATTGAATGTTGATTATGTATGTTGGCATCATTATGGTTGTGGATGTGGATGCTTTGGATATATTTATTTCTAGCACATGTATTTCATTACTGTTGTATATGCTATAGTAAATATATGGGATGTGGTTTCTTTTCTAGATTTGTGTAGAACACATGCATGGTTAAAAATAAATAGGAAAAAAGAACTTGGTAATATAATCAATCAAAAATATACTACACACTATTTCAATTTGTGTGTAATAACAAGAAAATAAATAAGTATAAAGAACCAAGGGATGATAAAACAAGATGGTAAAAAGGAATTTGTTCCAAAACCAAAGTGAAATATTTTATCACCAAATTAAAACAAGTAAAATCATACTAAATCATGTTGGGAATTATGAAAAAAATGTAAAAAAAATGGAAGGTATGTAAAAGGGCACAAATGGATATAAAAACAAATGAATTAAGTCAATCAATTATACTAAATCATGTTTGGAAGTATAAGAGAAAAAAAAAAACTGTAAAAGATTAGTCTTAAATTTATCACACTAATTCAAGCTAGGAAGTATGAAAAATGCAAGAAATGGTTTAATTCTTACATGCACTCAGAAAATAAGAGCAAAAGAGAAATGAAGTAAGCATAAAAAACATACTAAATCAAGTTGGGAAGCATGTTAATGATGTGTAACTTCATAATCAATCACATCTTATCTCATAGTTGATACGTAATTTTGTTTGTGACTTATATTACTATAAAATTTTGTAAGGAATGTTGGGTCCTATCCATAGTCTTAAGAAATAACTCACAAAGAGAACACCACTAGGGTGGAATAAATAGGAAAAATCAGGTAACAAAAGATGTGGGTAATAGGAAGGAAAAAGGTGGTAATTTTTAAAGAATGTCATGTCCTATCCATGGTATTACAAAGTAACTAAAAAATGAGATCCCAAGAGGAGTGATCAGTAGAAAAAATAATATTTCTCAAGAGTAAATATTAGGGAAATAAGGAATGAAAAAGGGAGTGTTAAAATTAGGACATAGGCATCTTAGGAGAAGACCTTAGGAGACAAGAGGCATATTAAGGACATGAAAAGACACTAAGTGACTAGTGACCATCAATGTACAAAGAAAACATGTTTGTTAAAGACACAAAGATTTTTAGGTAGATAATCAAGCTACTAAGATAAATTCATGAAGGTAGATTGGTATAAAAAAATATAAAATAGATCTACCTTCCCACAACATGTTCCCCATTCTTCAGAACCCCTTATAGAGCCATCAATCTACTATAAAGATTGGGTACTTGCATGAGAAATTAGGTAGCACTTTTTTTTTTTAAATTTTCTTTTACTAATCTACTGGCCTACCATACCAAAAGGAGCTCAACTCTACCGTGAGGCCAACTATGGATTTTGAGCTTCGACTAGAAGGAGATGTGCTTTAAATCATGTATTTTAGTGTGATTTGATTTTTGAGAATATTTTTGCCTTTTATACTATTACCTTTTGTAAAATGATTTGGCTTTTAAATTTTGTATTGATTTTTAATATTCCTTCTCCATATGGATTTGGAATGACCAATCATGAGAGATATAGTAATACACATGACTGAACTTTAGGCTAAGTCTAAAGGAGGCTAAGTAACCAAAGACAAAGACTAACTAGGACACTTAGGCTTAAAAATGAAATAGAATGTTATCTCAAGTCTCAACTATGTATATGCCTAGTTTACAAAAAAGGAAGAAAGGAAAAAAGAGATCTAAAAGTGGAACAATATAAGAAAAGTATAATGAGATATATTGTTTGCTAACTAATCACATGGTAAAAAGGAGGAAAGGACCAAAGGGAACATGGTTTGTATAACCAAGTCATAATGATAATTATCTGTGAAAAATAGAGATAAGAAAACAAACAATCATGAAGACACAAGAAGGGAGTTTTGAGAAAAAATCAATAAAGAAAGAGAAAACAATGATTAAAAAAGACAATCTTATACAAAAATATAAGTAAGACATAGTACAAAAGATAAAATCACTATATAAGAAAAATATGAATTTAACACAATGTCAAATAATATAATAGATAGAAAAATAAAATTTAAGCACACATCCAATCAATATGTAAATGAAAAGGAACCATGCATGTGTTCATAATTACTAATAAATCTGCCTACACACATTGTCCAAGACATTGGATAAATCTATATGAAACTAGATACGAACTACTATTAGTGTCTCATCAATCTTCAATGAAAACTGGGAAAATATTTCTATTCTAAATCTCCTCAACTAAAAAAGTAGGAATGATCAAAATATTGTGTTGAGTGAAATTAGGAAAGGGATGATCAAGGAAATGCATGGGAGCAAGATCTACAAGAGATGTAGGAATCACCAGTGGAGAAGGATCCACAGGTAAAGGACTCATGGGTAGAGAAATATCCATAGGTAAGGGAAGGTCCATAGGTGAAGGAATCATGGATGGAGGCATAGAAGGTGATAGAGGGACCACATGATGGGATGGAACCACTAGAAGTAGATCCATGAGAGAAGAAAAAAGAGCCTTCTTGTAGGAACAACCTATGGGAAGAATGAAAGAAGATCCAAGAATAGCTATAAGGTGATCCTTAAGATGTTATTGAAGGATGTCATAATGATCAGTGCGATGAGTGCCACATTAGTGCCATAGATAATATACCTCACCGTACTTAGGTATATATTCAAGTATAACCTTTAGGGGAGGCATGGCTTTGTCTAAAGAAGGAGAGGAAGGAGGTAAAGTATCAATATATTATTGTAACTTATGATAATGGGTATAATAATGATTATCTATCCCATGGAAGCAAGAGATATGCTTGTGAGTGGTCTTACAATAAGCACTCATAGAAGGAGATATAATAGGAGTGGAAGAATCCAAAGAACACTCATTGGCCCATTTGGTGGGTAATAGAGCCATCTGAGGTAAAGGATGCAAACCATAATCAAAGGAAGGTGGTGATGGAAGAGGAATGAAACTAGGATCAATGAAAGGAACAATGGGATGAGAAGCAGGGGTAGGCTCAGTAAGATCAAGAGAAGGAATAGGCTCAACTATAATAAGAGCAAGAATGGGCTCAACTATAGTAGGAACAAAAATAGACTCTCATAAGGACTCTACTAAGGGAGGAACAAGATCTATAGAAGATCTAATAAGGGTCACACTAATCTCAGGAGTAAACCAACTATGGTGATCAGGGTACCTAACAAAGTAGTAAGGCCCGATCATAACATGATCCATGAGCATACTCCTATGAGGCTCCTAAAAAATTGGAGGTGTTGGGGTTATCTCTACCCTATGATAAAGAGGAAAAATACTAAAATTAATAGCTATAAATAAAGGAGGATAGGAAGATATAAAAAAACACTTAAGTAAAGAAAAACAATAACATATAATCTCGATATCAAGGGCCTAGACAAGACTGCATAAGAATGGATCATCTAAGGAATAACCATCATCATAATCTAGGGTGTGAAGATTAATGACAAAATTAGGGATAACCTTATCATCTAAGGAAGTGTGATGAATAGAATGTCGAGTCTTGGTAAGACTACAAGAATATCATCACAAGGAGGTTTATGAGAATGAGGATGCAAAGAAGCAAGAAATTGTGAGATGAAGTGAGGTGAGAGATCAAAAGTTTTAATATTTAGGTTAATTTCATTAGGCTCATCATCATCAAAATATAAGAGGTTAGGGGGAATATTCCCAATGAGTTCAGGATGCCCATTATAACCTCAAGTTGAATTAATGGGAAAATTAAGACATTAAGATTCATGGAATGGAATGCTAGGCAAAGGTTAAAGAGTAAGAATCGTGAAGACATCATGGTCTTGGAATTGTTTAAAATTCCAAGGGTTAGTGTCACCACGAAGCCTATAAATGGCTCCATTATGAGGGAATTTAATACATTTGCAAGCAAAAGAAGTAAAAACTTTCATACGATGAGTCCACAACCTAACAAGAAAAATGTTATAAGAAAGGGGAAAGTTAAATATCATCATCTTTACATGAATAGTGATAGGTGGGAAAGTAATGGAAAGCCACACACAACCTAGGGGATACCTTTTCCTTCTATCATATACTTGGTAGGTGTTGTGTGTAGACTTGATATTGAATTCTAAATATATAAGGGTCTTAATGAAGTCAAGAGAGGCAATATAGGTGTAATAACCCTCATCAATCAATGCACACTTAACTTGGGTATCGCCTATTTGAACGCTAATGAATAAGGTAGGATCATCCACATGAATAAGAATCTCATTAGGAATCATAGAAGCTATGGGATTTTTAAGGAAAGAGAAGTGTATATAGTTTCATCAACATTGACAGACATCTCTTCACATTGTTGTAATATACTATCCTCAAATATAGATAAGGCTTCCTCCCATTCTATTAGGGGAGGATGAAGGACATTCATCTCGAATAATATTTGTATAAGATAGTTTTTATGATATGGAAAAGTCCTCATAATATCAAGGAATGGAATTTTGGATGGGAGATTAGTGAGTTCCACAATGGGATCCCATTCATCATAACCCATAAGAAGGTTATTAGATATAGGTGCATAATTATTTAGGAGGTCCTCAGAAGGAGGAATCAAAGTGCATTGAAATTTTTGTTGATAAGAAGAATAAATCTTAGAACATGGTTGTAAATTATGTTGTGATGATGAAGTAGCTAATTCAAGTTGATTTTAAGAATTGGTATAATAAGTGTTAGTAGAAGCTTGATTATCATTAGTGTTAGAAGATGATGGAATAGTGGTAGAAATACAAAACGAAGTGTTATCCAAGGGAGAATAAAAAATTGAATCATCAAAAGTAATAAGGTCATCTTGCCCCAACTCATTTAAATGAGTTGGAGAAGAATCCTTGATAAGATGATATGCTCTAGATGAAGGAGGAATATAGATAGGTTAGGAATCGATAAAATCAACCACCCTTCACATATTAGTCATGCTAACCACATTCTCTTCAGAAGTGGTTTCAACAAGACTTTCTACATTATTGGTGGAAGGGGTGGCTTTATCTTGATTGTCTTGAATAAGTTGATAATTAGGAAGAGGGTATTTGTAGATAGATAAATGAGCGTTGACTTGGTTCAAAGAATGAGATTTATCATGTGATTTATAATCCTTAAAATCAATTTCATAAGTTTATTGATGTTTTTAAATGATAGAATCATGATCAAAATTAGGACCCAGAAGAAAGTCCATAGCTAAATTACGAAGTTGTCTACAGGTCTCATGAGAATGACCCCAACTAGTGTGAAACTAATAGAACTTATTAGGATCATACCAGGATTTCATAGGATGAGTAAGGTCAAGTTCTCATAGAAGAGGCCTAGGTAGATTCTTAAGCAATTCAAATGAGGATAGAGGTTTATAAACATTAATGTTGTTTGGTGAAGATAAGTGAGGATTGGTATATTATTGAGAAGGGGGAGTTGGTTCTGAAGAAGGGGTAGGAACAACAACTTGAACATTGTGAAAGGTGTCATAAGAATCTATAATACCATCATTGGTAACATTGCAATTTTTATTCTTAAGTAAGATATGAGGACCCACATAAGGTTGGGGTGGCTCGAATTGATGCATAATGAAATTATGTCATTTATCATAGTTAATAGCCTCCTCCAATGTTAGTGGAGAGAGAGTGCATACCTGATATTGAAGTTTAGGAAAAAGGGCAATGGTAAAGAGATGGAAAAGATTATCATTAGCCATGTTATGTTCACATTTGATTGACAAAGTTTTCCACCTTTTAACAAAGGCTTGAGCAGTTTCATTTTCAAGTTGTTTGAAATTTATGAAGTGGGACAAAGTGTTTTTAGGAAGATCACTAGTTTGGAATTTTTAAACTAAAGCATTTACTAAATCCTTCAAACTAGTAATGGAATGAGTTCTAAGTTGGTTTTACCAATCCAAGTCATCACCTTTGAGAGTTTTGGCTAAGAGTTTGGTAGTGGAAAAGGTATTTAATTTCACCCAATCCTTATAAAGATTTCCAAAAATTTTAAGATGAAGGGTGGGATCAATTGATCCATTATAAGAAATTGCAGGTGTGATACCTCTTATATCAATGTTAGAAATTTGATTAGTGAGAGGTTCATTTTAGAGATGCTTAATGGTTTTATTGACCAAATGAGGTTGAGGAATGAGATTTATTTGAGAATATTGAAGAGGAGGGGGAGCATTCTAGTTATGTGTGCCCCAAGCCATTGGTTGAGGATGAGATTGAATATGAAGAAGGTGGTTTTGCATTCTCATCATTTGATTTGTGTTATGATATTGAAAGGTATTCATTTGATTGAGTTTTTTTAAGAATATTTTATGTGTTTGATTGGCATTATTAGAAGAATTAGAGGTGGTCTTAGTGGCTTGGGTACCACTATTGGTGTTAATAGGAGCTTGAGAAGAATGTGATGCACTAGTGACAAAATTTGATTGTCTATCAAAAGAAGGACTAGTGAATGGCTGATAAGAAGAAGCACTAGTAACATGATTACATTGGGTAGAAAATGATGCACTAGTGGAAAGATTAAGGATAGTGGATTTTATGAGAGGACTATTAGATGTATAACCTGCCATGTTAGTGGATATAATAGGCATGGAGGTGGAAGAAGTTAGAGAAGAAGAGGTCATGTTATGAGAAGGGGTCATAATCAAAGGAAGAGGATAAAAATAAAAGAAAGTGGTAACCCAAAATATAGTTTAGAATGTAGGAGTAGGTGAATGAGGCTCTTCAACTTGACCACTAATCATAAAATTGTAAATGGTAGAAGGATCCTTTCCTCGATGTTGAGGAAATTTAAAGATAAAGAAGATAATTTTAGGTGTATAATCTAATTTGGGTTGTTATTATAATGCGAAAAGAGTATTATTCTATGAATAGGTATTAGGAGGGGTCCCACAGTTCATTATATGAGTGACGATATGAAAATTACTAACATGCAAGAGATGAACCCTACTCTATCTATGGGAGACCCTATGAGGGTTGGTAAAATTCATCATGTTTGTTGACTGCAACTCAATATGATCATCAAGCATAAAGTCCATTATGAAGGGAAGAAAAGAAAGATGAAAAATCAAGGAAATAGGAAATGACAAAAATAGTATAGGGTTGACTGGGTTGACCTAGCACAAAAATAGGGTCAACTAGGTTGATCCAGTATAGTGAACAGAGATTGGAAAAAGAGGAAGCAAGGTCTAAATACTATATAGGGTTGACTGGGTTGATCTAGTACAGTGAAAAAAGGTTGGAAAAATGTACAAGGTTGACTAGGTTGACCTAGTACAATAGAGGGAAATCAAATAAGCTTATAACAAGATTGTGAAATGAAACAATATAAATTTTGCAAGTAGTTTAAAAATAAATAACTAAAAGGAAATAAATAGTCAATTGTATTAACACTAACCAATTAAATTGAAGCATACAACGCAAAACCTTGCACCAATACTGGCTAGTGCAAGTTTTTTTAATACAAAATAAAATTAAACAAAAAGCAAACAATCAACTTTAAAAGTAAATAGATAAATAATTGGTCAACCTGAAAGTTTATAAGATTATTAAGATATGATTTTAAATGCAATGAGAAACTGGTTTTAAACAAGGAACTAGAATGACAATCTAAGGATGGTTTTAGGTAGTTTAGGCTGAAAGGGACTATAGTGGAAATGATATAGGCTTGGTACTAGGGCCTATCCCCTCACTTTACACACTACAATGATAAGGGTGTTAGGTGCTTAGCCAGAATATACCATTAACCATGCTTTATACTTGAGCAGAGTATCAAGTCAGTGTCCACTTTGGTGATGAAATCTAAGTAGGTTGGCTTTGGGTAGACAAATGTTAAAATACTTGTTTAGATTTTGTGATTTGGCCATGCGTGCATACAAAAAATAGTGAACTAAATGATTAATTAAAAACCACCTAATTAAGCTATGTGATCTATTCTAAGCATGCAAGCAAAAATAAAAGAAAGTGTGAACTAATTACTAGCATAAAAGGTTAATTATAACTTTGAAACAAGGTACAATGTTGATATAGTCAAAAATTTATGCAAAAAATACATAATAGGGTCAACAGGGTCAAACCTATATTATTGAAGCAAGGTCTGAAAATGAAAAGGGTCAACAGAGTCAACCTTGTTATCTAGACAACACACATAACACAAAATTGGGTCAGTAGTAGTGATCCAATTAACTATGTAAGGAAAGTTTTGAAGACTACAACTATAAAAGGAAAGACTGTAAAGAAGGAAATAGAGAGATAGAAAGGAACCTTTGGTGGATCAGAGATGCAAAGAATGAAGATTTACAAAAATATCAGTTGTTGACTATGCAAAGAATGAAGTTTTCCACCTTTTAAAAAAGGCTTGAGTAGTTTAATTTTCAAGGTGTTTGAAACTTATAAAGTGGGCCAAAGTGATTTCATGAAGATCACTATTTTGGAATTTTTGAACTAAAGCATTTACTAAATCCTCCAAACTAGTAATGGAATGAGTTTTAAGTTGGTTGTACCATTACAAGGCATCACATTTGAGGGTTTTGGCTAAGAGTTTGGTAGTGGAAAAGGTGTTCAATTTTACCCAATCTTGATAAAGATTTCCAAATGTTTTAAGATGAAGGGTGGGATCAGTTGATCCATTATAAGAAATTATAGGTGTGATACCTCTTATATCAATGTTAGCAATTTGAGTAGTGAGAGGTTCATTTTGGAGATTCTTAATGGTTTTATTGACCAAAGGAGGTTGAGGAATGAGATTGATTTGAGAATATCAAAGAGGAGGAGGAGGAAAATTCTAGTTATGTATGCCCCAAGCCATTGGTTGAGGATGAGATTGAATATGAAGAAGGTAGTTTTGCATTCTCATCATTTGATTTGTGTTTTGAGCTTGAAAGGTATTCATTTGATTGAGTTATTTTAAGAATAGTTGATGTGTTTGATTGTGATTGTTAGAAGAATTAGATGTGGTCTTAGTGTCTTGGGTACCACTATTAGTGTTAATAGGAGTTTGAGAGGAATTATGAGAATGTGAGGAACTAGTGGAAAAACTTTCTTATCTCTCGAAAGATGGACTAGTGAATGGTTGAGAAGAAGAAGCACTAGTAGTCTTCAAAACTTTCCTTACACAGTCAATTGGATCAAAAATAATGACCCAATTCTATGTTATGTGTGTTGTTTGGATAACTAGGTCAACTCCGAGTGACCCTTTTCAATCTTAGACCTTGCTTCGATAATACAAGTTCAACCCTGTCGACCATATTATGTATTTTGTGCATACATTGTTGACTGTATCAATAGTGTACCTTGTTTCAAAGTTAGAATTAACATTTTATGATAGTAATTAGTTCACACTTTCTTTTCTTTTTACTTGCATGCTTAGAATAGATCACATAGCTTAATTAGGTGGTTTTTAATTAATCATTTAGTTCACTATTTTTTATTTTATGCATGCATGGCCAAATAACAAAATATAAATAATTATTTTAACATTTGTCTACCCAAGGCCAACTAACTTGGATTTCATCACCAAAGGGGAAGCTAACTTGATACTTTGGTCAAGTATAAAACATGGTTAATGGTATATTATGGCTAAGCACCTGACACCCTTATCATTGTGGTGTGTAAAGTGAGGGGGTAGGCACCAATACCAAGTATATATCATTTCCAATATGTTATGTTCACATTTGTTTGAAAAAGTTTTCCACCTTTTAACAAAGGCTTGAGCAGTTTCATTTTTAAGTTGTTTACAATTTATGAAGTGGGCCAAAGTGTTTTCAGGAAGATCACTAGTTTGGAATTTTTGAACTAGAGCATTTACTAAATCCTTCAAAATAGTAATGGAATGAGTTCTAAGTTGGTTGTACCAATCCAAGGCATCACCTTTGAGAGTTTTGGATAAGATTTTGGTAGTGGCAAAGGTGTTAAATTTCACCCAATCATTATAAAGATTTCCAAATGTTTTAAGATGAAGGGTGGGATCAGTTGATCCATTATAATAAATTGTAGGTGTGATACCTCTTATATCAATGTAAGAAATTTAAGTAGTGAGAGGTTCATTTTGGAGATTCTTAATGGTTTTATTGACCAAAGGAGATTGATAAATGAGATTGCTTTGAGAATATCTAGAGGAGGAGGGGAAACATTCTGGTTATGTTTGCCCCAAGCCATTGGTTAAGGATGAGATTGAATATGAAGAAGGTGGTTTTGAAATCTCATCATTTGATTTGTGTTAAGAGCTTGAAAGGTATTCATTTGATTGAGTTTTTGTAAGAATAGTTGATGTGTTTTATTGTCATTTTTAGAAGCATTAGAGGTGGTCTTAGTGGCTTGGGTACTACTATTGGTGTTAATAGGAACTTGAGAGGAATTATGAGAATGTGAGGCACTAGTGGAAAAATTTGATTGTCTATCAAAAGATGGACTAGTGAATGGTTGAGAAGAAGAAGCACTAGTAGCATGATTACATTGGGTAGAAAATGATGCACTAGTGGAAAGATTAAGGATAGTGGATTCTATGAGAGGACCACTAGATGTAGAACTTTCCATGTTAGTGGATATACTAGGCATGGAGGTGGAAGAAGTTAGAGAAGAAGAGGTCATGGTATGAGAAGGGGTCATAATCGAAGGAAGAGGCTAAGATTAAAATAAAGTGGTACCCCCAAATCTAGTTGAGAGTGTAGGAGTAGGTGAATGAGGCTCTTCAATTTGACCACTAATCATAAGATTGTTAATGGTAGAAGGATCCTTTCCTGGATGTTGAGGAAATTTAAAGATAAAGAAGAGAATTTTAGGTGTATAATCTAATTTGGGTTGTTATTATAATGAGAAAAGAGTGTTATGCTATGAAGAGGTATTAGGAGGGGTCCCATAGTTCATTGTACGAGTTACAATATGAAAATTACTAACATCCACGAGAGGAACCCTACTCTATCTATGGGAGACCCTATGAGGGTTGGTAAAATTTGTCATGTTTGTTGACTATAACTTAGTATTGTCATCAAGAAGAAATTCCATTATGAAGGGAAGAAAACAAAGATGAAAAAGCAAGGAAATAGGAAATGACAAAAATAGTACAGGGTCGACTGGGTTGATCCAATACAGTGAATAGAGATTGGAAAAAGAGGAAGCAAGGTCTAAAAACCATACAAGTTTGACTGGGTCAATCTAGTACAATGAACAAAGGTTAGAAAAATGTACAGGGTCGACTTGGTTGACCCAGTACAATAGAGAGGGAAATTTAAGAAGCTTATAATAGATTTATGAAATAAAACAAGATATCTTTTGCAAGAAATTTAAAAAGAAATAATTGAAAGGAAATAGATAGTCAATTGGATTAACACTAACCAATTCAATTGAAGCACACAACACAAAACCTTGCACCAATGCTGGCTAGTGCAAGTTTTTTCAATACAAAATACAATTAAACAAAAAGTAAACAATCAACTTGAAAAGCAAATAGATAACTAATTGGTCAACCTAAATGTTTATAAGATTATTAAGATGTGAATTTAAATGTGATGAGAAATTATTTGTAATCAAGGAACTAGAATGGCAATCTAAGGATGGTTTTAGGTAGTTTGGGCTGAAAGGGATTGTAGTGGAAATGATATAGGCTTGGTATTGGGGCCTACCCCCTCACTTTACACACCACAATGATAAGGGTGTTGGGTGCTTAGCCAGAATATACCATTAACCATGCTTTATACTTGACCAAAGTATTAAGTCAGCTTCCCCTTTGGTGATGAAATCCAAGTAGGTTGGCCTTGGGTAGACAAATGTTAAAATACTTATTTAGATTTTATGATTAGGCCATGTGTGCATAAAATAAAAAATAGTGAACTAAATGATTAATTAAAAACCACCTAATTAAGCTATGTGATCTATTATAAGCATGCAAGCAAAAAAGAAAAGAAAGTGTGAATTAGTTACAAGAATAAAAGGTTAATTCCTGTTAAGTTGTGGAGCTAAAAGCTTCACTGATGCAAACATGGAGGTTGCTGAAGTGTCACAGTAATCGATGTTGGTCAGGCCAACTGACGTTGGTCATAGGTGGACCAGAAGCTGCTGACATCGGTCAGGATCGGCTGACGTCGGTCATATATGGACAGACAAGGACCGACTGTCAGGAATCTAGAACAACAAACATGCTCTGATCCACTCGTTAGGATCTTGCTCCTCAGATAGAGCACAGTATGATTACCAAATATATAAGCAATTGAATATGCGGAAATAACCAGAAACACAAGTAACTAGAATTCACCAATAGCACAGAATATGAGAGACAATACACTATCTTGTATTAACACTATACAGAAAAGAATACATCAAAGAGCCGCCACACTCTTTCACCTTACAGAGATTCGCCACACCTCAAGTGTATAGTAATTCTTCTCACACACACTCTCCTACACAAAAACGGTCCCAACAACCAACTCACACACAGAATTGGTGTTCACCTCACCAACCAGTCAGTAATAACCCTGCCGGTACATCAAGCACTCTATAGCACTTCAAGCTGATCTCTCATGAACCTGCAACCTGCAATTCAAAGACCAAACTTACATGTAGATCTCCAATGAGCTTGCAACAACCTGCAACTCATAGATCTTACAACTAGAAGGAACTCTTCCTTTTTATCTCATGCCTTAAACAATACATGCCAATGGGTCTATAAATAGATCCCTAACTCAAACGCTAACTAAGACTCTTAATTTAGACAATTATCCTCGCAGCCCAAGACTCTGGCTGGTCTTGACATGCAAACTCATCGTTCACTTAACTAACTGTCCGTGAAACGAACACTTCGGGAACACACAGGCGACCGACGTCGGTCCCTGCTGGTCTGATTCTGCCGACGTCGGCCGACTTCCTGCCGTCGCCGGTTGCATTCTGCACTGGACTCTACCGACGTCGGTCATGCTGTCGACGCCAGTTCCTGTAGAACTCAGCAACCATCTGTTCCTAGTTTGCAAAGGTTGAAGCTTTTAGCTCCACAACCTAACAATCTCCCACTTGGAGATAAACAGCTGCAACCTGTACCTGTACCTGTACACCGTCTAGTTTGTTTCCTTGGATTTGTATCCCTCCTCAAGATCACTCTTGAAGACCAACCACCACAAAATCCATGATGCAAAATCTATCATCCAAATTACCTGCCACATCCGCATCTACAACCATGTAGAAAAAGAACTTGACCCTGCATAGCATGTGCACCTGCTGCTGGTCCCACTGAACTGCCCTTCAGTATTACTCTCCCAGATTGACTCCAAACTTGTGACAACTCCCACTGCTTGGGAAAACTCAGGTTTAGTACATACCATGCACTCAACCTCATTATGTGAATCAAGACACCTGTTCTATGAACTGTCTAACCATCGGCGTGCTAACCGGCTTCACACAATCATCCTGAAACAAAGTCAAAAAGACCTCCATGTCTCTAGAACACACTCATGCTAAAGAATCTTGCTGCTCCCAGATTCTCCATGACAAACCCCTGAACTAGCTTTACCTTTAGTTCAGCAATACCTATATATGTAACCCTGCAACAAGCACATCATACAGAAAATAGAATAGTGTAGCTAATACTATCCAACCTGGGAAAGAGAAACACAATGATCAAACCTCCATTGCCCTGTAGCTAATACAAGATCATATGCCCTGATCTTCCATCTCACGTATCCATTTTCGCTCTTCTTCATCCTCAACATCCATTCGTCTCTCAGTGCTTACTTCCAGCTGGCAACACTACCCAAAACACCTGTTTGGTTCTCCTCCAAGGAATCACATCCTCATCCATGCCAAGCTCCCACTGTTTCCTGGATCTACCTGTTCTGCTTCTTCAACAACTTCCTGGTCCTATGCCATAAGTGAGCAACAAGTAGTGTAAAGAAGGGAAATGACGAATTTAAGAACTTACTTACACCTTCAGTCCTCCATATGGGCGCTTGAGACTCCATGACAACTCGCTGTCCACCCAAAATTCGTCTCAGTAACCGATGCCGGTCACATCTCAGTCTACATCCGACCGATGTCGGTTCCCTGCGACTGCCTCCCTACCGACGTCGGTTTCCCCTGGCCGACGCCGATCTCTGTCTGCCCCGAGTCACCGACGTCGGGCTGAACATAGCCGACGTCGGTCCCTGTCTAGACACCGACGCCAGTTTTCCTGCCGATGTCGGTCTCTGTGTTTTTCTTGTGAGACCTGACTTTTTCCCACGAGCTCTTTTTGGATCAAAACCTTGTCCAAATCACCCTTGCTCTGCTCAGAATTCCTCTACACCTTATGCTGAACTCTGTCCGTCACTTTCTCCTTGAAAACCAAGGCTTTCCCGTTCTTGTCACTAACATCGGATTCCTCAAGAAACCTTACCTTCTTCTTCTGCATACAGAAACCACGATCCATGCCTTCCAAATCCGAAAGCATATTCTTTGACTCAAGAACCAGCATCTCCTTCTTATCTATGTGACCAAGCCTATCAGGCCACATCTCTGAATCTACAGCTGAGGTAGATAACCCAGAAAGAGAATCAGTAAAACAAGTAGATAGATAAAGCGTACCTACTTTCTTACCTCTAGCTATAACAAGTGTACCCTTGGTAACCTTCCAAGAGTCCGCTATGAGAGTTACTGTGCAACCCTCTTCACCCAAACTTCTAACCGAAATCAGATTCCGCTTCAGAACTGGGACATGCATGACCTCCTTTAACACCCATGTGTCACCTGTCTGCAATTTCAGCTTCACTTTGCCTTTGCCAACAATCTGACAAGACTTACCATCCCTTACACAAATTTCTCCAAAGTCTCCCTGGACATACTCATGAAAAAATTCTCTATGTGGAGATGCATGAAAAGAGGCACCAGAATCTAATACCCAAGATTCTACTTTATCCAAAGAACATACCAGAGCATCCTGTGCAACGTAGCCTGCAACATCTGCTTCTTCTCCGTGTTCTTCATGATGATCTTCACCCGATCTGCAATCTCTCTTTAAGTGCCCTTGCTTTCCACATTTCCAGCAGGTTATTCTGCCATACCTGGACTTGGATCTTTTGCCTATCTTCGACCTTGATCTCCCACGCTCTGTCCTCTATCTTGGCCTTCCTCTTCCTTCAACACTCAAAGCATTTCCAGATAATTCACCTGTGCTTTTCCTACGTATCTCTTCATTCAAGATTACACTCACAACATCATCCACTTTTAAGACTTTTGAAGGAGACACAGTATTAGAAACTGCCATTACCAAACCTTCCCAACTTTCAGGTAATGAACACAAGATTAAGAGAGCTCTAAGTTCATCATCAAATACAATATTCACTGAACTTAACTGGTTTACCAAACCATGGAAATCACTAAGATGGCTATGAATAGATCCACCTTCCAACATTTGCAAATTAAATAAACGCTTCATAAGAAATACCTTGTTTGAAGCCGAGGGTTTTTCATACAAATTTGCCAAAGATTTCATCAACTCCACCGTTGTTTTACACTGTGATAAGCTGGAAATCACAGATGAATCAAGACTCAATCTAACAGATCCCAGAGCCTTCCGATCAAGAACCTCCCATTCTTCATCTTTCATATCCAAGGGTTTGCTAGCAACCCCACCCAACGGTAAGTACAAATCTTTCTGATACAGATAGTCCTCAATCTGCATCCTCCATAATTGGTAGTTCTTGCCATTGAACTTTTCCATTCGTAGTTGACTGTTTTCTGCCATTGCTCAACTCCCACTCAAACAGAAACCCTGTGAGTAACCTGTAATCAAAACACACTACCCAGATCTACACCAATCTGTTAGTATCCCAACCAAAAGCTCTAATACCACTTGTCAGGAATCTAGAACAACAAACATGCTCTGATCCACTCGTTAGGATCTTGCTCCTCAGATAGAGCATAGTATGATTACCAAATATATAAGCAATTGAATATGCGGAAATAACCAGAAACACAAGTAACTAGAATTCACCAATAGCACAGAATATGAGAGACAATACACTATCTTGTATTAACACTATACAGAAAAGAATACATCAAAGAGCCGCCACACTCTTTCACCTTACAGAGATTCGCCACACCTCAAGTGTACAGTAATTCTTCTCACACACACTCTCCTACACAAAAACGGTCCCAACAACCAACTCACACACAGAATTGGTGTTCACCTCACCAACCAGTCAGTAATAACCCTGCCGGTACATCAAGCACTCTATAGCACTTCAAGCTGATCTCTCATGAACCTGCAACCTACAATTCAAAGACCAAACTTACATGTAGATCTCCAATGAGCTTGCAACAACCTGCAACTCATAGATCTTACAACTAGAAGGAACTCTTCCTTTTTATCTCATGCCTTAAACAATACATGCCAATGGGTCTATAAATAGATCCCTAACTCAAACGCTAACTAAGACTCTTAATTTAGACAATTATCCTCGCAGCCCAAGACTCTGGCTGGTCTTGACATGCAAACTCATCGTTCACTTAACTAACTGTCCGTGAAACGAACACTTTGGGAACACACAGGCGACCGACGTCGGTCCCTGCTGGTCTGATTCTACCGACGTCGGCCGACTTCCTGCCGTCGCCGGTTGCATTCTGCACTGGACTCTGCCGACGTCGGTCATGCTGCCGACTCCGGTTCCTGTAGAACTCAGCAACCATCTGTTCCTAGTTTGCAAAGGTTGAAGCTTTTAGCTCCACAACCTAACACCGACGGTGGTCACTTATGTGTGCGTGCATGAATTTGCATGCATTTCTAGAATTAGACTTGGTCTATTCTAGGAGGTCTGAGTGTTTGCATGTGAAGACTAATTTAAGTCTTGAGTCTATGTTTCTAATTATTGTTTGTATGGGATCTATTTAATAGACCCATGGGCATGTATTATAAAAAAGGATAAGGAAGAGATCCTTCCAATTGTAAGATCAGGTTGATCTATAGGTTGTTGCAAGATCAGGTAGAAGATCTACATGGTAAGTATTGTCTCATTTGATTTTTAGGTTGTGCAAGATCAGAGAGATCTACTTGGAGTACTTTGAGTACTTGGTGGACTGGCAGTATTGTTACTGACTGGTGGAGGTGAACAACAACTTTGTGTTTGAGTTATTTGTTGTGACCATAATTGAGAGAGTGAACTCTTGAAGGAGAATTATTGTATGCCCAAGAGGTGTGGGAAGATTGTGGCATCTTCATTGTATTTCTTTCTGGATGAGTATTAATACAAGATTGTATTGTCTCTCATATTCTGTGTTATTTTTGAATTCTAGTTACTTGTTAATTCTGGTTTAATTTCGTGTTTAGTTGCTTATACAAAGGTAATCAATTGTGCTCTTAGGAGCTGTTAGATCTTGACAAGTGGTATCAGAGTAGGGTTAGGTACACTAACAGGTTGTCAAAGTATGTTAAGTGTTTTTTATTATAGGTCACTCACAGGAGTTTCTATTTGAGTGGGAGTATAGCAATGGCAAAAGAAGGTAAGCTAAGAATGGAAAAATTCAATGGCAAGAATTATCAATTATGGAAGATGCAGATAGAAGATTATCTATATCAAAAATATCTGTACTTACCATTGGGTGGGGTTGCATGCAAGCCCACATGTATGAAAGATGAAGAATGGAAGGTTCTTGATCAGAAGGCTCTGGGATCTATAAGGTTGAGCCTTGCATCGTCTGTGATTTCTAACTTATCACAGGCAAAGACAATAGTAGAGTTGATGGAATCTTTGGCAAATTTATATGAAAAACTCTCAGCTTTGAATAAGGTATTTCTTATGAAGCAATTATTTAATTTGTAAATGTTGGAAGGTGGATCTGTACATAGTCATCTTAGTGATTTCCATGGTTTGGTAAACTAGTTAAATTCAGTCAATATTGTTTTTGATGATGAAATTAAGGCTCTCTTAATCTTATGCTCTTTACCTAAAAGTTGGGATAGCTTGGTAATGGCAGTAAGTACTACTGCGTCTGCTTCAAATATCTTGAAAGTGGATGATGTTGTTAGTGTAATCTTGAATAAAGAAATTCATAGGAAAAGCATAGGTGAATCATTAGGGAATGCTTTAAGTGTTGAAAGCAGGGGAAGACAAAGAGAGAAGAGTAAGAAAGGGAGATCAAGGTCAAAGATAGGTAGGAGATCCAAATCCAAAAATGGTAGTGTAATCTGCTGGAATTGTGGAAAGAAAGGGCACATAAAGAAAGATTGCTGGGTGAAAGAAGATCAGCATGAAGGAAATGAAGAAGCAGAGGTTACAGGTATTGTTGCACAAGATGCTCTAGTATGTTCCTTGGATAAAGTAGAATCTTGGGTTTTAGATTCTGGTGCCTCTTTACATGCAACCCCAAATAGGGAATTTATTCATGATTATGTCCAGGGAAACTTTGAAAATTTTTATTTAGGGGATGGTAAGCCTTGTCAAATGGTTGGCAAAGGGAAAGTGCAGCTGAAATTGCAGACAGGCAACACATGGGTGTTGAAGGATGTCATGCATGTCCCAGTCCTGAAGCGGAACTTGATTTCTGTAGGAAAGTTGGGTGATGAGAGATGCATAGTAACTCTCACAGCGGACTCTTGGAAAGTTTCCAAGGGTGCACTTGTTTTAGCAAGAGGTAAGAAAGTAGGTACTCTTTATATATCTACTTGTATTACTGATTCTCCTTCTAGTTTATCTACTTCAGCTGTAGATTCAAAGATGTGGCCATGTAGGCTTGGCCACATGAATAAGAAGGAGATGCATGTTTTTGAGTCAAAAGGTAAGCTTTCAGGTTTGAAAAGCATGGATCAAGATTTTTGTAAGCAATAAAAGAAAGTGAAGTTTATTGAAACTGGGTCAACAAAGAAGGTGGTAGCTTCTATTGGAGGATCACAGTATTACATAAAGAGGAAATCTAATGTTTTTGACAAGAACAAGCAAGCCTTGGTTTTCAAGGAGAAGATGATGGACAGAGATCAGCTCAAGGGGCTGAATAATTCTAAGCAGGGTAATTTGGACAAGGTGATGATCCAAAGTGAGCTTGCAGGTAAAAGTCATCACTCACAGTAAAACATAGTTACTGATGTCAGTCAGGTGAGAATCGATGTTGATCAGGTAGGTACCGATGTCAGTCAGGTGCAGACCAGAGTCGTTAGTGTCAGGCAGGTGGACACTGATGTCGGTCATAGGACCAGCATCAATGATTAGGTGGACATCAATGTTGGTCAGTGAACCAATGTCGACAGTCAGCTTGGTCGCATGGAACCGACATCAGTCGGGTGCAGATTGAGGGGTGACCGAGATCAGTCACTGTCAAAATGGATTTTGGGTACATAGCAAGCTGTCAAGGAGTCTTAAATACCCATGTGGAGGACTAAAAGGGTAAGTAAGCCTCAAATTCATTATTCCCCTTTTTTACACTACTTGTTGCTCACTGATGGTCAAGAACTAGGAAGTTTTGAAGAGGCAATCCAGGTAGAATCCAGGAAACAGTGGGAGCATGGCATGAATTCTTTGGAAGAGAACCAAATGGGAGATTTGGTAGAGTTTTCAGCTAGAAAGAAAGCACTGAAAGATGAATGGATTCCCAGGTTAAAGAAAGGAGAGAATGGACACGTGAGATAGAAGGCCATGTTATATGGTCTTGAGCGAGGTGCAGGACAATGGTGTTTAAAGTTTGACAGGTGTATGACAAAGCATGGCTTTAGTCAATGTCAATGTGACCATTGTGTTTACTTTACCAAGTTGGATAATATTAGCTACATTATCCTATTACTGTATGTAGTGTATATGCTTGTTGCAAGGTCACACATGCAGGAGATTGCTGAGCTAAAGGTAAAGTTAGTTCATAGGTGTGCCATGAAGGATTTGGAAGTAGCAAATAAATTCTTTGGCATGAGTATTTCTAAGAGATAGGGAAGATCACATGTTGATTTTGTCTCCAGAGGATTGTGGGAATAAGGTAGTGGTGAGGTTCAAGATGTAGGATGCAAAACTGGTTAAAACACCTATGGATGGACAGTTCACAGAACAGTGTCCCAAATCACATGATGAGGTTGAGTACATGTGTACTAGACCTGAGATTGCCCAAGCAGTGGGAGTTGTCAGCAAGTTTGTAGCCAATCCAAGGAAGAAGCACTGGAAAGTAGTTCAGTGGATTCTTAGGTATCTAAGAGGGACTAGCAGTAGGTATACATGCTATGCAGGGTCAAACACTTCTCTACATGGGTATGTAGATTTGGATATGGCAAGTGACTTAGATGATAAGAGAAGCACCAAAATACATGTGTTGACTATTGGTGGTGCGGCGGTTAGCTGGATTTTAGAGTTGCAGAAGGTTGTTGCAGTCACGGTGACTAGCAAGGATGAGAACCCTGCAGGTATGTTAACAAAGCTGGGAACAAAGGAGAAGTTGAATTTTCAATCAAACTTATGTTGGTCCTCAAGACTAAACTTGAAGAGGGATATAAGATAGGAAACAAAATTAGAGGACATTGTTGTACAGGTACAGGTGCAACTGTTTATCTCCAAGTGGGAGATTGTTAAGTTGTGGAGCTAAAAGCTTCACTGATGCAAACATGGAGGTTGCTGAAGTGTCATAGTAACCGATGTCGGTCAGGCCAACCGACGTCAGTCATAGGTGGACCAAAAGCTACCAACATTGATTAGGATCGGTCGACATTGGTCATCTGTGGACATACAGGGACTGACGGCAGTCACTTGTGTGTGCGTGCATGAGTTTGCATGTGTTTCCAGAATTAGACTTGGTCTATTCTAGGAGGTCTGAGTGTTTGCATGTGAAGACTAATTTAATTCTTGAGTCTGTGTTTCTAATTGTTGTTTGTATGGGATCTATTTAATAGACCCATGGACATGTATTGTAAAAAAGGACAAGGAAGAGATCCTTCCAATTGTAAGATTAGGTTGATCTGCAGGTTATTGTAAGATCAGGTAAAAGATCTACATGGTAAGTATTGCCTCAATTGATTTACAGGTTGTGCAAGATCAAAGAGATCTACTTGGAGTACTTTGAGTACTTGGTGGACTGGCAATATTGTTACTGGCTGGTGGAGGAGAACAACAACTCTGTGTTTGAGTTGTTTGTTGTGACCGTAATTGAGAGAGTGAACTCTTGAAGGAGAATTATTGTATGCCCTAGAGGTGTGGGATCCCTAGAGGTGTGGGAAGATTGTGGCATCTTCATTGTATTTCTTTTTGGATGAGTATTAATACAAGATTGTATTGTCTCTCATATTCTGTGTTATTTTTGAATTCTAGTTACTTGTTAATTCTGGTTTAATTCTGTGTTTAGTTGCTTATACAAAGGTAATCAATTGTGCTCTTAGGAGCTATTCGATCTTGACAATTCCAACTTTGAAACAAGGTACAATGTTGATGTAGTCAATAATGTATGCACAAAATACATAATAGGGTCGACAGGGTCAAACCTATATTTTCAAACCAAGGTATAAAAATGAAAAGGCTTAGCAAAGTCAACCTAGTTATCTAGACAACACACAACACAGAATTGGGTTAGTAGTGTTGATCCAATTGACTGTGTAAGGAACATTTGAAAAATCCTATGAAGCACCAATGGTCAACCTACCCCTTTCTCAGTGCACCCCTTAAGGCATGCACTCAAAGAGATTGAGACTTGATGGGTTCCTATAAGGTATAAATTGTTAGTAATTGATAAAAGTTAAAAATATTATGTGTATATACATCCCTTGAATCAAAAGTTGTTGGTTTTTTCCATGTCATGAATGAAACACACTAGGGTGTTAATGAGCTCATTCAATCTAGTGGTGTTGTTAGGCATGGGAATATATTATATAAGAAGGGAAGAGGTGTGATATAAGTTAGTCTGAAGAGGTTGGTTTGGAGTGGGAGTGTTAGGGGTAGTGGTTATGGTTTGCACTCGTGGGTTGGAAGCATAATAGCCCCTATTAGGGGGACACATGGATACTTACATGTAAATAACCTTGTATTCCAAGAGAAAGATCCTTCCTAGGTAATGATCATATTTATAAATACTTTTCATGTCTAAGATTTATAAGATAATCAATGTCAAAGTGGCCATGCGATGAGTGATTGTGCCTCCCCTAGTGCAAGTCAGAGTGTTGGAGTTGGTATGATTATTATCATTTTCAAAAACATCATATATCTCATGAATAGAGACACCACTCTTATTTTGAGTTTTAGGATGAAAAATAATAATAGAATGGGTCATATACATTGGTTTCAGAGGTAGGGTTATTCTAACTCACCAAAAAAGGCTCACTAGAATTGAGTTGGTTTTTTCTATAACCTTTAAGGCTAAGAGATTCACCTGTGTCCTATCTAGACATATTATGGGGGTATATGGATACTTTAAAAATAAATGGAAGGAGGAAGGGAAATGGAGAATGGATAAATGAGAAGAGGAATAAAGTGGGTAAAAAAGAATGGTAGTCCTTCATGTCAGGTTCACCAATTTGTGTATGTCACATCCTGATTTCTCTCTAAGATTAAATAACCTTTATCCATGGATTATTATAGTTATTAAATTGATTAACTATTTTTTAATTAAGATTTATGACATATGTTATTTATGGGACAATAATATGTTACTTAGATTATAGGATTAAATTGCTACAATTTACCTATACTTGTATATTCTTTACATTATGATCATGTCGCTAGTTATAAAGTAGTATTTTATGGTTATATGATGATATTCTAGGCTAAATACTGTGATGAACCTCCTACAACAATTTAACTCTTACAACAGATTTAATCAAAATATGCAAAAATAAAATAACTCTTACCAATAACAGAAAAATAGAAAGCTTATATTGATCGCAGGCCTCTTCGAGGGGCAACCTCCTTTGAGCAAGCTCAATACAATGAATTCGTGGATGCCTTTATTCGGCCTCAACACTTAATTATATACTAACTCTATTCTAACAACTACTACTTCCCTTGTATGTGGGATAATTTGAATAAGCTCTAAGGGACGACTTACAAAGCATATGCGTCCATAGAAATTAAGCACGGGTTCTTAACATCCCCTCCCTCTTAAAAAAAAGCTTTGCCCTCAAAGCTTCAAATGTGGGAATTGTTGTTGAATCTGGAAGAGTGGTTCCCATGTTGCATCTTCTAGTTGCATGCCGTGCCATTGGATTAAGACCTCTGTGATGGAGCGGGATCGAAGTTGGCAGGTGCGCCTATCCAAGATTGCTTCTGGTTCGAGAAGGATGGAGCATTCATTATCAAGTGTTGGTAAAGCTATCTGCACTCAGATGTTGGATCCAAGAACTTGTTTCAAATAGGAGACATGAAAGATGGGATGAACTTGGGAGGAAGGTGGAAGTTCTAACTTGTAAGCAACTGACCCAATCTTTTGGAGAACCTTATATGGTCCATAAAACTTTGGAGCAAGCTTTTGGCACCCTTTTTTTTAGTGATGATTGATTGTATGGCTGTAGATGAAGGAAAACCATATCACTAAGTTAAAAGGTAAGCTCAGAGCAGTGTTGATTAGCCTACTACTTCATTTGATTCTAGCCCATGTGGAGATTGTCTCGCAAGGTGTAGAGAATCTGATCCCAGTTTCAGAGAGTAGTGTCAACTGCCTGAACTGGTGAGCTACCAGGATGATATGGAAGAAGTGGTGGCAGTGCTTGACCATAAACTGCCTCATAGGGAGTCATTTTGGTGGAAGTGTGGTATGAGGTATTGTACCACCATTCAGCTAGGGGAAGCCACTTGGCCCATTGGTGTTGTTGTTCTAAAGAAAAACAATGAAGGAAGGTCTCCAAGCATTTGTTGACAATTTCTGTCTGGCCATCTATTTGTGGGTGGTACCCAGAGCTCATTTTCAACTATGTGCCTGTGCGATGAAATAGTTCTGTCCAAAAATGGCTAGTGAAAGTGGCATCACGATTTGAGACAATTGAAGAAGGAACGCCATGAAGATGGAAGATCTGATCCAAGAAAACTTGTGCAACTGTGGACACTATGTATGGGTGGCTGAGTGTACAAAAATGACTATATTTGGAGAGGGGATCGACAATGACTAGGATCACTGTCTTACCCCCAAATTTAGGGAGGCCCTCAATGAAATCCATGGAAATATCTATCCAAATCCTAGTAGGAATGGGCAAGGGCGTGAGCAAACTGGGAGTCAATGTGGTTTCACCTTTGTGTCGTTGGCAGGTTTCACATGCGGCCACCATCTGTTTAATTTTGGTTTTCATGCCTTTCCAAAAGAAGTGTCAACATGCCCGCTCATAGGTTTTGAGAAACCCTAAGTGCCCTGTTGAGGGGGAAGCATGGATTTCATAGAAGATAGCCTGATGTAGGTCTGAAATTTGGGGAAGCACCAAATGACCCTTGTATCGCAGAGAAGCACCATCCCATGAATAATGCGGTACTATAGAGGGGTTAGTGGCCAATTGATGAATGATGTGGCATAAGGAGGGATCATTTGCATACCCTTATTGGATAGATTCCAACCATTTAGGAATGGGCATGGAGATGGCAGAGAGGGAAGGCTGGTCCTCAAAGGTTCTTGAGAGAGCATCAACCACAACATTGTCTTTTCCCTTCTTATAGGTGATCTCATAATCATAGCCCATGAGTTTGCTGACCCACTTCTGCTAAGCTGGGGATGAGACCCATTTTTCTAAGAAATATTTCAAACTCTGATGATTAATTTTGATGCAAAAATGGTTTCCCAGTAAGTAGGGTCTCCATTTTTATACTGCATGTAAAATTGCCATCATTTCCTTTTCATATGTAGACAAAGCTAAATTGTGGCTAGAAAGGGCTTTGCTGGTGAAGGCAATTGGTCGGCCCTCTTAGAGAAGAACAACACCCAAGTTGATGCCACTGGCATCACTTTCGATGGTGAAAGTTTTGGTGAAGTTTGGCAGTGCCAAAACTGGTGTACTACACATAGCCTGTTTGAGTTGGATGAATACCTGATCAGCTATTGCACCCCAAGTGAAAGCATCCTTCTTCAATAAGGAAGTCAAAGGAGCCACAATCTTTCCATAATCTTTGACGAACTTGCGATAGTATCCTGTCAGGCCTAAGAAACCACGAAGGCTCTTGAGGGTGGTTGGTTGAGGCCAATTTTGCATAGCACTGATTTTTTTTGGGTCCACGCGAACCCCATTGGCTGAAACAATGTGCCCGAAATAGTCAATTTCCTCTTGACCGAATGAACACTTGGATTGCTTGGCACATAATTGATTGTCGGCTAGCAATTGTAATGCCCTGTCAATATGTTGGAGATGCTTGGCCCATGTGCTACTGTAGATCAAAATGTCATCAAAGAAAACTAAAATAAATTGACGGAGAAAAGGCCGAAAGATTTTATTCATGAGTGATTGAAAAGTGGAAGGGGAATTTGTAATGCCAAATGGCATGACAAGGAACTCATAGTGACCCTCATGTGTATGAAAAGTTGTCTTGGGAATGTCATCAAGATGCACTCGAATTTGATGATAGCCAAAATGCAGATCCAACTTGGAGAAGAATTTAGCCCCATGGAGCTCATCAAGAAGCTCATCGATGATAGGAATTGGGAATTTATCCTTGATAGTGAGGTGGTTAAGGGCTCAAAAGTCAATGCAAAAGCACCATGACCCATATTTTTTGTGGAAAAGAAGCAATGGGGAGGAATATGGGCTGGTGCTGGGATGAATAACTCTAGACTTGAGGAGTTCTCGGACTAAGTTCTCAATTTTAGTCTTTTGCAGATGGGGGTAACGATATGGCCAAATGTTGGGTGGGATGCTTCCTAGAAGGAGAGGAATGCGATGATCTTTAGGGCGTGAAGGGGGTAACCCTACTGGTTTTAAAAAAATGGTTGCATGCTTGTCGAGTATGGCTTGTAAGTTTGTAGGGTGGTTAAAAGCAGCGGGGGGCTGGAGTTGAATGGAATGCAATTGTGCAATGACCCCATGTGAGCCTTTTTTCAAAAGTTTTTCCATGCGATGAAAACTGATGATGCTAGCAGATCCTGGTAATAACCCTTTTAAGGTATGCTTCTGACCATTATCTGTGAACTGCATCTAAAGCTCAGAGAAGTCCCATAAAATAGGTCCTAATGTGTGAAGCCACTGTGCCCCTAAAACCACATCACACCCTCCTAAGGGTAGGGCAAACATATCAAAGCAACAATAATAATCACCAATTGCAAGACACACATTTTGACACTTCCCTTTACATGGCAATGTGCCCCCATTAGTAATCATGACTTCAAAGCTAGAACAAGGGTATATAAAGCAGTCTGCTACCTTATCAATGTGAGGATCGATGAAATTATGAGTACTGCTCGAGTCAATGAGGATTGTGAGAAGGATATTTTTGAAGCACCCTTTGACCTTCATGGTTTGGGGAGTGGTGACACCTGCTAGTGCATGTACTAAGATCTCAGGTTGAGTCTCTTGAACCATTGGGTCCTCTTCAGTGCAGGGTTCATCTTGATCATCTTGAAATTCTAAAATATCAATCTCACTGTCTTGTTTTGGTGGTGACTCTACATCTAGCAAGTAAAGTTTTTGTTGGACGCACCTGTGACCCTTAACCCATTTGTCATCACAGTTGTAACATAAGCCTTTTTATTTATGAGCCCACATCTTTGCCTCAGTCAGGCGCTTGATTGGTGTGGTTATGGTTGTCCACTGATTCACTGTGTTCTTTACTGGTAAAAAGGTGGGAGGTCGACGCTGTGTGGAGAGTTTATCTTTTGCTAACTTATCCAGACCCAAAGCATCCATCATTTTTTCAGGTCAAAACATTTTTACCTCTGAGCAGATCAGCTCTCTAAGGCCACTAACAAAGCAACTTTTGAAGAAGTCATCTGACAACCCTTCAGTGTGATTAGTGAGTGTTTCAAATTCAAGCTGATATTCACGAACATTACCTATTTGATGGAGTTTGGTGAGAGCTCCTGTGAAATCCTTGAATGCTGAGGGACAAAACCTACCCAAAATTAAGGATGCAAAAGTTGACCAATCAGCTTCATCATTGGTCTTGAGATACCAACGGTACCACTGAAGTGCTTCTTGTTCTAGATGAAAGGAAGCAATTGGGACTTTGTTTGCAGAATAAGTATTGTGGAGGTTGAAGAATTGTTCAGCTCGATATATCCATCTTGTAGGATCTATACCATTAAACCGTGGAAAGTCTAGCTTAGGTCCACAGGAGAAGTTGGAAGTAAAGGAGTGACGCTCTGAAGAAGACTCCTCCTTCTGCATTCGGTTGAGCAAGATGTTATTCTATTGATTCAAGCCACGCATCATATCGGTTAACTCTGTAACCTGAGATTTCAATGTGGCGATTTCTTCCTCCATGATTTTTGTGCTTGCATGAGTGGTGACCATAACCAGTTGTTAATTTTTGGAATTTTTTTTGCTGCTGCGTCAGAAATGGATTGTCTGCAACTGTGTGGTTGGAAATAGCCTCAACTGTGGATATGCTATTTTTTTCTCTTTGACCCTGACAAGTTGGATATGGACCCCACATTTGTTTGGTTTCCTAAAGGATTTTTAAATTCTCTCTAGCCACCAACGCTGTCTGATCGATTACCATTCTCCAAAAATTTCTAGCTGTGGGTTTACCCCTTAACGACAGCTTTTGGTTTACCTCACAGGTGGGAGCTAGTCAATCAGGATGGGGTCATTGCCCTTTTCGTTGGTAGGTCCTCTCAATGGGCCAGCTACTCCAGGGTTCCTATGGTACTCCTCACAATGATTTTTAGGGCTTATGCCCAAGCACTTCCCATAGTTAAGCAGATAGGTATTTACCCAATCCGAAATGATGGAACCTGCAATGAAGAATTTCTTGCTAGAAAATGGCGCAGCTCTTGGAAAGCCCTGCTTTGAGAAAAAAAATTTGCTCCAAATCTACCCACAAAGCCAAGAAAGTGCTCTGATACCATATGTGATGAACCTCCTACAGCAATTTACCTCTTACAACAGATTTAATCAAAATATGCAAAAATAAAATAACTCTTACCAATAACAGAAACACAGAAAGCTTATATTGATCGCAGGCCTCTTCGAGGGGGCAACCTCCTTTGAGCAAGCTCAATACAATGAATTTGTGGATACCTTTATTCGGCCTCAACACTTAATTATATACTAACTCTATTCTAACAACTACTACGTCCCTTGTATGTGGGATAATTCAAATAAGCTCTAAGGGACGACTTACAAAGCATATGCGTCCATAACAATTAAGCACGGGTTCCTAACAAATACCTTCTTTGTCATGAATTGGATGGAGGATAGACCCATCCATAAAAGAGTGATGGAGAGGAAACATCATCAGATAAGGTGGCATAGATAAATATGTTGAGACACGATAGAAGAAATGATAGATACCTATACACACACCACATTAGAATAATATGTTTGTGATTATTGCTTGTTTTGTGATAGCTGTAGTATGTATTTAATTTTTGATACATACATACATACATAAATATATACATGTGTGTGTGTGTGTACACACACACATGCTATTATCATATTTTCTATTTGAGGATTTTGTGGATTTAGAATGTGGCTGTATTAATAATATTTGATGTTATTTCTTAGATTGTTTGAGTAAATCCATACTTAACTTACCACTACCTTTGATATGGCTAAGTATTATTTTAATATTGTTGTTTTTGATTTAACAGTTAAAACATATGATAGAATTTTATGTGATTGAAAGTCTAGCTATTAACTTTATATTAATTGCATTATTATTCAAAGTCATAATGTTGTAAACCACTTCTAAGTCGATGCCAATAATTATATTGTTGAAACACTCGAGAGATTAGGGATTTTTTTTGGCTTTAATTCGAGTTAACCTGAATTAAAAAAAACTAATTTATAGATAACTAGTGTTTTTTCATGATGGGAACAATGGTGAACTAGGAGTTTGAGATAGTTTCAGTTACATGCATTGATTGATGGAGAAATTTTGGAGGACAAATGATGATAAGGAGGCAAAAATAAGGTCATGAAACAACACGGGACGGAGAAGAAAGACTGAGTAAATAGAAGAGGGTGGTGAGATATCCTGGTGCAATAAATTACAAAATCAAAAGCTATTTTGAGGTTGGTAATGAAATTCTATTATTTGGTTGTTTTGAATGTAGCAAATTATGTGTATATGTGTTTTACTATGGTTTTGGAAATTCATTGCTATATATATTTAATAGACATAGATTTAGCCCTGTGGATGGTTCAAACATCCATAAAACTAAATTTATATCCCCAAATACCTTAAAATATGATGACTAGGATTGTGTGTAGTCAATATGGCCAAGTAAGCTTAATTTTGGAGTGTTTACTTAAGTTAAGACATAAAAAAATTAAACACTATAGTCAAGTTTTAGTCTGTATAAAATAGACTACGTAAATTTTTAAAACCCTAGCTATTATAGTCGAACTGTGTATAGTTTATTTTTAAAACCCTTAGCTCATATGAACAGGTTATGTATAGTCATAATCTTGAACATATATTTAATGGACTGTGTAATTATTTTTTAAACCCTGTGATATAAAACTTAAGTCTATGCATATAATTAAAAACCTTAAGCTTATCTATATACAATAAAATGTGTTTATGTTCTTGTTTTTCTTGAGATAAAATATATAGGTATGAATAGGTGATTTTGAGTTTGGAATGAATGTTAAAATCATGACATTCTAAGGTAAATTTTATGAGTGGCTAAATTCCATATTAACAGTGAGTTTAATATTTATGTGGAACTATTTTATATGAGGATACTGTTATACCCATCTTGATATCTGATAACTTATTCACGTCATTTATATTGTGACGAGATGGTTTTAGGAATTTTGGATATTTTCACATACACATATATACAAGTCATTATATACGATTTGAATAGTTTTTATGTGATATGGGTAGTGTTTATGTGATATGGATAATTTATTTCACAAAATTAGTCGACTAAGTCAAACTTTGAACTAGGCATGATCTATTTATCAAGGACAATACATAGTCTTTTCAAAGGAAATTATTATGTTTGATTGTGCATAGTCTATTCAAAGGAAATTGTATGTTTGGTTGTGTATTGGAATTATTTATTAAATAGTTATTTTAAGTTTGAGTTTAACAATTAGTTTAGTGACTTGTTTGATAAACATCATGAATGGTATACCTATTTTTGAACCAAGATTATGGGTGAATGAGAGAGAACAAATTTGTATAGTTTTCTATTGATTAATGGATTTCAAATTGAAAGTTAATATAAGGGAAATGAGAATAATGGTTCGTGTAAATAGAAATATTTATATTTGAATTTAATTACATAATTTCTAGAATTGGTTTTTAAATTGGTTTGTGTGGACTATAAAAAGTTCCAAATGAAAAATAGATGATAAAATGTATAATAGTTGTATACATTATACTATGAGGGTACAAAAGTTGAATACTTAGAGCATAATGGATACATTGTTAGTTTATGATAGTACAAAATTTTAATGTGTGAAAATACATTGAAATAGTATATATGTGTATGAAATTGATATATACATTATACATATATATGGTATATCTCTATATGAAGGAAATAAGTCCATATACACATATATAACATATATTTGTATGTAAGGGAAGTATGTTTGTAATTATGGTATATATCTATGACTATTAATCAAGTTATTTAATCTATGATGTGGTATACCATGTTTATATGCATAAACCTCATTAAATGTACAACTGTAATAAGAAAGTTAGATTATTATTTATTATGAGCCTTGAAAATAATTATGAATAGTTTGTCGTAACTTGTGAAGTATGTACATGAAAAAAAACTATGATAAATATTTTTTGTCATAGATAATACTACATATGAGTTACTTTTGAGATTTAGTAAATTTTAGACTAAGTATAAATATACCTAGATGGTATGGATTGTACTGGTTTACACTTATTATTTATGTAATAAATAATATGATTAGAGATTCATTGCATACATTTGACAGACTAAATGTACGTTTTTTGATTATTTCTATACTTAGCATGTTTTATGCTTGATAATAAGAAGTAATCAAATTGAATCTATTGGTTATATTTTAATTAACCAAATCTCACATTGATGGTATTAAATAATTAGTGAGATGGACTTTACTAGCTTACTTAACATCTTAAATGTAAAATGAAGGTAATCCGATCAAGTGATGTGTATTAATTTGACTGATCTTTGAGATCATTAATTATTTGAAAATTTTAGGCAAATTAATATTTAGTTAACATTTTCATTTTATATATTTGATTTATATGTTTATGCGATATCATTTTAGGATGTATTTTCTTTATGGTACACGTCATGTATTAGATATCATACAACACACGAGTACTACCTTTTCTCTCTAGATTCACACACCATCACTATCTACCCATATTTGAAGGGAGTGCCATTACCTAGTTGGGGGATTGTGTGGGGGTTCAATGGTCCATTATTGGCGTGAAAAAACACTCAGATGATTCTCTCTCTCCCCACATTAGTACTTCATTGGAGACTACACTTGAGATTACCATAGGATACTAGAGTTCATTGTGACTCATGCTCCATGGAGCCTTGTATCTTTATTATATTTATTATTGTGACATTATTCTTGATGAAAATGTAATATTTATTCATTAGTACACTGACAGTAGTGGCTATAATATTGTATCAGCTGTGGATGAAATTATGTATTTACCTCTTACAATACATGCAATTAAATTGAAAAAATTAGCATTGTACTTGATTTGCTTATTTATTATCATGGTGATTAGTAACTAAATGGATTATTACATGTCTATTTATGGTTATCATACTTAGTGTGTATATTTTGGACCACAAGTTAGATTCTCATGGTGAAGTCTAATATATGAATACATGAAATTAATTTTTTTTAAAAATATGATATTCTAATAAATCCCAGTGGGGATGTTAATTTTTGGTATTAGAGTTATGGCTCAAAATCTAGGACATAATAAGTCCACTAACATTTCATTATCCTTCTATTTAACAATAAAAAAACATGGTGTGAGATAGATCATACGGTGAGGGTCCTTCAAATGTTAATAAAAATAACCCTCCATTAGATCCTAATCAAAATTTCACTGAGAAAGTAGAAAAGTTGGATCAAATTCTTGTAGCCATGAATGAAACTAGGGACCAAATTACAACCCTAGAATATGAAGCTCATGGTCATGAAGAGGAAGCCTATTAGGATATATCTAAAGAGCATCCTTCTAAGCAAGAAATTCCTCAAGAGTAGTAGCATGAGGAAATAACTCATGACATAAGATCTTGTGTAGCTAAAAAATTGGATAGAGACATGAAAAAGGTGAATCCATCTAAGTTTGATGGAACCATTTTTGGATACAGAGCTGAAGCATGGTTGTAGAGATGGAAAAATATTTTGAGATTCAAAAAATACTCTAAAGTCACTAAAGTAGTTTGGGGAGTTTACCAATTGACTGGTGAATCAACTATGTGGCGGGCCAATAAGAAATTGGAAATGAATATTAACTCTACCACCACCACATGGGATCAGTTCATGTCATTATTTAGATCACAGTGATTTTCATAGTTGTACTTTGATCAAAGCTTATAGATTTTCAAAATCTTAAGTAAGTTAGCCTATTGGTGAATAAATACTGAGAACATTTCACAAAGATTCTTAAGTATGTACTCAGTATCAAGAAGATGAGAGGTTAAAAATTAGGAAGTCCATCATCAGATTAAATATTCAAATTGGTGGTGAGGTGGACGTGCATGGGCCATCTACCATGGATCAAATTTTTGAGAAGGTAGTCAAGCAGGAATAGAAGTTAAAATCTCTTGCTCAGGTCAAGGATAAGTTTAAGAAAAAGTTTGGAAGTTCTAAAACAAATTTAAAAAATAAGAATTGGAAGCAGAGGAGTGGAGACTTAAAGAGTCAGTTCAAGAATCAAAATGCTAGATTCAATAGTGGCACAGGTAACATGAAACATAGATTCAAAGGTGGTTTAAAGGGAAGCCAAAAGTCTGATAGGAAAGGACCACCTAGAGTTTGCTTCATTTATGAAGGTGACTATTTTTCTCATGAATGTACTTAATATAAGTCAAAGAACAAGGGTTTTGCTTTACAATAAGGAGCTTTTTAGCAACAAATTCATGCAATAGTTGACAATTGGTAAGCCAAATTCCAATCTTCACCCATATAACTTTCAAGTATTTTATTTGACCATCCAATTTCTATTTTAATAGATACGAGAGCTACAAAATGTTTTATTGCTCCTATAATTTTTAATAAGTTATCTATAAAAGCTAGAGTTATGGCAAATGCATGGTCAATATAATATGAGAATGATTCAAAGGTTAAAGTTGACAAGTATTTCACTGAAGTTGTTATTAGGTTTCCCAAATTCACAATAGTAGTGGATCTTTATGCATCACCGCTAGGGTCATATGATGTGATCCTAAGAGTCATTTGGCTTGCAAATCATAAATCCAAGGTTGAATTCTATTTAAAGAAGGTTGAGTGTCTAGATGATTTTAGAATTTAGATATAAATTCAAGGTGAAAAAAAAGAGTTGAAGATTAGGCATATTTATGCAATGAAACTCAAGAAGTCTCATAGGAAAGGGTGCCAATAATTTATTCTTAAAGTAAATGAGATGGAATAATCTAAGAAACCATCCATCAAAGATTATCCTTTTCTTAAGAATTTTCATGTTATGTTTTCAGAGGAATTACCCAGATTGCTTCCTAAACATGAGTTTGATTTCTTGATAGATATCATACCTAGATCTAAACCACAATCTAAAGTAGTGTATAAGATGATAAACACCAATTTGGTTGAGTTGAAGGCTCAACTTCAGGAGTTGTTATCAAAAGGGTTGATTAGACCAAGTGTGTCACCATATGGGGTGTACTAGTAGTCTTCATCAAGAAGAAGGATGGTACTCTTCACCTTTTTATTGATTAAAAAATGTTAAATAAGGTGATAATAAAGAATAAATATCTATTACCTCATGTTGATGATCTTTTCAATTAGATGTGAGGGGAAATGGTCTTTTCTAAAATTGATCTTAGAGTAGGGTATCATTAGTTGAGGATAAGAGATGATGATATTCCAAAAATAACATTTAGAACTCGATATGGGCACTATGAGTTAACTGAGTTACTATTTGGGTTGAAAAATACTCTTATAACATTTATGAATCTCATGAATAGTGTGTTCAGGTATTATTTGGATCATTTCATCTTGGTTTTCTGGATGACATCCTCATATATTTTAAGGATGAAGAAGAACATCTTCAACATCTAGAGCTGGTTTTGTAATGTTTGTGAAAACATAAGTTGTATGAAAAGTTGTCTAAGTGTGCATTTTTCTAAGAAAAAGTGCAATATCTAGGACATATTATGTCTGTGGACAATATTTTAGTAGATTTAGCAAAGATAAGAGCCATTATGGAGTGGTTGACACCAAAGAATGTGCATGAAGAAAGATGTTTCATGGGATTACTAGGCTATTATAGGAAATTCATTTTGAATTTTTCTAATATAACTAATCTGATTACCTCTCGGTAATGGAAGAATCAAAGTTTTATTTGGTCAGATAAGTGTGAAGTAGCTTTTTAAGAACTAAAAAGGAGGCCTAATTCAACACTAGTGCTAAGAGTTCCTGATCCTAATGGTCAATTCTTTGTGATCATCGATGCATCTAGGGATAGACTTGAAGGATTTTTTATATAGGATGGTTAGTGATAACCTATGAACCTAGGAAACTGAAGCCATACCTAATGCATACATATGATTATATCATAATGATGGATCATGAATACCTTTTGGAATGTTTCAACCCCTCTTTTATGACTTGAAAACTTGGTATAAGCCATTTTTATACACATTTCTCATTGAAACACCCTAAAAAAGACCCTAATTTAAACATGAACCTATGCAAGACCTTTGAAAAATCTTTTACATTGGTAGACATCCATGTAGGCTCTATTAGAGGTAACTTGGGAATCATTGGTTATGTAATGGAGATTTGACAAGGTTGACATGACTTTACATATGAATTTTTAAACACTCCTTGATGAAGGACCATACACATAGACATTTTACCAGGCTAACACCAACCTAAGATCTCAAATATGCCTATTATGTCTCAATGAAGAATAATCTACTTGGGAAACATGAACAATCTTGGACATGCCTAATTATAGGACACAATAGTCCTCATGAAGGTGATATGGAGCTCATACTCAACTATTTTTGAAAATAATACCCCTCTCCAAGTGTGCAAGTGTCTAAGGGACCAAGAATGGCTAGGATAGCTAACAGCTCATATTTCATTTTTTTGGGCACAAAAGATGCTAAAGTATTATGGTGTTACATGGAATTTATAGGATTATCTCACTTGAAAAACATGTATTACTTATGTGTGAATAGGTTATATGGTGCATTATGCATTACTAGCTTTTGTGCACATTGATGGATGAAAAAATAACTTATAATTCATCTTTCCCTTGGATTTGATATTTTCTAAATTTTGTTATGGTTTTCCCATTAAAATTCATAATTATATGTTTTCATGAATATAAATTAAGATTAAAATTATATACTTCAAAACCTTATGTTTCTTGATCATTTTTTCATTTTGGTGTATAATGTAGTCACGAAACTCATTTTATAGTCTTCAATTGATA
Organism: Torreya grandis; assembly: GCA_037957365.1. NCBI lineage: Eukaryota > Viridiplantae > Streptophyta > Pinopsida > Cupressales > Taxaceae > Torreya > Torreya grandis. The sequence goes on from JARHVA010000024.1 coordinate 2,770,498, forward strand.
TCTTATTATGCTAACCCAACTATTATAACTTGACATATTCATCTACATAGTGATTAAAGGGGCATTAATTGTCCTTCAAGTTTTTTAAAAAATACTTCCAATTCTAAACAAGTTCACAATATAGGTTGTGCTATGTGTTGAAGGTTTTGCACTAGTGGGTCACTAAAATGAAAATCTACAACACTAAGAATGTAATCTTCTCTATTTAAATAAATGGTTCACTGAGAAACATTCCTCAAGATTTTGAATCTAGAAATCCCATGATGTGGTGGTTATTTTTCCTTCAAACATTACTATGTCAAGATTGACTTTCACTTTCAATGAGGTTTATTATCCAAATAATGAATGTGTAGGCTACATAGAAGAAGGATTGCCTTTTGGCCCAAGTTAGATGGATATTTAATAGAAGTAGATAAAATGTTCAATATGTTGTTTCTCAAGGGTTTCCTCAATGAGTTTTTGAATATATAAGAATGCCTCAAATAATTTATAGGCATCATCCATCTTTCTATTGATAAGATGTTCTTCCACATACCTTAAAATAAAATAGACTAGTAATCCAAATTTATTGCATTGCAATTACATGTTTATAGTAATATGAGAGCTCTTTCACTAATAGAAAAGATCAACACCATGAGGACCAAGATGTTGGTATCAAGGAGAACCTTTGCTTAGCAAAAAGCTATGGATTGTATAATGCACACAGGAAAATGAAATAATAATAAGCCAATAACACAACTGAATGTGGACATTTTTTATATATGGTGTAACTTCTATACAATATGTGGAATAGGGAAGATTACATATTTTTACAAGATCTATTAAGAACAAGAATACATTTTCCTATGATTAGAAGGTGAACACTTACAACCAATTTTTATAGGCTAAAAATAATGCAAGTATATAATCATGTGTGTGATTTTTAGATACACAATAATGCCAACAAGCTCATATCTTATCCCATGTATGTTCTCTCATCCTTCAGAGACTATCGAGATTAGATGATTACAATGTCTACATATTTGTAATAATGTAACTATAATACAATATGTTTTTAGAATAGGTGACAATTCATATTCCAGTGGAGTCTCAATTGGTCTTCTTATAGGTGTGGAAATTAGTCTTCCAAATGTGTGGTTTTGCTAAGTTGATAACATAACTCCAACCTAGAGAGTGTAACCTATAATTATGTGCAACAATAGGGAGATAACATGTGGATTTTGAGTGTGAATGCTATCACATAGTGAAAGAGATTTTCATTGCAATGTAGTAGAGTGCAAAAGTAACATAAGGATTTTATGCATGTGCGAAAAAAATATGCAATCGTGAGGATATAAAATTTCTTACGAAGAGCTTAAAATATTGTACAAAATTTTTAAAAAGTTATTCATGGATAGTATATGGTTTATTATAATATATGTGCAATATTTTAAAAAAATCTAAAGATTTAATACAAACTTGAATTGTGTGAGAGAAAAAAATTAGAGTAATATAATTAATATATCTAATGTAAGGTTATATTTAAAAAATGTAATTTCACCAAAAATTATTCCAATAAAGGAAATAAATCTAATTAAATCGCATCGATATAGCTATATCCCCACCTTGCCCTAGAATAGCCTATATATCTTCTATTTGGGGAGGGTCCCCCACTCTATATATCCCATCTATATAGATAGGGGTGCCCCTCCCCCCAATATATTTTCATGTACAATAATGTTGAAAACCTGCTATAGAAATTTGAACTTAAAAATAGAATTGGAGCCAAGTCAACCACAAGATCTAATTGGGAAGATCGAATAAGAGAGTACACTTCACTCCAAATAGTGGTTAGATGAACTTTTAAAATATGTATAAAGTGTTTTAAACTTAAATCTAACTTCCTAATTTTATTTCCTTCATTTTAATATTTACTTCGATGTCATTAGATCCCTAATTATGATTCATGTATACTTGAAATAGCTAAATTTATTTTGCCTCGAAGTGTCAATGGAAAAAATGGA